>CM031957.1:16537026-16629526 GCA_018749465.1 Paracanthobrama guichenoti
AGTCTACAAGTGCATCTAGGTCTGTTTCATGGGTTTTATTTGACTCATACAATCGGTTTCAGTGGTGGGAGATCAAGAGCTGCCGCCAACCAGGAAGAGGAGTCTGAAGAGGAGATGGACACAGCCCAACAGAGTGAAGAGGAAGAGGATGAGTCAATTGACTCTTCACCTAAAGTGAGTTTCCTTCCTCCTGAATTCCCACGGTCATGGAAGGCCCAATTAAAAATTGGTATCTAGTCAAGGACGATAACAAACATCTTAAAAGTCTATTCTTAAAACACTTAGGATGATCTTCTTGGTAATATCTTAGGTTTGGAGACTTTGGAGAAAGGAGATTCGTACTAGAAATATAATAATTGTTTAAATGTATACATTGTCTATGAAAATGTAAAAAAAAAAAAAAAAAAAAATCTGATATTTATCATTAATAACTTGGTCATATAAATTCATTGGTCAGAAATCTTGAAAAGTATAGTACTTATTTAACTATTAATTCTGTGTATAAATATGCTCCAGAAATGTTTATCCAGTAATTATTATTATTATTATTGTTGTTCAGAAACATCGAAACTGTTGAGAATATGTACTAATGACATGTTTTATAGGTGCGACGGAAGGTTGGAAGAAGGGACCGAAGATGAGTGCTTACAGAGACAAAATGCAAGATTGATTGAAGATTGCTATACTTAAGGAAAAAGTCCCAAAAAGAAGAGTGAACTGGTGGAAAGTTTGGACTTTTTGGAGCCGTGCATCTGCTTCAGCTGTATTTTGCCGTCTTTTTCTGCCGTATGCTTCTGCCCCACCTATCCACCATGACTCGTGGTTCGTTTTCCATTGTTATGTGTGCCGACCATGTGATCTTAATCTTATGAGAAAGAAAGTGTAAATAGTTTTTGGGCTCTTACTTTCCCCCCCCACCCAAGGTTAGGGAGGCAACTTGTATAGCTTTTACCTCCAGCTTTAAATATATTGCACCAGCTGATCTGTCCAAGTAAAGGAAAAAAAAAAAATCTGAACAACTTTTAGCAGTACTGTATGTGTCCTGTGTGTCTTCTGTATATCATTCTGTACTGTGCTACACAAATAACCATTTTGTAGTTCCCTTTTTTTTTATTTGTTCGTCATTTTATCCTTTCCTTTTTTAACCCTACTCATTTGTGTAATTCTTGTGTGCATATGGTTGTGCATGTGCAAATGTGCCTCTGCAGATAAAAGAAACACTGGTCTGATGATAAATTCATGTATTTGTTACATTTTACAGCCCAGTATTGATTTTATCAGTGTTTGAAACAGGGAGGAGATGGTACAGAGCATTGGTTTTAATATTGGCCGTGTTGGGAAACAATTGAAGATTCTTCCCCACCACCAAAATAAGTTTTTCAGTCTGCTGAACCAATAAAATATTCTGTATAAATAACTTGCATATTTGAGTTCATGTTGTGTAATGTGTTCATTTAAGCAGGGTTTTTTGAAATTTTTAGGCCACAGACATCAAAATATTATGATTCCCTTTTGGAGGAATCAACTTTCTAAAATATAAATGTTTTCATGTATATGCGTTTTATACTAAGAAAATGTATTTAGTAAAATATGATCTGGGAAATAGTTATTTTAGTACTTTTAGATTTAGACTCATGGCTGTCAATGGAATAAATTAATGGTGAAGTCATGTTTTTGACCAGGCTTTAAAAGTAATTATAACAACAACAACTATATTAAAGCCTACACTAACACATTATTATAAGCAGGTGCTGCAGTTTTGTGGTGGCTTTAAATGCTTCATCTCTTTATAGCAGGATTAATTCTGATTCGGCATCATTCCAGTGCATTTAAACCGGTGTAAGATACAAAAGAGAACTCAATTCGTCACTGTGACTCTGCAAACGTCAGTCCAGAAGATCCAGCTGCATTTACGTCTTAATGATTTATTTTTGATTGAGGGGATTCAAATAAATGAAGACCTCATAAGGTCAAACAGAATCTACAGGTACTGAGTTCGGCCACTTAGTTCGGTAAATTATTTTAAATGCAGGCAAAAGCTTTTTAGCTCAAACTGAAATCCATCATGTCAGATAATATGATGGCTTTCAACTGCTTTATCGTTGCTCTGTAAGTCTGCTTGCATATAATTTCCAGTTTTGTGAGCATTTGGATAAAAGTTAACAGAACATGATTTTGTAATTTTGTGTGGCATTGCTGTTTAGCTATTTAGCTAGTCTTTTGTCTCGCATAACACGGTGTAGTAAAAGTCTGAATCATCCTTAAGTAAATAAAAATCCTGCTTAGCCTCAATCGTTTGCCATGTGTTTGTGTGTTGGGGTCACGTGACTGTGTTGACCAATCAGAGTTGTGGATGTTACGCTGCGCACTAGTCCTGTGTTCCCTGCGCTCTCATTAAATTCACTCATCCGTCTACTGGTCTAGTTACATGGATTATCCGATTCATTTAAGCGAGTCGATTCGTTCGGACGGTTCCTGAAATGATTCCATTCGTTTGATTCATCACAGTGTTGACATGTACAGTTAAATGTTTCTGTGCATTACTAAGTTTTTGACTGGGAAGCTTAATAGTTTAGTAGGCTATTTTGTGCGCTCCAGTTTTGTGTATATTGAAAAGTGTTTTTCCAAAGTTCTTGAGTAATATTATGCCAAAATGTGCATTAACGTCTTAGTCAGTAACCCATTTTATTCATTCACAATGTTATATAAATTCCAAGAAGATACTCTGTCTGGAGAAAAATCACGAACTTTACGCGTAAGAGACGTATTTGAGAATCGATTCAACTGATTCATTCAAAAGAACCGGTTCATAGGAACTATTCGTTCGCGAATCGGACATCACTCTAGACTAGGGGTCGAGTGTAGTGAGCATGTATTTATTAACACATCCCTAGTGTGCACCCTATGCCGGTCCGTTCAACACAGTTTGTGTGGGGTGTCGATGTTTTATCGTTGAGTTTTACTTTCACGTAAATGTTATGTCGCGAATTACAGGAACAGCCTCCCGTCGGTTCTGATGTCTCTGCGACTGCAGCCTTGAGAGAGGAAAGGTAGGTTTGATTCACACAATGTATACGGCGCAGATTCTTGTGTTGCAAATATACATGGGATAAAACTTTCAACTGGAACAAATGCATTGATTTGTATCCCTTCACGCTGAATGACAGTCTTGTGTAGTTTGCGTATGAAGATGAACAGAAACGCCAGTGTGTGAAATTGCATGTTTATTTAATGAAGATTACCTCTCTGATGAAGCTCTTACTGTTGGCGTTTAAACTTTAGTCAAATACGTCAGGGATAAACATGATGATGTGTCCATCTCATCGTGTCATGATTATCACAGGAATGAATGAACTTCCTGATTTCCTGTTATTTAACTGAAATATTGTACATTTATATGTGCGCACGTGCTTTATATATGCTATGTGCATCAATCGATCGTATGAAAGATCACACACACACACACACACACACACACACACACACACACACACACACACACACACACACACACACACACACACACACACAACATCACATATACATACACAAAATGTATGCACATAACACGTGCATCCGGCATATATAGCACATCTGCGCACATAGTACATATAAATGTACGGGTGTCTATAGTCTATAGTACACACACACACACACACACACACACACACACACACACACACACACACACACACACACACACATATATACATATATACATATATATATATATATATTGCAACCTTACTATATAATTTTGTATTAAAATGATTTATATCATGATTCATTATATGATTTTCATTATAAAAACATTAAATATTATGATAGATAAAATGTTAAATAAATTATAATTTAGTATATAATCTTATTCATTTATTTGCCTTAACATCAATAAGAAAAGTAACAGAATTGCCATAGTTTTTGATACCATGGTATTACCATCTGGTACCTAGTTATCTATTGTTTCATAGTACTTTTTGTGATGGATGCATACAGATCATTCAATGTAAATACAGAAATAATAAATGTGGCATGTATTTTCATACTCCGACTAGTATCTATTATACTCTGCTGTTTATTATACCACTATTACATTATTATCTTATAAGAATAGGCAATGCTTAGATTTATCTTAAGGCATCAACACAGCTATTTAAGTTCTAATGCACCAGTTATGGGAAACTTGTGTGGCGTAGTCAGGAGTAGTAAATCTGTCAGCGTATATACTACTGAACAATGAAACTCTTTATCGTCCATTCCATGTTTTCATTAGTATTGAGCCAGACCCGCTGTTTCTCTGTAAGAGAATAGTAGTCAGGCGGGTATTGCCTGTTTCTAAATTTAGATGCTGCTGTTCAGTATGCTCAAAACATCCAGCTTGCAGCTGCTTTAACGCCTGTCGAGTTGAGCATTTTAATGAATTAAAGGGACAATGACAATGCGAGGTGATGACATTGTAATGCTTCTCTCCCATCCTTCTGTCAGTGGGTGTGATCTTAAAATAGTCTCATAATGAGGGACCCTCAGAGTGCTCAACTATACGGAGCCAAGTGCAGGGTCCTAAGGGAGGTGAAATCGTAATGCTCAAAACGTTAAGGCTTGAGAAAGTCACAGGAACGATTTTGCTTTGATGGAGGTTTGATATTTTCCAAAGGTGTGTTGGAGCGACACCAGTTGACATCTTTCAGTTAGGTGACATTTAAGGTTGGCGTCCACTATCTCTTTATTTGATGCTGTGGGTGCTGGACGACCTTTAATATTGCTTACTTGTTGACAAGACTCTCAAGGCCAGAGAGGCAGCGCGAGTCTAAAATGACTGCTCCGAAAATGATTGTCGTGCAGACACAATCATATTAATGTAAATGCAATGCAGCCTTTCTAGCTATTTTTGTTTCATTTCCAAAAGGGCTCTTTTAAAGTGCCCCTATTATGCTATTTTAAAGGCTCGTAATTTTGTTTTGGAGGTCTCTACAATATAGGTTTAGATGCATCCAAGGTCAAAAATCCCAAAATCTTCTCATTATATATAATGCAGCATCACATCTTTTGTCACAGTGTCTGAACCGGTTCAATCAAGGATTCAGTCTCTTCAAACCCCTCCTTTCTGAGAGCCTGATCTGCTCTGATTGGCCAGTCTGTTGTGATTGGTCTACCACTTACTGCACTTACTCGTCTTGGAAATGAAACTCATTACCATATTTGAATTTCCTCTCAGGAGCTTCCTCAGCACTTATATTTTTTGAAACTTTGCAGGTTTTTTACATTCACAAACAGCTATATCACAAACTACATGAAAGGTAATATCCTTGTTATAAATCTTATAAATGTCTACAAATGACCATAATAACTAAAGATTTACCAATGCCAAGCTCGTCACCACAATGACAGGGTGACCATGGTGGTTATCGGAATGTTGCTAGGGTGTTCTGAGTGGTTGTCCAAAGTCAGATATGTCTTTGACCCCTTGTTAATAGGATTTAAATTTTCAGGAGTGACAATCGCATTTAAATGTGGGAGTGATTACCCTAAATTATCGTTCTATGTGTGTACAGAACAGGACTACTCCCGAAACTACGATAATCGACATAGTGGTAACCATAGCAACATCCTGTCGTCTCGTGTTTGATTTACGCTATAGAGTGCAACAGTCTTAGACTTGGTAAACCCAGCCCGATCTGCTAGTGATTTGATTTCGCCCTGCAGCCCAGGTTGGAAACCTGTACATATTTCTATCCAGCTTCTGTTACAAATTTGCGGGGACTAACCACAAACCGGCTTATCCACCTGGCGCGCTATCGGCGGGTTTAACACAATGACGGATAGAGAAACGATGGATCGTTGGTCTGATTGGTTGAAGGACTATCCAATTTGAGTCATTTGAACTATGCCCATTGATCACGCCTTTTGTGCAGTAGAGAATACAGAGCAGACTCCCCAGACCAATGTTCAATCTTAAAAGATTGAGCTTGGTCTTGTGATAGCCAGACAACAACAGTCTGGTTCCATAAGTAAAACTCCATTCATTTTCTCTATAAGGTAATTGATTTTGAATGACAACTTATAAACCTTTTAAAGGGTTAGTTCAACCAAAAAAAAAAAAATGTAATCAGTTACTCACCCTCATGTCGTTCCAAACCTGTAAGACTTCTGTTCATGTTTGAAACACAAATGAAGATATTTTTTTATAAAATCGAAGTGATTTTGTCCCTCCATTGACAGCTATCACTTTGATGCTTCAAAAAGTTCATAAAGAGATTGTAGAACTAATCCATATGAATTGAGCGGTTTAGTCCATAAAATTATGAATAGACATGATCACTTTATATGATGAACAGATATAATTTTGATGAACCTGCTTGACGCACGAGAACAAATGCGAGAACAAACCCCATTGGTTCTTGCTGAAGCTCAAACGTGCTGCGTAACACATGAATGAACCTCATTGGTTCTTGCTGAAGCTCAAACGTGCTGCGTAACACATGAGAATGAACCTCATTGGTTCTTGCAGAAGCTCAAACGTGCTGCGTAACACATGAATGAACCTCATTGGTTCTTGCTGAAGCGCAAACGTGCTGCATAACACGTGAATGAACCTCATTGGTTCTTGCTGAAGCTCAAACGTGCTGCGTAACACGTGAATGAACCTCATTGGTTCTTGCTGAAGCTCAAACGTGCTGCGTAACACATGAATGAACCTCATTGGTTCTTGCTGAAGCGCAAACGTGCTGCATAACACGTGAATGAACCTCATTGGTTCTTGCTGAAGCTCAAACGTGCTGCGTAACACGTGAATGAACCTCATTGGTTCTTGCTGAAGCTCAAACGTGCTGCGTAACACATGAATGAACTTTATTGGTTCTTGCAGAAGCTCAAACGTGCTGCGTAACACATGAGAATGAACCTCATTGGTTCTTGCTGAAGCTCAAACGCGCTGCGTAACACATGAATGAACCTCATTGGTTCTTGCTGAAGCTCAGACGTGCTGCGTAACACATGAATGAACCTCATTGGTTCTTGCTGAAGCTCAGACGTGCTGCGTAACACATGAATGAACCTCATTGGTTCTTGAGGAAGCTCAAACGTGCTGCGTAACACATGAAAATGAACCTCATTGGTTCTTGAGGAAGCTCAAACGTGCTGCGTAACACATGAGAATGAACCTCATTGGTCCTTGCAGAAGCTCAAACGTGCTGCGTAACACATGAGAATGAACCTCATTGGTCCTTGCTGAAGCTCAAACGTGCTGCATAACACACGAGAATGAACCTCATTGGTTCTTGCTGAAGCTCAAACGTGCTGCGTAACACATGAATGAAGCTCATTGGTTCTTGCTGAAGCTCAGACATGCTGCGTAACACATGAGAATGAACCTCATTGGTTCTTGCGGAAGCTCAAACGTGCTGCGTAACACGAGAATGAACCTCATTGGTTCTTGCTGAAGCTCAGACATGCTGCGTAACACATGAATGAACCTCATTGGTTCTTGCGGAAGCTCAAACGTGCTGCGTAAACACATGAGAATGAACCTCATTGGTTCTTGCTGAAGCTCAAACGTGCTGCGTAACACATGAGAATGAACCTCATTGGTTCTTGCAGAAGCTCAAACGTGCTGCGTAACATGAGCGTTATTGAGTATATGGAGCTGTTAATGTGAGCACGTGCGAGTCGCAATATTTTCTTATTTTCAGATTAAAGCATTCCGATTTATTTCAGTTTATTATGGGCTTGTTATCGTTCACTGTTTTTTGAAGATCTGACAACACAAATGAAGTCAAGGCTCATACCGGTTTTCCTCTGAAAATGTGTTGTTGTTTTTTTTTGCACTGCACATATAAGAGAAACAACTCTCGGTCACATGACTGTCGAATTCACAGGTCAGAGTTCACCACTTTAAACTTTTTTACATGATCTTGCAATTCTGGTCTTATTAATTTGCCCCTTATATATACAGGTGCTGGTCATATAATTAGAATATCATCAAAAAGTTGATTTATTTTACTAATTCCATTTAAAAAGTGAAACTTGTATATTATATTCATTTATTACACACAGACTGATATATTTCAGATGTTTATTTCTTTTAATTTTGATGGTTATAACTGACAACTAAGGAAAATCCCAAATTCAGTATCTCAGAAAATTAGAATATTGTGAAAAGGTTGAATATTGAAGACACCTGGTGCCACACTCTAATCAGCTGATGAACTCAAAACACCTGCAAAGGCCTTTAAATGGGCTCTCAGTCTAGTTCTGTAGGCTACACAATCATGGGGAAGACTGCTGACCTGACAGTTGTCCAAAAGACGACCACTGACACCTTGCACAAGGAGGGCAAGACACAAAAAGTCATTGCAAAAGAGGCTGGCTGTTCACAGAGCTCCGTGTCCAAGCACATTAATAGAGAGGGGAAGGGAAGGAAAAGAAGTGTACAAGCAATAGGGATAACCGCACCCTGGAGAGGATTGTGAAACAAAACCCATTCAAAAATGTGAGGGAGATTCACAAAGAGTGGACTGCAGCTGGAGTCAGTGCTTCAAGAACCACTACACACTGACGTATGCAAGACATGGGTTTCAGCTGTCGCATTCCACTCTTGAACAAAAGACAGCGTCAGAAGCGTCTCGCCTGGGCTAAAGACAAAAAGGACTGGACTGCCGCTGAGTGCTCCAAAGTTATGTTCTCTGATGAAAGTAAATCAGGGTCCCAGAGTCTGGAGGAAGAGAGGAGAGGCACACAATCCACGTTGCTTGAGGTCCAGTGTAAAGTTTCCACAGTCAGTGATGGTTTGGGGTGCCACGTCATCTGCTGGTGTTGGTCCACTGGGTTTTCTGAGGTCCAAGGTCAACGCAGCCGTATACCAGGAAGTTTTAGAGCACTTCATGCTTCCTGCTGCTGACCAACTTTATAGAGATGCAGATTTCATTTTCTAACAGGAAACACAGTGCCAAACTACCTGCACACAGTGCCAAAGCAACCAGTACCTGGTTTAAGGACCATGGTATCCCTGTTCTTAATTGGCCAGCAAACTCGCCTGACCTTAACCCCATAGAAAATCTATGGGGTATTGTGAAGAGGAAGATGCGATATGCCAGACCCAACAATGCAGAAGAGCTGAAGGCCACTATCAGAGCAACCTGGGCTCTCATAACACCTGAGCAGGGCCACAGACTGATCGACTCCATGCCACACCGCATTGCTGCAGTAATTCAGGCAAAAGGAGCCCCAGCTAAGTATTGAGTGCTGTACATGCTCATACTTTTCATGTTCATACTTTTCAGTTGGCCAAGATTTCTAAAAATCCTTTCTTTGTATTGGTCTTAAGTAATATTCTAATTTTCTGAGATACTGAATTTGGGATTTTCCTTAGTTGTCAGTTATAATCATCAAAATTAAAAGAAATAAACATCTGAAATATACCAGTCTGTGTGTAATGAATGAATATAATATAGAAGATTCACTTTTTGAATGGAATTAGTGAAATCAACTTTTTGATGATATTGACCAGCACCTGTACATATATACATACACTCACCTAAAGGATTATTAGGAACACCTGTTCAATTTCTCATTAATGCAATTATCTAATCAACCAATCACATGGCAGTTGCTTCAATGCATTTAGGGGTGTGGTCCTGGTCAAGACAACCTCCTGAACTCCAAACTGAATGTCAGAATGGGAAAGAAAGGTGATTTAAGCAATTTTGAGCGTGGCATGGTTGTTGGTGCCAGACGGGCCGGTCTGAGTATTTCTCAATCTGCTCAGTTACTGGGATTTTCTCGCACAACCATTTCTAGTTAACAAAGAATGGTGTGAAAAGGGAAAAACATCCAGTATGCGGCAGTCCTGTGGGCGAAAATGCCTTGTTGATGCTAAAGCTCAGAGGAGAATGGGCTGACTGATTCAAGGTGATAGAAGAGCAACTTTGACTGAAATAACCACTCGTTACAACCGAGGTATGCAGAAAAGCATTTGTGAAGCCACAACATGCACAACCTTGAGGCGGATGGGCTACAACAGCAGAAGACCCTACCGGGTACCACTCATCTCCACCACAAATAGGAAAAAGAGGCTACAATTTGCACAAGCTCACCAAAATTGGACAGTTGAAGACTGGAAAAATGTTGCCTGGTCTGATGAGTCTCGATTTCTGTTGAGACATTCAGATGGTAGAGTCAGAATTTGGTGTAAACAATGCCTTGTTACCACTGTGCAGGCTGGTGGTGGTGTAATGGTGTGGGGGATGTTTTCTTGGCACACTTTAGGCCCCTTAGTGCCAATTGGGCATCGTTTAAATGCCACGGCCTACCTGAGCATTGTTTCTGACCATGTCCATCCCTTTATGATCACCATGTACCCATTCTCTGATGGCTACTTCCAGCAGGATAATGCACCATGTCACAAAGCTCGAATCATTTCAAATTGGTTTCTTGAACATGACAATGATTTACTGTACTAAAATGGCCCCCACAGTCACCAGATCTCAACCCAATAGAGCATCTTTGGGATGTGGTGGAACGGGAGCTTCGTGCCCTGGATGTGCATCCCACAAATCTCCATCAACTGCAAGATGCTATCCTATCAATATGGGCCAACATTTCTAAAGAATGCTTTCAGCACCTTGTTGAATCAATGCCACGTAGAATTAAGGCATTTCTGAAGGTGAAAGGGGGTCAAACACAGTATTAGTATAGTGTTCCTAATAATCCTTTAGGTGAGTGTATACATATACATAGACATTCATAGATGCATCATTAGCGGCTGTTTTCTATGGTCCGCTTTACGCAAGCAGTCCGCCATATTGGAATGGTCAAAGCTGGTCCGTGAAATTGTCTGGCGTCCATGAACATGTCCGCTGACATGTCTGGAGTGGTCAAATGTGGCATCTACATTTGTATATCTGTGCCTTAAATAGCTGTTTAGCTATTGGTTAACATTATCCATCAGCACATGCAGCATGAGTGATGTCAGAGCACAATATAATTTGTTTTATTAGTAAAGTTATTACATTCTGATTGAGATTACAAAGCCAAACGTTTCTTTTCTCACAGTAACTTGCACCAATGAACTGTTCACAATAAGTTCACAACATGCATTACAAAAGTGCATTGTGAATTTTTTTTTTATTTTTTTATGTTGGCTTTGCGAAAGACAGTTCCAAAAATAATAATCTACTTGCTTGGCAATTTTTCTTGCATTACATTTGTTTTAGTTTCCTTATTTCAGTCAGCAAATCACACACTCGCTGTCAAATCACACACATATACGATCATCCCACATGCTGCTGTGTTGTCTCTTATGGCTCATCTGTGATTTTCAGCTGTGGAGTTTCTCCTTTAGGGCAGCTGGTGATTCAACCAAAAAGCCATTTTGATTTTACATAAGTCATCAGACTACACCAAACCACTGTGGCATTATGAAATAACAAGATAATCTTGTTTTCATTAAAATACCCCAAAAGGTGAATTGTTTATTCACAATGGCTTTGTTACGCAATCAAAACCCGTTATAGATTCTGGTAATTTGTTTAGTAATTGTGAAAATGGGATAAATCCATCATTTGTTTTTTTGCAGACCTGTCTCAACCCTTCTGGCGGTCCACATGAAGGTCTCATCAATTTGCTGGCCAGAACATGTGATTATTGACTGAACCTTGTCAATTGAAATGCAGGAGAGTAGATCAGCATTGAATGTGGATTTGCTTCGAAATGTTCTTTTATTGATCCGTGACTTCACTTCTCAACTCAACCAGCTGAAAGGCAATTAGTCTAGTTTTTCAGCTGAGCACATCCCTTTTTCAAATTCATCTGATGTCATAGCCTAAGTCACATGCTTGACAATAAATGAATAAACCAAAACCTGAAAAGCTATATGCGTTTGGTTTCAGGAGTATCGGTTATATGACAGCCAAGGCTTTGAAAACGGATCAGAGATGGCAGCACAGTTTGAAAAGCGGCGTCCACTCTGCATTTCAATTATGGGATTTGATAGCAGCACAGAAATCTCTGACTGTTTCTGTTTCAAAGCTTTGTTTGAGAAGTTCTTGTTGTGTTTGGAGGTGGGGAAATGATGAACAGCCATGTGTTGATTGTGAAGCATGATGCTGTTGTAGTGGACATCTGGTAACTGATATACACTCACCTAAAGGATTATTAGGAACACCTGTTCAATTTCTCATTAATGCAATTATCTAATCAACCAATCACATGGCAGTTGCTTCAATGCATTTAGGGGTGTGGTCCTGGTCAAGGCAATCTCCTGAACTCCAAACTGAATGTCAGAATGGGAAAGAAAGGTGATTTAAGCAATTTTGAGCGTGGCATGGTTGTTGGTGCCAGACGGGCCGGTCTGAGTATTTCACAATCTGCTCAGTTACTGGGATTTTCACGCACAACCATTTCTAGGGTTTACAAAGAATGGTGTGAAAAGGGAAAAACATCCAGTATGCGGCAGTCCTGTGGGCGAAAATGCCTTGTTGATGCTAGAGGTCAGAGGAGAATGGGCCGACTGATTCAAGCTGATAGAAGAGCAACTTTGACTGAAATAACCACTCATTACAACCGAGGTATGGAGCAAAGCATTTGTGAAGCCACAACACGCACAACCTTGAGGCGGATGGGCTACAACAGCAGAAGGTACCACTGGGTACCACTCATCTCCACTACAAATAGGAAAAAGAGGCTACAATTTGCACAAGCTCACCAAAATTGGACAGTTGAAGACTGGAAAAATGTTCCTTCCAGCAGGATAATGCACCATGTCACAAAGCTCGAATCATTTCAGATTGGTTTCTTGAACATGACAATGAGTTCACTGTACTAAAATGGCCCCCACAGTCACCAGATCTCAACCCAATAGAGCATCTTTGGGATGTGGTGGAACAGGAGCTTCGTGCCCTGGATGTGCATCCCACAAATCTCCATCAACTGCAAGATGCTATCCTATCAATATGGGCCAACATTTCTAAAGAATGCTTTCAGCACCTTGTTGAATCAATGCCACGTAGAATTAAGGCAGTTCTGAAGGCGAAAGGGGGTCAAACACAGTATTAGTATGGTGTTCCTAATAATCCTTTACGTGAGTGTAATTCTTAGTGGTATCATCATTTGTTGTATGTTCTATTATAATACATTTTTAGAATGAAATAAAGCTATTATCACAATGCAACAAAAAAATGTATAGCCCTAAAATAGGGTTATTTTTATTATTCCTTACCTTTTTTTCCTTTTTTTTTTAATAAGCTTGTTCTGCTGTATAGAAGCAACCAATCAAAGTGGCATATTGGATTATTATAATTTTTTTTATTTAAGAAATGGCTGCAGAACCAAAAGCATTAAATGCAGGGTGGCTCAATCATTAGGTCTGATTTCGTGTCTCGCCTCCTTCCTCTCTGTTCCTGTCTCTGTCTGGCTAAGTGGTGAAGATGCTCTGTGGGGTTTAATAGAGAGCAGCATGGACGAGGCTGCCAGCCAGCTGGAGAGAGACCATGTTCACAGCGTGTACGAGAGGATCGCACCCTACTTCAACGACAGCCGCTACAAAGCTTGGCCCAAGGTCAGACAGTTCCTGTTAGAGATGGAGCCCGGCAGCATCGTGGCTGACGTCGGTAAGGGTTCATGTTCAGTCATTAATGTCTTTCAAACGAGAACTAAAACTCTCAAAACAGAAAGATCAGTTTGTTTTTACTAGCGTTTCAGCTTACATTATAAACGACCGTTGTCATGGTTTTTATCTGATGATTTGCACTCCTGCTAAAAGAAATCTATTTAATGTAGTCTTTATTCCTTTGCTTAAAAAAGCTCTGAATAATGGCCGTTACATCACAGAGATTTGTCAACAGCTTTTACTTCACCTTTGCCTGAAAGGAAATTCAATTATTCATATTAAAGTTTAATAAGGATGAATGGGCACCAAAGTTATTACAGTACGACACTGGAAAACCAGCCAACTGAATCATCCATGAGGAACTATTTTATGATTTTGATGTGATTGAGTTATTTTTTTGACATGACTCATGTACTGACTATTTTTTTCAATTATTTCAGGATGTGGAAATGGCAAATATCTGCACATCAATAATGAAATCTTCAAGTTGGGCTGTGACGTGTGTCGTCCATTGGTGGACTCTGCATGGAGTCAAGGTCACGAGGTGCAGCTCTGCGATGGCCTGTGTTTACCCTACAGAGATGGCTGTTTTGATGCAGTCCTCTCCATCGCAGGTAATGCATCAACATAAATATTCTAAAACATTCATTTGGATCCATTTTGGTTCTTTTTCTTATTCCACTTAACGATTCAGCTCACTAATTCTTGCTGAAGCTCAAACGTGCTGCGTAACACACGAGAATGAACCTCATTGATTCTTGCGGAAGCTCAAACGTGCTGCGTAACACATGAATGAACCTCATTGGTTCTTGCTGAAGCTCAAACGTGCTGCGTAACACACGAGAATGAACCTCATTGGTTCTTGCTGAAGCTCAAACGTGCTGCATAACACGAGAATGAACCTCATTGGTTCTTGCTGAAGCTCAAATGTGCTGCATAACAGAAGAATTAACCTCATTGGTCCTTGCGGAAGCTCAAACGTGCTGCATAACATGAGAATGAACCTCACTGGTTCTTGCTGAAGCTCAAACGTGCTGCGTAACACATTAATGAACCTCATTGGTTCTTGCTGAAGCGCAAACATGCTGAGTAACACACATGAATGAACCTCATTGGTTCTTGAGGAAGCTCAAACGTGCTGCATAACACGAGTATGAACCTCATTGTTTCTTGTAGAAGCTCAAACGTGCTGCGTAACACATGAATGAACCTCACTGGTTCTTGAGGAAGCTCAAACGTGCTGCGTAACACATGAATGAACCTCACTGGTTCTTGAGGAAGCTCAAACGTGCTGCGTAACATGAGTATGAACCTCATTGGTTCTTGTAGAAGCTCAAACGTGCTGCGTAACACATGAATGAACCTCATTGGTTCTTGAGGAAGCTCAAACGTGCTGCGTAACACATGAATGAACCTCATTGGTTCTTGTAGAAGCTCAAACGTGCTGCGTAACACATGAATGAACCTCACTGGTTCTTGCTGAAGCTCAAACGTGCTGCATAACACATGAATGAACCTGATTGGTCCTTGCAGAAGTTCAAACGTGCTGCATAACGCATGAATGAACCTCATTGGTTCTTGCAGAAACTCAAACGTGCTGCGTAACACATGAATGAACCTCATTGGTACTTGCTGAAGCTCAAACGTGCTGCGTAACACATGAATGAACCTCACTGGTTCTTGCTGAAGCTCAAACGTGCTGCGTAACACATGAATGAACCTCATTGGTTCTTGCTGAAGCTCAAACGTGCTGTGTAACACATGAATGAACCTCATTGGTTCTTGCTGAAGCTCAAATGTGCTGCGTAACACGAGAATGAACCTCATTGGTTCTTGCTGAAGCTCAAATGTGCTGCGTAACACGAGAATGAACCTCATTGGTTCTTGCTGAAGCTTAAAACGTGCTGCGTAACACATTAATGAACCTCATTGGATTTCACACGTCAAGGGAACATGCTTGAGCTTCCGTTTACCATAACTGATGTGTGTTGATGAATGTTTATATGTGAATAAAAGCCTACATTCAATTATTTTCATCATAAAATGATAGCGTCTCTTCAAAAAATTTATTAAACCGCTCAATTCATATGTATTATTTTTTTCGATCTCTTTATGAACGTTTTGAAAATAACTTAATTTTGTGTTTCGAAGATGAACAAAAGTCTTATCGGTTTGGAATGACATGAAGGTTTGTAAATGATGAATGAATTTTCATTTTTGGGTAAAGTAATCCTTTAATACTTTCAGGTGGAATCTGTCTAGATCTTATTCCGATTCCACTTAACAATTAATTTCCTAATGATCCTTTAAATACTGTTGAGGAAACACTTTATTAGTTGGACAACTGACTTTCAGTTCAGTGAGTAAAAAAAAAAAAAAAACGCATGATTTCACTTAAACGCAGCCAGAAAAACTCCTCCACTAATAAAAGTCTGGTTGTGTTTTTTTGTTGTTGTGTGCAACCAGTGAAATGCATTAACAGAACTTAAAAACATTTAGTGTAAAAAAATTGTTCCTTTTAAAATGGTTTTCAATTCCCATCTCAGTGTAATGGACATTACAATGGACAAGGCACGGTCCTTGTTAGAGCGCCAGCCTCCCACGCCGTAGACCCTGGTGTGAAACCCGCTCAGAGTGGGTCAGATAGGTCCGGTTACACCAGTTATTGTAACAATTATTACATTGCTAACTTTGAAATTATTATTAATTTTAATTAAAAAAATGTATGCACATCCATGTTTTATTTTAGTGCAGAATGTACTGGAACTGTAAACGTTCATGTTGCTTTAAAAGGAACATCTAGTGCAGACATTTTCTGCACATTACAGCTTGATAAGCTCTGAGATGGCATCATTAGCATAATGATCAATGAGGATTTATGTTCATAGGAGCACATTTCATGTGGTTCACCCAAATTAACATACCAGTATTTCCATGATTAAGCCATTTCATTTCAATCTGCTGGTAATGCTGCCATTAACTAGAAATTGAGCCGTTATATAGGTTTATTTAAGCTTTATGAGGTGGAGGAAACAGGAGGAGTTACTAGGCTACAGGAGATTAGTGGTTCTTGGAAGAGGCCTGGGAGTATTTGTTGTCAGGCTGTACTGCTGGGTCACCTGGCAACCCCTTGTCAATCCCCAGAGCAAAGATTCATATGGCCATTGATCATATCAGAGTCACATAATGGTTTAAACACTCTGAACATCGAGTGTGGTTTTACATTTTACAGAGATCTGTTCTTCATAGGGGCAAATGGTTAGTTCACCCAAAATTGAAAATGGTCATAATTCAGTCTTTAACTGTAATGTTGTTCCAAATTCCACGCTAGTTTTTTTATTTATTTTTTAATGTATACTGCTCTTTTCCATATTGGTTTAATTTGACCATGTCACTTTGGTCTTGAAGGTCTTTTTCTAAAACTGAATCCGTTTTTATTTATGTATTTTGACTTGCATTTAATAAAAACACAATATTGTTGATTATTATTATTATTATTGTTGTTGTTATTATTATTATTATTATTATTATTGAATTTGATCCAAATGAAATAGACAATATGAATCTATATATTTTTGTAAATAATACATTTAAATTAATTTCTAACTGAAAATTTAAAACTCTGAAATAATTACCTTTTCACTATTTATAATAATTATATAAATAATGATGATGATTAAATTATACATTTAAAGTAATTCAATTATATTTTAAGATGGAATTGATTTACTGAATCAATATATTAGCTCTTGTTTTTAAAAATAATATTTCAAATAAAATCAAATTGAAAATTATAAACTTTATAAAACAAATCTAAAAACATTATAAAACATAAAATAAATTATTTAAAATAATTTCAAAATGTTCAATTTAGTTAATTAGTCAATTTAGTTAGTTTGATTACAATATAATATTGATGTTATTATTAATTACCTAATGAGAGTAAGTTGAGATGTAGTTGCAAAGTTATAGTTAGTAGAATGTCTAAAGTGGACCATCGAAATAGTGTAACCACGATTTCTTTCAATTGCTTAGTCATCCACCACATGTCCACCAAAGAACGGCGTATCCGAGCAATAAAAGAGATGGCGCGCACCCTGCGTGTGGGAGGGCGGATCATGATTTACGTTTGGGCCATGGAGCAGAAGAGGCGCAAGTTTGAGAAGCAGGACATCTTCGTTCCCTGGAACCCCAATCCCCCTTTATCTCCTTCCCTCAGAGTAACCGGCCGAACCCGACAACGAGTCAGTGGAACCCAAAGCATCAGCGACGACAGTGCTTCCAGCGACAAGCACAGGAAAGTGAAAAGCACATCCTCCATGGTGGACGAGGGCGACTTGATCAGCCCCAGTCAGCAGAAACAACAGAGGCTTTGGTTCTTCTCCAGATCTTTGGATTCTGTGCTGGATTTCGGCAGCCTGGCCATGTCCCGCTCCTCTTCCAGCACTTTACAAACTCCTGTCGATGAAGTGACGGAAAGCAGAAGCCGACGAGCTAGTAGTAGAGGCCTCTTTAGGCAGATGTCCAGCCTCTTTTCATCCTCTTGCAGAACCAGTCTAGAAGAAGATGTCTTCATCTCAGATGCTCACGAACAGGTCCATAAAATCGACAACAGAAGTGCTGGGAATGGAAATGAGACTGTTCCTGTGGAGCTTGTCCATGATTGTTCCTCAGTTCCACTGCCCGACTTGGTGTCCTACCAGAGGGATCAGTCGAATCTTGAAGGACGCGAGGAGGTAGATGGAAAATCAAGCCTACAAGAGTCCTTGCCGAAACAGGAAAGCACAGCATCTCCTCTGGAAACTGAGGGGATGAATAGACGGATCAGCGAACAGATGAAGGACTCTTGTCTGCGGTACTACCACGTATTCAGGGAAGGAGAACTGCCGCAGTTGATCCAAAACCATGTTGATGAGCTCCATGTTCTGCACACATACTTGGACCACGCCAATTGGTGTGTGGTGGCTGAGAAGGTCCAAGTCTGGAAGGTTTAAATCTTTATTTTAAAAGTCTGGTTTAATTTATGTGATATATCTATATTTATATCTGTTTTGATGTCTTTAAACATTTTAGTTTGAGATTTTAAGTATTGGGACCAGAGAGCTAATATAAAAAATTAGATGTTTCAGTATCAATGGCAATAACAAGCGAGGTATTGATGCTCTGACGTGACCAGTGTTGGTCCAAATTGTAACACTAAAGCTAGTCGTACTATGAAAACTGCTATACTAAATTTAGCATTAGTCTAGTTTTGTTGCATTCAGTTTAAAGTTACAAATAATTGATTAACTTGCACTGATTTTAATGGTGTATCACTGTTAACTGTCTTAAGCAATGCCTGCCTGAAACAGAAAGCATAGCACATAATTTTTTCTGAACCAAACAATGTGAGCACATAACTAGAGTTTTCTTATGAATGCTCTTTGCGAGTTTGCCTGTGTAGGTGTTGTGTTGTTAGTATTACCATAAAGCAGTTGTGTTGTGGTCTGAAGCTTTTAAACCAGATTTTAACTAGTTGGCTGCTTGTTAATCGATTGCACATGAATTCCCATCTTGAAAACTTGAACAATTGATACATGTTTGTGCTGTGTTGTGAATCATGTGTTGACCATGTCATTGTCACAACAAAGGTCTTTAATTTTCCTTTAAACTTGAACCATTTTTATGTGTATTTTTGACTTAATAAATGCAGTATATTTTGTTTTTATCTGACGTATTGGCTTCTTTTGTCTTTTCAGTGAGAGAGGTCATTGGTTGCTTGAAATATTTTAATTATTCTTTTTAATAATAATGAGCCAAAAAGTAATTACCCCTAAAATTACTTAGTTCTCTACTTTGTAAAATACAACTGATAAGAAAATTACATTATTTGTTTTTTTAATAGTGTTTAATAGTGTTTTAAATGTAATAAAATCACTTTTGTTTTATCTGACCCACTGGCTTAATTTTTTTTTTTTTTTTTTTTTTTAGTTAAAAGGTATTTAAAGTATTTGATAAAATAATTTATAAAACACAGCTTATAAGAAAATTCACCATATTAAAAAAATATTATAATATTTTTATCTGACCCACTGGCTCAAATTAAGATAATTATAAGTGATAAGTAATTACTTCATTATCATTTTGTTTAATTATTTGTATTAAACATTATTTAATAATAACAATGAACAAAACATTTTAGCAGACAAGTACACATTTTTATAAACTTTGAAAAACCCAACTATTAAAAATAAATATTACTAAAAGAGGACCAACATAGTTCAGCGCTTCAATAAATATGCCATTTTTATTCATGAAATCTATTGCAGCCAATAGCAATGGCACTGCAGAATATTCACATGGTCCCTCTCTGCAACCAATGATCTCAGTCTGTTTAGCATCTGCTGTCCATTTTCATCCTGGAGTTAAAGTCCATATTCTCTCCAAACCTAAGAGCAGAAATGTGAACCATTAAAAGCATATAAACCTCTGAGAGTGCAATACTGCTGTTTATTCTAAGCAATACTCTGATAGTGTTCAGCAAAACCTGCTTCATAATAACATCAATATGAAAAAAACAACAATTACAGTCATAAAATCAATGCAAAACACTGTTTTCTCACAATCAAGAGATAAACAATTGCCAGAATAAATAAATAATAGCAATATTTCATTTCACTCAGGTCCATGAAATACCATGTTACTTTCATTATGGATTCTGCGAGCTCACCTTTGAAGCAGCTCTGTGAATTATTGAGTGCCTGCGTGCCAGTCGATCAATATCTCTTGAATAGCCTCCTCCAATGACAGTGGCCACAGGGATGCCCTTTTTAATGACTGTCTGAAGTACATAAAGATCCCTCTGGTAAAGTCCTAAGTCGGGTAAAATGGACAGACATTGAAGGGTCAATTACATAAAATACTGTTTTGATTATGATGTCTGATATGTATGTGCATAATAGAGTGGAATGATTCACCTTCATCTGTGAGACGAAGTCTTCCAAGTTCATCCTCCCAGTGTGGATCCACTCCAGAATCATATAGCACCAAATCCGGGTGGAATGTCTCCAGTAACCAAGGGAGGTGTTCCTGGACTGCACAGAAAACTGCATTTTACCACAGATAGGCTTATTTAATAGAGATATATGTAAATGTGTTGAAAAGTCAAAACTGATATGCTTATGTTTTTATGTAGGTGCGAAGTGAGTCAGAGTGAAATATATAGTACCTTTGGAAAGATACTCTTTGTCTTCAGTGCCATCTTCTAAACTGACATCTAGGTCACTCTGCTGCTTTCGCAAAGGAAAGTTTTTCCCACAATGCACTGAGAAGGTAAAAATATTGGGTTCGTCCTTAAAGATGAATGCTGTGCCATCACCCTAGTGAACGCAGGAAAGGAAAACATTTAGAAGAACAACACCATCTTGGTCAGCACTAAAAATAATTCTGTTGGCTTCTCCCGCCAGTGTCTGTGAAGTTTCAGCAAAAAATACACCATGGATTATTTATTATAGGATGTTTTGAAAGCCCCAATCTGGCTGGCAGCAAAAACACACGGTTTTCATTTGTTTCCCTTTAAATGCAAATGAGCTGCTAGTTTGGATAAACGACAACAACAACTGGAGTGTGGAGAACCTCACACAGCGAGTAGAATTCACAAAGATGGATAAATACCAACTGTTTGACCAACTTCATTTTCAGAACATGTAAGTACTGCACGTTATATTTTGTAAATGTACGTAAAGCCGGGTGCACACTGTGCGATTTATAATAGTCCTTTACGATTGTTGCTTGTCAGACTGTATGAACATGATCCCCGCTGTAAGCCATGTCACACTGTAAGATCTCAGTTGTCATTAATGTCAGACTATACGATAGTCAATGCGCACTAAAAACGGACGCACGCAAGAGACTCGTCCAGAATTTTATATCATCAATGAATAAAGAGTTTGGTGACAGTGAGTGAGCTGCATTACACGCGGGATTGAAATGGTGGCTACAAAGAAATCTCAGCAGTCATTTTGGTCATAGTTTGTCTTGAAAAACTAAGATAATTTGACGTTCGTCGTATGAGAAGTCACACTGCAGGACTGTGCGCCAAATCTTCAGACACTGCCAGAATGTCTGAGGTAAAATTTGATCGCAGCAGTCATTAATTGGCTGCCGGTAAACATGTCAAACTAATGATCAAAGACTTCAGATTTTAGCCTAGGATCAGAGGAATCTTTTAGGATTTGCAAAATTTGTCTCAGACTGCCCAATCGTGGGCAAAATCGCACAGTGTGTACCCGGCTTAAATCGCCTTTGTGAATGTGCTGGTTAGGATGCTATACAGTGGCAAAAATTACACAGAGATCAGACCTATGCCATTAGTTTTATTTTTAAGAAGTAATAAAAGTTTGCTTTTGAATTGTACAGGTGGTGAGCATTTTTGGGCTAAAAATAACAAGCTCTGGTCTCTGTGAATATAGTAAGAGACAATGGTAACTTTAGCCACATTAGTACATTTAGAAAGTCGATTTGCAAACACGCATTCTAAAGTGCAAAACGTCTTGGTTACATTTGTAACCCTCGTTCCCTGAGGAGGGAACGGAGACGTAGCGTCAGTGACTGACGAATGGGGGTTTTGCCTAGAAGCCTATCATCTTCGAGATCTAGGAAACGCCCAATGGCAGTGCCATGGGCATGCGGAATTTGCATAGCATAACTCCGCCCCACAGTGTGGGTATATAAGGAAGTACGCTAGCACATTGCATTATGTTTACCTGCTGAGGAGCCAAGACTGAACTCTGGCCGTTCCAGCAGTACATCGGAAGTGGCAGTGGTCCCTTTCGTTCAGTCACTCCGAGTAACATCAGTGACTGACAAATGGGGGTCCCAATGTAATCACGCCACTCAGCTGTCATCCAGTGCCTTGCGTAAATCCCCTCGGCTGTCTTCCAGTGCCCTGCGTAAGTGCGAGCTCCCTGTCGTAAGACTAGTATGGATGAAGGACTCCCACTTATCACAGGAATACCAAGATACACTGGGAAGCATATTTCAGGTGGAACATGCGCAAAGATGCCTACCTGTAGGGAGGACTTAGTAATACACATATGACCCGCTAAGGGCTACATATGGAAAATTCTGGGCTTTTAACCCCAGGGGTGGCAAGGTTGCCAAGGGAAAACACCTGCTCGAGGAGGCTTACGGTGGAAATACACGTGTGGGGGTTGCCCAAGGGGGGAACCATGAACACGGAGGCTCCTGGCCTGACACGAGGGTCTGGGCGAGTGGGTAAACTTACTGGTGTCGATGTCAACAGTGCTGGAGGACCTCAGAGCTTCCGGGAAGCTCACCTGAGAAAATAATCGCACGTATCCAGTCCGAGGAGTGGAATGGCGAGCAAGCGAAGTGGGACAACCTTTGCTTTGAGAGAGCCTTTCCCTTCAGCTTCCCACCATAACAGACAAAGAGCTGGTCTGAGGTCCTGAAACACTGCATTCTGTCTACGTAGGCGCGGAGGGAACTGTTCAGAGTGGACAGAGCAGTGCGAAGGCTGGGTCTGCCTCCTCCAAGGGCAGCGCTTGCAGGTTCACCACCTGGTCTCTGAACGGTGTGGTGGGAACCTTGGGCACATATCCAGGCCGGGGACTCAGTATCACATAAGAGTTGGCTGGCCCGAATTCCAGGCATGTTTCGTCAACCGAAAATGCCTGCAGGTCCCCTACCCTCTTGATGGAGGCCAGAGCGATCAGGAGCGCTGTCTTCATTGACAGGAACTTAAGATCGACTGATCGCAACAGATCGAAGGGAGGCCTCTGCAGAGCATCTAACTACTGAGAGGTCCCAAGAGGGTATGAGGGGAGCGCAAGGAGGATGTAGTCTCCTGTCGCCCCTCAGGAACCTGATGACCAGGTTGTGCTGACTTAGCTTCTTGTTCTCCAAGAGGTCGTGGTGGGCAGACATAGTGGCCACGTATACCTTGAGGGTGGAAGGAGACAGCCTTCATTCCAACCCTTCCTGGAGAAACGAGAGCACGGACCCTATCAGGCATTTCCAGGGGTCTTCTTGGCGAGAAGAGCACCAGGGACGAAGAGGCATTCCACTTCAACGCATAAGTGTGTCTGGTAGACTCTGTCCTAGCGGAAGTGATGGTAGCCACCACCGGAGGTGGTAGGGTACTCAAACCTGCCATGTCCCATCCAGGAGCCACACGTGGAGGTTCCAAAGATCAGGACGCGGGTGCCAAGGGGTGCCCTGTCTCTGAGAGAGGAGGTCCTTCCTCAGAGGAATCGGCCAGGGAGGGGCTGTCGCAAGGAGTACCAGTTCTGGAAACCAGGTCCGGCCGTGCCAGTACAGGGGCGACCAAAAGGACCTGCTCCTTGTCCTCCCTGATCAGGTCAGGTCTCCCGGGACATGGAGAGCACAAAGGGACCTCAGATGCATGGTCCAATGGTCTGCGAGGAAGGAAGGAGACATGGGAGTAGGCGCCCTTCAGGTCGATCGCTGCAAACCAATCTGCTGGACGAACGCATTCAAAAGGCGTTTCGCTGTCAACATCCTGAACGGAAGAATGCGCAGGTCCAGGATCAGTCGTAACCCACCAGTTTTCTTGGGTACAATGAAGTAGGGGCTGTAGAAGCCAGACTTAATTTCGGCTGGAGGGACAGGCTCGATCGCACCCTTCGCCAGCAGGGTGGCAATCTCTGCACGCATGATGGGCCGTTGGGCCCGGACTCCCCGGAAGAGGGGAGGAGCCTGAGAGAACTGAATCGCAAGCCGAGCCTGATGGTCTTCGTGACCCAGCGGGATAGTCCTGGAAGCTCTAGCCAGGCTCCCAAGAACTGCACCAGGGGGTCATTCAGACTACAGACGTACCCCAGATGGAGCAGCGAGGCAGTGTGACCGGCCCAGACATGGGAGGCATGGGGGCACAGTCAGCAGCTGCGTCCTGACAGAGGAGACCAGGGAAGGACGTGCGTTCCACGGGGGTCTGCTCTGAGAGGAGGCTGGCGAAAGGAGTGGCCCTGCTACCATCTCCTGGAAGAACTGGAACCCATCTCTGAGCGCCGCTTTGCCTGATGTTAGGTAGGCTGTGGGGCTGGAGCGGACTGGGACGCCTTCCTGCGACCACCTCTACGGCACGGCCCGGGTGAAGGCTGCTGCATGGGCTGGGCGGAGGGGCGGAGCTACAGGCGGGCACCCTCGGCGGCGAGCAGAGTGAGGCGACTGAGCCGGCAGCTGGGTGCAGCACGTGTTTAAGGACCTCAGTCTGCTTCTGGGCATTTAAAAAGACGTGCCACGTGCAAGCTCTTTTTGTGAGAGGAAATCTCTGCAGAGTGTCGAAGCACCCAGGGAAAACACACACAGCTGTTGCAGATCACTGCACAGATCAGCAGGCAGGCAATGTGAGATCGCTGGAACGTGCCGTCACACCAACACCCTGGAGAACCACTCGTCTCGAAGAACTGAGAGAGAACTCGGCTTGCAGGAGTGAAGAGATGCTCTTGGCTCCGAAGTAGAAACATAATGCGATGTGCTAGCATACTTCCTTATATACCCACGCAGTATAACTGACGTTACTCGGAGTGACTGAACGAAAGGGAACTTGCTTGTTCTGGATATGAAGTTGGATCACAAAGGCTTGGATTTGGTCCATCTTTGAGAAGCAACTTTTGTGCAAATCCTGCGTTTACTGACCCTCATTTGTGTACAATGATTCACACAAATGTATATGAATATTGATAATTTCTTGGGCACATTCCCTTCACAACTGAAATTAATCCACTGCATCCTCAGTGGCTCAGATGCCAGGAGTTTATTATTAGAGCCAAAAACAGAACAGTTTTTGGACAATAATGTTTAAATAGATGAGATGAGACATTTTGTGGCTAGCTGCTCTAGTCTACTTTTGCCATGGCGCTAGAACTGGTACACCGTTGTCGCTTTGAAAAACAAAATGGTGGCATTGTGGATGGAAATGTGCAGATTAAGGGGTGGTAATATTATAAGATCCCCTTCCTAAGTCACTAGGGGAGCGAAATCTGAGCGGCTCATTTTCTCACATGCTTGCAGAGGAAGGCTTACCAAAACAAAGTTACTGGGTTGTCCTTTTTCACTTTTTCTGGGTTGGTAGATTCACCGGGGACCCGATTATAGCACTTAAATGCGAAAAGAGTCATGACATGTCCCCTTTAATTAATTTGAAAAAAATCAGTTCGAATGAATGATTCATTGACCCACTCATGAATGATTCATTGACCCACTCATAAATGAATCACTCATTTATGAAACAGCATTTTTAAACAAATCAATGACAAATAAATGTTTTCACTTGTCGCCACCTACTGGTGTAAGTATGTAATGGACACAATCAAATAAAAATATGAATTGTCAATTTTGATTTAATTTTATGGTGACTAAAAAAAATTCTTACTCAAAAAAAACAAAACAAGTCTTGTACCTGATGTACATCCAGATCCACGATGAGAATCTTCCTCTTGGAAGCAGACTCATCCATCAAGTGTTTGGCGGCTACAGCCAAGTCATTGAGGAGGCAGAAGCCTGCGCCGTAGCCTGGAAAGGCATGATGGGTCCCTCCGGCTGTACTGCACGCCAGTCCCCTCTGCAGGGCGATCTCTCCTGCCAGCACAGTGCCACCTGGACCACATCACAGATGAGAGAAATACCTTACATGAGACCACAACTGGACATTTTTCAGTAGTTCGACAATCTATGTACTGACTACAGTATGCAATAACAAAATTAATTAAATGATTAAAGGGATAGTTCACCCAAAAAAAATCAAAATTACCCCATGATTAACTCACCCTCAAGCCATCCTAGATGTACATGACTTTCTTCTTTCAGACCAATGCAATCGGAGATATATTAAATAATGTTCTGTCTCTTCCAAGCTTTATAATGGCAGTGAATAGAGGATTAGATTTTGAAGCCCAAAAAAGTGCATCCGTCCATCATAAAAAGGCTCCACACGGCTTCGGGGTGTTAAGGGATTCTGAAGCAAAGCGATGCGTTTGTGTAAGATACAATATCCATATTTAAAACTTAAAAGCTAAAATAACTAGCTTCTGGCAGACGGCCGTAAGCAAGTCGACTTGCAGCAAAAGAGTAACCCCTGACGCGATGCAGGAGTAGAGTAAGCTTTGCCACCTCTCGCAGTTCAAACATATAGGGCTGGGCAACAAACTCAAGCTCTTCTTCTCTTATATAGAAATCCCTTGTCTTATATATGAACTATCCCTTTAAACAAACATAGTTTTGCATAAGAAAATGAAGATTTCTTCCATTGTGACATTTTCATAACAAAAAGAGTCTGTACTGTAATGCTAAAAATATTAAAAGATATTATTTATTTAATTTGTAAAGTATAATTTTAAATGTATGTCATGGTAGTATTTCTTGTAATACATTTTATATATGCTTATTTTAATAAAAATATTAAAGAAAAATTAGTATATGTATATATCAGTTCTGTTATTGTTATTAAACATATTTTTCATTAATTAAAATAATGCTGCAATAATATATAAATAATACAAAAATTACAGTTATATGGTTTATAGAGTTTCAGCACCTACTAAATGACATACCCGTTTCATATCGGCAGCGTTGTACTAAACCAGAACTCCAAGGAAATCCAGTCCGTCTCTGATCTTTCTCGTTGATTTTTCCACTGATGAAGTTGGATAAGTACTCCTCAGTATGCACACATCCCAAAAGCCCTTTGGAGCCAATCTTAGGGGCCCACACCTGACAGTGTCAAGTAGAAGTTTTGTTAAACGTGTGCTAAAACAAGTTACAGATTCACTAAACATGTCCAACCTGTTTATCTGTTATGACTTGATCTCTGAACAAACTCTCCAGGACTTTGGGGAACTTTCCCATAGGAAACCTGTGGTTTTCAGGGAGGTCACATATGTACTTCACATGATGAACTATAGGAAGTGCTTTTGATTCAAGGCAAGCCTGAGAAAACAGATGCAAATGAGTTGCAGCAATTCACTGCAATGGACTGTTAGTATTAGTAAATGTCATGTCTGGACTAGTTTTACACTCTGGGGGTTTTAATGTGATAATATCGAGGAAATATTACATGTTCAGCGTTGAAAGACCTCCTCCATGCCCCATGCATTGGGTTTTGTTTCAGAAGCGTTTCATTTTGGACCACATGTTTGCATTTTATAGTTGCTCTATACGTAGATTGTTGACATAATAAATGCAACATTACTGCATTACAGTACTTGTTTACAAATGGCATGCAGTTACACAATCAGCAACTATTAAATAACGATCGAGAGATACATGAGATTTTTAAAACGCTTTCTGAATCAGACTGAATGTTATTTAAAATACGCACGTAAGAATACAGATCATCAGCCCGAACAGATCTAAAAGTGTGTGTGTGCATTACGCTCGTATTTTTCTTGTTGTAATGGAAGTGTGCTACTGCCACCCTCTGTTGGGGAGTGAGGCATCAACAAACAGGAAATCTGTCAGTGTAATCGAATTATTTTGTCAGTGCAAACATTTTTCTTTTTTTCTTTATTAATTAAGAGGATATTGTCCACTTGAAGGAGAGAATGGACAAACAATCAAGTAAGTATAAGTGTCCTAAATATGGTACTAACAACTTTAAACCAGATGGGTCTTGTACCGGCTTAGTCTGTAAAGTTTAAACCTGGATAAGTTGAATTGACTTAAATTTGAGGAAACTGGTTGCCTTAAAATGTAAGTAAGTATATATATATATATATATATATATATATATATATATATATATATATATATATATATATATATATATATATATATATATATATATATATATATAACTTACAAAGTTTTGTAATATCAATTAATTTGAAGTTATTACAATTAGTATATTCAAGTTCAAAGTTCAATTTCCAAGTTAAAGTTATAACAATTGTTTTGTTTTTGTTTGTTTTTATCATATAAAAGTGTGTGGGAGGCATGGTCAGGAGATAAACTTCATAATTTGAGTTCATGTAACTTTTAAGTAATGCAAAACATAATTAAATAATGGTTTGTTTAAAAATAAATAAAATAAAATAAATTCTCATGTTATGTGTATTGCATTGACTAATGTGATTATGTTTTGCGCTTCAGTATTTCCGTTAAGGTGACATTGAGCATCGATGCTACCTAGGTTTTTACGATGCATTGTGGGACTTTTAAGGGAGTGAAAGTTTCAGTGCCATGGAAGGATTTTGCCTTAAAATGGCCGACTCCCTGTGTCCTGACTACTGAACTAGGGAGCTGATTGAGACGCACACTTGGCTTACATACACTGGTGGACTCGTTCGGTCGTCAAGCGGTATACTGGCCGGGTTAAATATAGTTCTAGTTACAAAGTAGCCTACTGTAGCCACAAACGTACTCTGTTATTTAACATAACATCGGTTCCCTTTCAAACAGTCATTCGTACTGCATCGAAGATGCACTGGGAATTCTCCTATTCTCGAATATACTTAAATAATTTGTAAAATCACGCAGTGCTACTGCCCAGTCAAAACAGTGTCGCGCTATCTCGCACGCTATTGGCTGGCCAGTGGGAACTGCATGAACCCATGGCAGAACAGCGTAATCGGAGCAATCCAATGTGCACAAAGCCCGCGAAGCTGAGCACAAAAGCCTGTGAAAAGGGCAAATAAAATATGCTGTAACTGTCAAAAATGTCAGGTTAAATCGACTGAAGTGACGATCACCCAGTGCCAGCGCCATAGCATGGCCGTCTACGCAGTACTCGTTCCCTTATCTCAGGGAACCGAGGTTACGTTAAGTAACCGAGTACGTTCCCTTTCGAACGGTCAGTTGTACCGCGTTAAGCCTTATACTACTGGGCTCATGGAGGCCGGTAACTACAAGGAAATGTGAGATTGTAGAATCTGGTAAAAGTAGATGGTGAGGACCAACCTGCCAATCTACAAATGTCACCCATAGAAACTCCACTACACCACACCCAGGAAAAGGCCATGCCTCTGGTGGAGTGAGCTTTGACACCTATGGGGCATTGGAGGCTGTCTCTCATTGTAACTGTCTCTCATCCTCCGAAGAGGGGAGGGCAGATAGAGTGATTACCCGTGCTTTGAACGGTGTTGAAAGCACTTTAGGTACATAACCATGCCTTGGTTTGAGGACGACTTTAGAATCGCTCTTATTTACCTCATGTAAATAAGAGGCTGTTTAACTTATTTCCACTCATTTCCACATTTTTAAAATGACAGCCTATATCTTCCTATTTCTTAAACGGGAGATTTAAATAATTAATAATTTCCTATTATCAAATAAAATATGAATTTATTTACAGCAGACAATCATGCGACTGACCACGTGAGCAGTGCATTCTCAGGTGAGTATGATCACTAAACCGTGAATAAATCTCCATCCGAATGCATGAGTTATATCACTGAGGTGACATGCAAATTTATGTTTACGGACGTCCACATGAGAAACAATTACTGTCAATAAGGCTATACAAAATGTAACACAAATGTTTTTAAGCAAACCATATACACATATATTTCAATTTGAGTAAAATTGACAAACAAAGACCCAAAATAAGGTCCTTGAAACCAAAGTAAACTTTCAAAGTAATATTTCAAAGTAAACTTCAAATGAGCAAGAAGAAATTACTCCACAAACTCTAACTGGCCAATTTAAATGTACCTATTCTCTTTGTTAATTTTACTTAAATTAGTTAATTCCATACATGTGAAATGTACTTAAAAAATATGAGTGTAAATTTCACTTGTTATTTTCCTTGAAGAACTAGACCTTGAACACTCGCACATGAACAGGAACTCAAGACACGCAAATACATTTGAACATTTGACCTCTCTTAATCGTTACTATAATTCTTAATAAGCCATAATATATGGTAAGGTTTGATCTTTGTCCAGGACACCCTGGATGTTATTTCCTGATCTTATGTGTATAAAAATGACCCATCTTCCTTCAATAAATATGAGAATATTATGGTATTACACAGGCTCTGTGTCTGCTTGGTCATTCTTCTCTCGCGCTGCTACCACACATCACAGGGGTTTTCAACTGATGACTGATAGCATTGAGGATTCAGACCTGAAAACTAATCGAACACTTAGCATACACACTTGACATTCAGTAAATTATAAAGGCACGGCTGTTTCTAGAACTTCACAAAATCTTCCTCTGAGATTCTGAAGGCTACAATTTGAAAACCAAAGGTGAGTTTTTGGAACCTTCTGACTACATTTTCTACCTAAAGTATGTTTGTGCTTTGTCTTTTAATGCATTGAGAATGGCAGTGAGTGCATGCAGACGTTTAACTTTTCCTGTTTATTAATTTCAGGTTCATCATGGCAATGCTGAGAAGTTTTCTGCTTCTTTTCATTATCTTCTCCATGGGAATGCAAGTGGTAACCAAAACATTTATTTGTAAAAACCCTTGCTATTTAAAAACATTTTGAAATTTACACTATTCAGTTAACTTATATTTGCATGATTAATGAGGGGTTTACAGTGTCTAAAGGACATATTTTCAGCACATAATCACACAAACATAAAATAAGCTACATAAATACAGATAAAAACATTATTTGCTGTGAATATTACAAGAACCCTAACGTTTATGTGCTGGGTGCAGTTGATTTATCCAGAAGATGCCCCGCTGGCTGGACATATTTTGGACTCCGATGCTACAAGTACTTCTCCCATTCAGCTAGCTGGATCACAGCACAGGTAATGTGTTACAACAATACAACAAGGTGATTTGGTCACTTTATATCAGGCGTCTTTAACTACATAGATAGTTTTGGTGGTATGGGTACGTGTGGGTTAATGTATAAGGAAGGTCAATAGTGTAATCATCGATCTAATTACAGAAATTAATTACAGCTATAAGTGCATTGTATCAAATTATTAATTTAAATGTTAGTACATATTAAAGACACTTAATATAAAGTGGGAATGGTGATATTTCTATTTTTCTATAATAAAACTTTATTTTTGTTAATAATTAATACAGAAAAATGAGAAAATTATCAATCAGAGCAGACTTTGTTTGCAAATTACTAAAATGTTGTTTAAAAAGTCATTTATGGTTTATGCTAAAAATATTAGATTTTGTATTGACAATAAATCGTATTGATTTTTTTTTTTTTTTTTTTTAGAAACTGTCAAAGTCTTGGTGCGAATCTCGCATCTGTGCGTAATAAACTGGAAAATAATTTCCTGCTGAGGCTGTTGCCTTCTTCCACACGTTCTTGGGTTGGTGCTCATGATGGTGTACAAGTAAGTTTGTCTAAAACACAATTCTGCTTAAACAGTAAAGGCAAAGTTTAATGAAAATGGTTTGACGTCAAAGCTGAACTTAATTAGCTTTGTATTCACTCTCTTCACTCTTAAGGAAGGACAGTGGCTGTGGAGTGATGGAACTGCGTTCTTATATACCAACTGGTGCTCTAAAGAACCTAAACAATTTACGTGGTAATGAGGACTGTTTGGAGATCAACTTCTCTTGTAAGAATTCAGTCGTTTTTGTTTTTGTTTTTTTAATACTTTCAATTATAATTTACAATACTACAATTTCATATCATATGGTAACATGAAATGACTCATTTGAATTATTTTGATTCTAACACCATAAAGATCAGAATAACTTATGTCATTATTTCACCCTACAGCTAACCGTTGCTGGAACGATTTAACCCTGTTCAACCTCAAAGTCCTATGTTTGTGTTAAGGACCCGTGAGATCATATGTTCAATTCAATTCACATGTATTTGTATAGTGCTTTTCATAATACAGTTTCAAAGCAGCTTCACAGAAAATGTATGTGTCTACATTACAATTTAAAGTGATTTGTACACGTTATGTATTTTAGAAATGTACATATACAAAGCACACAGGTTAGCTAACAATGTATTATTAATCAATATAATAAGTAAATTAAGGCACAGAAATGAAATAGGAATACATGTTGTAACAATGATTAGGGTATATAGAAAATGAGCATATGTAGTCATCATATTACAAAAATGAAATAAAAAATCTCTTAAATCTTTTAATCTTAAATCTTATCTTTAATCTCTTCTCATTGTCTCTGAAACAAATGATCTGCTGTTCATATCGGATGTTAAAATGATAAAAATGGAGTCTAAATGATAAAGCAAATCATGTGCATAGTGGACAATCAAATTCATATATATAAAAATATAAGTATAGCAATATTTGAGGATATGGTTATTAGAATGGCATTAAATGATGTCATCATCATGGGAGGGGTTTAAGCGAGCTGAACACACACACACACACACACACACACACACACACACACACACACACACACACACACACACACACACACACACACACACACACACACACACACACACACACACACACACACACACACACACACACACACAGACAGCTACTTCATCATTGACAAAGAAGACATTTGCATGTTGGTATCCTACAGTGGATTGGAAGCAAATATGGACCTCATCCAGGGCTCTTTTTGTTTTCTGTCTTGTAAAATATACCATCATTTCGGTGTGAGAAACCACTGCAAAGAATCAGTGATTGAGTGAACTGTTTGAACAAATCAAACTGAATCATGAACAATTTCAGGCCATTTTCTAAACCTGTTTAATTAGATCAGTAGTGGCATTCACTTTTATGGCATTGCTGATTCTAAACAGCTGATAGAAAACACAAAAGGAGGACATGATCAGAAAAAAATATCCTCAGGTTGGAATAAAGTAGCTAATCTCCAACATCCGATGAGGATTTATTAGCAATAGCCTATTGTACTAGGCCACAGTGTGTATTTCACTAGAATGTATTTCAGTTCAGTTTAGTTTATTGTCACATCACCTAAGCACATGTGCCTTGGAGAGTGAAATTCTTGGGAGCGTGCTCCAGACAATTGCAGTAACAGTTAACATAACCATACAACCTTAAGCAGGTAAAAACAGAAAAAGTGCAATGTGCACATACATATAGTTAGTACACACAGTGTACTATTGGACATACTTACAGTCAGTACTACATTACACATTATACTCTGAAAGTACATGCATACAGTTAGCACCACGTTAAACACACTAAACACTACACACATTAAACACTATACACATTAAACGCTATACACATTAAACACTAAGCACTATACACAGAATATACACATTAGACACTATACACATTAGACACTAAGCACTATACACAGAATATACACATTAGACACTATACACATTAGACACTATACACATTAGACACTATACATTAGACACTATACACATTAGACACTATACACATTAGACACTATACACATTAAACACTAAGCACTATACACAGAATATACACATTAGACACTATACACATTAGACACTATACACAGATATATACACATTAGACACTATACACATTAGACACTATACACATTAGACACTATACACAGATATATACACATTAGACACTATACACATTAGACACTATACACATTAGACACTATACACATTAAACACTATACACATTAAACACTATACACATTAAACACTAAGCACTATACACAGAATATACACATTAGACACTATACACATTAGACACTATACACAGATATATACACATTAAATATATACAGATATATACAGACACATACAGATATATACACATTATATACACATTTCAAAAGGGTCTGGCGACGCCCCCCAGATCTCTATGGCATCGCAAAATTCTAAAACTGAAATTATTTTAATTCAGCTATCTGCATCAAAATGACATTTTCAAGGCAGCAAATTGGTTTTGATTTATTTTTATTTGATTCGACTAGTTTTAATGACGTATTTCATTTTATTTGTACACGGTGTGGAATTACAAATTTAAGATTGTGTTTAAAACTAAGGGAAGTGCATTGTATTTAGCATTGAAGGTAAAGATGATGACATAAGATGAATTATTCTGTTATGCAAAGTTTCCAGGCCAGTTCCTGTTCTCTTTATTGTAAATCAAATGAGCCAGATTACTGAGATTCTCACCTTTTGTCTTCAATGGCTCTCGGAGCCCCTGTAATCGATAGGCTGACTGGATTAGTCTGGGGACAGGTCTCTTTACATATACAACATTTGCATTCTTTTGTATAGATTGTCTCCTCCTCTACTGTGTGAATCCCTCCCCCTGAAATGTGGATAAATTGCAGTGTTTTATACTGTTTTAGTTAGACTTGGATGACTTCAGCAACCAAACAGCACATGTCTCAATAAAGAGTAACGTCTGCTTGAAAGATATCCCAATGTCTCCTGGTCTCTGCTTTAACGAGGAAAAGAGTTTCCAACAACGGTCATCAGTTCCCTTTCAGTCGGTCACATTCGACATACGTCGGACATCACAGACGAATTGGAATCACTTCAGGGAGCCCCTATCAGCTTCGAGATATAGAGAACAGGCCAATGAGAATTGGCATGCGAGATTTGCATCTCGCGCTCTGCCCCGCATCCCGGGTATAAAGCGGAAGCAAAATGCAACACACATTTGTCATTCACTTCGGAGCCGAACATGGTGTTGATGAAGAAGACTGTTCCTGCTTCAGCAGAGAGAAAGAGAGAGAACGACAGAAGAGGCTTCTTTGAGTGCTGAGAGAGATGGCACGATCAGTGGCGGCCGCGAGCTCACTGATACAGTGATAAACTGCTGTTTTCACAGCACTGTTTGGTCTGTTGGCTTGGTGAGGGCGTTCCCAATGATTCAAGATTCAAGAGTTTTATTTGTCACATACACAGTTATATACAGAATATACAACTGGCAGTGAAATGTAAACAGGTCCGCTCCATGGACAGTGCAAATTCACAGTTAAAAACACAAGGAGGAAATTATAATAGAAATAGGATAAAAAAGTACTATATATATATATCTGTAGAATTATAAATAAATCAAGTAGAAAAAATAAATAAATAAATAAAGAAGTGGAATAAAATAAGTGAAATAAACTGTGCAGTGAGTAAACTGTACTTATAAATATGTGGTTAACAGAAATTTACAAAGTATAATGTGCAAACAGGTTTATAACAGGTTGTTACACAGTAACAACGAGAACAGAAAGTGCAGTGCAATGTCAGTATGTCAATGGTCACGTGATGTTAAGTGACTGAGTTCAGGAGTCTGACGGCCTGGGGGAAGAAGCTCCTCCTGAGTCTCTCAGTTTTGGCCATCAGGCTTCGGAAGCGCTTACCAGATGGCAGCAGCGTGAAATGAGGGTTTGCAGGGTGATTAGAGTCCTTGATGATCTTAGTAGCTCTACCTTTGCAGCGTTTGGTGTAGACGTCCTGCAGAGATGGGAGAGCCGACCCTGAGATACGCTCGGATAAGCACATGACTCTTTACAGGGCTTTGCAGTCATGACTGGTGCTGTTCCCATACCACACTGTGATGCACTGAGTTAATACACTTTCTATCGCCCCTAAATAGAACATTTTCAGGATAGCTGGTGAAACCCTGAATTTCCTCAGCTGACGCAAGTGGTACAGTCTTTGCCTGGCTTTTTTCACCTGTTTCTGAATGTGTGCAGTCCAGGTCAGGTCCTCGGAGATGTTTACACCCAGGTACTTGAAGCTGCTCACTCTCTCTACTGGTGACCCGCTGATCATGAGGGGGGAGTATGTCCGTTGCTGTCTCTTCCTGAAGTCCACAATCATTTCTTTGGTCTTGCCAACATTCAGAGAGTTACAGTTGTCCTGGCACCATGATGTTAGTTGCTCCACCTCATCCAAGTATGCCATCTCATTGTTGTTGGAAATGAGGCCCAGGACAACAGTATCATCAGCAAATGTAATGATACGTTGACGATGATGCTTTTTTTTAAAGACGTCATTCCACCCGTGCGTTTCTGGATGCGGTTGTTTCCTGTCCTTGTTGACGGCCATGAGCCCTCTCGCATAACTATGTTGAGATTGCATTCGTGGGTGGTCCAATGTGAGAACGGGATCACGTTGGTGCGCCGTTCGTCTCGCCTTCCCTGTGAGGTTTTGAGTGTTGCCGTGTGCCGTCTAGCTGCTGGCTGACAGCGCGGGTTGTCACTCTAGATGCGTGGTCGAAACTATGAAACCTCAAACAGGGTTGAGTCCCTTCGCTTATACCCCGATCTAGTTTCTTTTCTGGTGCACCAGAAAAGCGCTACTTTGGCTGATAAGCCTGGGTGACCTGAGGATTACAGTGGGGCTTCCCCGCCGAGTGCATCTCCGTGGGCCCCCACTCCTCTAGCGTATCGCAGCATGCTGAGATTGCATTCATGGGTGGTCCATGTTCTCTCAGGAGAACGGGATCACGTTGGTGCGCTGTTCATCTCACCTTCCCCGTGAGGGTTTGAGTCTCACGGCCACGCTCACTATCTCGCATGCCTGCTGGTAGCTTACAGATGGGATTGCTGGTCCTAAAACAAATAAATAATAAAAATAAAAGAGAGGGACCTAGCATTTAATTTGGGGCTCTAGCAGAGGAAAGATGTCAATCACTGCATCGGAGAGAGGGCTGATTTCTGAGACATCTGAGGGGGTGATTTATGTGAAATGGGTGGCTGAGGTATAGTCTGGCCTTGCCCGCTCCCTTACCTTTTCCCTGGATGTGCATTTGGAAAACTTTGGCAGTGTGGAACCATTTGGCACCAGAATATGGAACACCAAAGGGGCCATAATCTGTATAAAGTTTCCAGTGAGCCTTCTTGCACAGACACTGTGCAAGGTCAGGGAGGATGAGGAGCATGGCCCAACAGGACTTGGTTCCTGGAACTAGTGCTCCTCGTGACAGCACCTCCTTGGCTATCTATCTAGGCTATCTATCGGCTATCTATCTAGGCTATCCATCTTGGTTATATATTGTATCGTTGTCAGGTTTAGTAACTGAATCCACATCTCTGAGTTTTCAAATAGAGATTGCTTCAAAATTCAGTTTATATCCTTTTTGACCACTGCGGAGTACCAAATCGTTGCGCTTTGCTGTAATTTGGATGCATTTTAAAGATCTAGCCTACACTTATATTACTGAAACGCTGTAAAGTATATACAAGAATAATCTTTTATTACCGCTCAAAAGAGAAAGAGAAGAAAAACATTTGAAAAGGGCTGTTATTACAGCAGTAATTAACGCTATATACCTTAAATTAGCTCATGTAAATAAGAGGCTGTTTAACTTATTTCCACTCATTTCCACATTTTTAAAATGACAGCCTATATCTTCCTATTTCTTAAACGGGAGATTTAAATAATTAATAATTTCCTATTATTAAATAAAATATGAATTTATTTACAGCAGACAATCATGCGACTGACCACGTGAGCAGTGCATTCTCAGGTGAGTATGATCACTAAACCGTGAATAAATCTCCATCCGAATGCATGAGTTATATCACTGAGGTGACATGCAAATTTATGTTTACGGACGTCCACATGAGAAACAATTACTGTCAATAAGGCTATACAAAATGTAACACAAATGTTTTTAAGCAAACCATATACACATATATTTCAATTTGAGTAAAATTGACAAACAAAGACCCAAAATAAGGTCCTTGAAACCAAAGTAAACTTTCAAAGTAATATTTCAAAGTAAACTTCAAATGAGCAAGAAGAAATTACTCCACAAACTCTAACTGGCCAATTTAAATGTACCTATTCTCTTTGTTAATTTTACTTAAATTAGTTAATTCCATACATGTGAAATGTACTTAAAAATATGAGTATAAATTTCACTTGTTATTTTCCTTGAAGAACTAGACCTTGAACACTCGCACATGAACAGGAACTCAAGACACGCAAATACATTTGAACATTTGACCTCTCTTAATCGTTACTATAATTCTTAATAAGCCATAATATATGGTAAGGTTTGATCTTTGTCCAGGACACCCTGGATGTTATTTCCTGATCTTATGTGTGTAAATACTGTATGTTGTTTGCAAATGACTAAAATGTTGTTTAAAAAGTCACTTATGCTTTATACTAAGAATATTTGTAGGCCTATATTTTGTATATAGTCACTGGCCAGTAGAAAAGTAAAATGTACTAGAGTATTTCAAAGTAAACTTCAAATGAGTAAGTATAAATTACTCCACAAACTCTAACTCGCCAATTTAATTTTGCTTAAATTAGTTAATTCCATTCATGTGAAATGTACTTAAAAAATATGAGTGTAAATTTCACTTGTTATTTTCCTTGAAGAACTAGACCTTGAACACTCGCACATGAACAGGAACTCAAGACACGCAAATACATTTGAACATTTGACCTCTCTTAATCGTTACTATAATTCTTAATAAGCCATAATATATGGTAAGGTTTGATCTTTGTCCAGGACACCCTGGATGTTATTTCCTGATCTTATGTGTATAAAATGACCCATCTTCCTTCAATAAATATGAGAATATTATGGTATTACACAGGCTCTGTGTCTGCTTGGTCATTCTTCTCTCGCGCTGCTACCACACATCACAGGGGTTTTCAACTGATGACTGATAGCATTGAGGATTCAGACCTGAAAACTAATCGAACACTTAGCATACACACTTGACATTCAGTAAATTATAAAGGCACGGCTGTTTCTAGAACTTCACAAAATCTTCCTCTGAGATTCTGAAGGCTACAATTTGAAAACCAAAGGTGAGTTTTGGAACCTTCTGACTACATTTTCTACCTAAAGTATGTTTGTGCTTTGTCTTTTAATGCATTGAGAATGGCAGTGAGTGCATGCAGACGTTTAACTTTTCCTGTTTATTAATTTCAGGTTCATCATGGCAATGCTGAGAAGTTTTCTGCTTCTTTTCATTATCTTCTCCATGGGGAATGCAAGTGGTAACCAAAACATTTATTTGTAAAAACCCTTGCTATTTAAAAACATTTTGAAATTTACACTATTCAGTTAACTTATATTTGCATGATTAATGAGGGGTTTACAGTGTCTAAAGGACATATTTTCAGCACATAATCACACAAACATAAAATAAGCTACATAAATACAGATAAAAACATTATTTGCTGTGAATATTACAAGAACCCTAACGTTTATGTGCTGGGTGCAGTTGATTTATCCAGAAGATGCCCCGCTGGCTGGACATATTTTGGACTCCGATGCTACAAGTACTTCTCCCATTCAGCTAGCTGGATCACAGCACAGGTAATGTGTTACAACAATACAACAAGGTGATTTGGTCACTTTATATCAGGCGTCTTTAACTACATAGATAGTTTTGGTGGTATGGGTACGTGTGGGTTAATGTATAAGGAAGGTCAATAGTGTAATCATCGATCTAATTACAGAAATTAATTACAGCTATAAGTGCATTGTATCAAATTATTAATTTAAATGTTAGTACATATTAAAGACACTTAATATAAAGTGGGAATGGTGATATTTCTATTTTTCTATAATAAAACTTTATTTTTTGTTAATAATTAATACAGAAAAATGAGAAAATTATCAATCAGAGCAGACTTTGTTTGCAAATTACTAAAATGTTGTTTAAAAAGTCATTTATGGTTTATGCTAAAAATATTAGATTTTGTATTGACAATAAATCGTATTGATTTTTTTTTTTTTTTTTTTAGAGAAACTGTCAAAGTCTTGGTGCGAATCTCGCATCTGTGCGTAATAAACTGGAAAATAATTTCCTGCTGAGGCTGTTGCCTTCTTCCACACGTTCTTGGGTTGGTGCTCATGATGGTGTACAAGTAAGTTTGTCTAAAACACAATTCTGCTTAAACAGTAAAGGCAAAGTTTAATGAAAATGGTTTGACGTCAAAGCTGAACTTAATTAGCTTTGTATTCACTCTCTTCACTCTTAAGGAAGGACAGTGGCTGTGGAGTGATGGAACTGCGTTCTTATATACCAACTGGTGCTCTAAAGAACCTAACAATTTACGTGGTAATGAGGACTGTTTGGAGATCAACTTCTCTTGTAAGAATTCAGTCGTTTTTTGTTTTTGTTTTTTTTAATACTTTCAATTATAATTTACAATACTACAATTTCATATCATATGGTAACATGAAATGACTCATTTGAATTATTTTGATTCTAACACCATAAAGATCAGAATAACTTATGTCATTATTTCACCCTACAGCTAACCGTTGCTGGAACGACGAACCCTGTTCAACCTCAAAGTCCTATGTTTGTGTTAAGGACCCGTGAGATCATATGTTCAATTCAATTCACATGTATTTGTATAGTGCTTTTCATAATACAGTTTCAAAGCAGCTTCACAGAAAATGTATGTGTCTACATTACAATTTAAAGTGATTTGTACACGTTATGTATTTTAGAAATGTACATATACAAAGCACACAGGTTAGCTAACAATGTATTATTAATCAATATAATAAGTAAATTAAGGCACAGAAATGAAATAGGAATACATGTTGTAACAATGATTAGGGTATATAGAAAATGAGCATATGTAGTCATCATATTACAAAAATGAAATAAAAATCTCTTAAATCTTTTAATCTTAAATCTTATCTTTAATCTCTTCTCATTGTCTCTGAAACAAATGATCTGCTGTTCATATCGGATGTTAAAATGATAAAAATGGAGTCTAAATGATAAAGCAAATCATGTGCATAGTGGACAATCAAATTCATATATATAAAAATATAAGTATAGCAATATTTGAGGATATGGTTATTAGAATGGCATTAAATGATGTCATCATCATGGGAGGGGTTTAAGCAGCTGAACACACACACACACACACACACACACACACACACACACACACACACACACACACACACACACACACACACACACACACACACACACACACACACACACACACACACACACACACACACACACACACACAGCTACTTCATCATTGACAAAGAAGACATTTGCATGTTGGTATCCTACAGTGGATTGGAAGCAAATATGGACCTCATCCAGGGCTCTTTTTGTTTTCTGTCTTGTAAAATATACCATCATTTCGGTGTGAGAAACCACTGCAAAGAATCAGTGATTGAGTGAACTGTTTGAACAAATCAAACTGAATCATGAACAATTTCAGGCCATTTTCTAAACCTGTTTAATTAGATCAGTAGTGGCATTCACTTTTATGGCATTGCTGATTCTAAACAGCTGATAGAAAACACAAAGGAGGACATGATCAGAAAAAATATCCTCAGGTTGGAATAAAGTAGCTAATCTCCAACATCCGATGAGGATTTATTAGCAATAGCCTATTGTACTAGGCCACAGTGTGTATTTCACTAGAATGTATTTCAGTTCAGTTTAGTTTATTGTCACATCACCTAAGCACATGTGCCTTGGAGAGTGAAATTCTTGGGAGCGTGCTCCAGACAATTGCAGTAACAGTTAACATAACCATACAACCTTAAGCAGGTAAAAACAGAAAAAAGTGCAATGTGCACATACATATAGTTAGTACACACAGTGTACTATTGGACATACTTACAGTCAGTACTACATTACACATTATACTCTGAAAGTACATGCATACAGTTAGCACCACGTTAAACACTATACACATTAAACACTATACACATTAAACGCTATACACATTAAACACTAAGCACTATACACAGAATATACACATTAGACACTATACACATTAGACACTAAGCACTATACACAGAATATACACATTAGACACTATACACATTAGACACTATACACATTAGACACTATACACATTAGACACTATACACATTAGACACTATACACATTAAACACTAAGCACTATACACAGAATATACACATTAGACACTATACACATACACATTAGACACTATACACAGATATATACACATTAAATATATACAGATATATACAGACACATACAGATATATACACATTATATACACATTTCAAAGGGTCTGGCATGACGCCCCAGATCTCTATGGCATCGCAAAATTCTAAAACTGAAATTATTTTAATTCAGCTATCTGCATCAAAATGACATTTTCAAGGCAGCAAATTGGTTTTGATTTATTTTTATTTGATTCGACTAGTTTTAATGACGTATTTCATTTTATTTGTACACGGTGTGGAATTACAAATTTAAGATTGTGTTTAAAACTAAGGGAAGTGCATTGTATTTAGCATTGAAGGTAAAGATGATGACATAAGATGAATTATTCTGTTATGCAAAGTTTCCAGGCCAGTTCCTGTTCTCTTTATTGTAAATCAAATGAGCCAGATTACTGAGATTCTCACCTTTTTGTCTTCAATGGCTCTCGGAGCCCCTGTAATCAATAGGCTGACTGGATTAGTCTGGGGACAGGTCTCTTTACATATACAACATTTGCATTCTTTTGTATAGATTGTCTCCTCCTCTACTGTGTGAATCCCTCCCCCTGAAATGTGGATAAATTGCAGTGTTTTATACTGTTTTAGTTAGACTTGGATGACTTCAGCAACCAAACAGCACATGTCTCAATAAAGAGTAACGTCTGCTTGAAAGATATCCCAATGTCTCCTGGTCTCTGCTTTAACGAGGAAAAGAGTTTCCAACAACGGTCATCAGTTCCCTTTCAGTCGGTCACATTCGACATACGTCGGACGTCACAGACGAATTGGAATCACTTCAGGGAGCCCCTATCAGCTTTGAGATATAGAGAACAGGCCAATGAGAATTGGCATGCGAGATTTGCATCTCGCGCTCTGCCCCGCATCCCGGGTATAAAGCGGAAGCAAAATGCAACACACATTTGTCATTCACTTCGAAGCCGAACATGGTGTTGATGAAGAAGACTGTTCCTGCTTCAGCAGAGAGAAAGAGAGAGAACGACAGAAGAGGCTTCTTTGAGTGCTGAGAGAGATGGCACGATCAGCGGTGGCCGCGAGCTCACTGATACAGTGATAAACTGCTGTTTTCACAGCACTGTTTGGTCTGTTGGCTTGGTGAGGGCGTTCCCAATGATTCAAGATTCAAGAGTTTTATTTGTCACATACACAGTTATATACAGAATATACAACTGGCAGTGAAATGTAAACAGGTCCGCTCCATGGACAGTGCAAATTCACAGTTAAAAACACAAGGAGGAAATTATAATAGAAATAGGATAAAAAAGTACTATATATATATCTGTAGAATTATAAATAATTCAAGTAGAAAAAAATAAAATAAATAAAGAAGTGGAATAAAATAAGTGAAATAAACTGTGCAGTGAGTAAACTATACTTATAAATATGTGGTTAACAGAAATTTACAAAGTATAATGTGCAAACAGGTTTATAACAGGTTGTTACACAGTAACAACGAGAACAGAAAGTGCAGTGCAATGTCAGTATGTCGATGGTCACGTGATGTTAAGTGACTGAGTTCAGGAGTCTGACGGCCTGGGGAAGAAGCTCCTCCTGAGTCTCTCAGTTTTGGCCATCAGGCTTGGGCGCTTACCAGATGGCAGCAGCGTGAAATGAGGGTTTGCAGGGTGATTAGAGTCCTCGATGATCTTAGTAGCTCTACCTTTGCAGCGTTTGGTGTAGATGTCCTGCAGAGATGGGAGAGCCGACCCTGAGATACGGGTCAGGATAGCTGGTCAAACCCTGAATTTCCTCAGCTGACGCAAGTGGTACAGTCTTTGCCTGGCTTTTTTCACCTGTGTCTGAATGTGTGCAGTCCAGGTCAGGTCCTCGGAGATGTTTACTCCCAGGTACCTGAAGCTGCTCACTCGCTCTACTGGTGTCCTGGCACCATGATGTTAGTTGCTCCACCTCATCCAAGTATGCCGTCTCATTGTTGTTGGAAATGAGGCCCAGGACAACAGTATCATCAGCAAATTTAATGATACATTGACGATGATGCGTTTTTTTTAAAGACGTCATTCCACCCGTGCATTTCTGGATGCGGTTGTTTCCTGTCCTTGTTGACAGACATGAGCCCTCTCGCATAACTATGTTGAGATTGCATTCGTGGGTGGTCCAATGTGAGAACGGGATCACGTCGGTGCGCCGTTCGTCTCGCCTTCCCCGTGAGGTTTTGAGTGTTGCCGTGTGCCGGCTAGCTGCTGGCTGACAGCGCGGGTTGTCACTCTAGATGCGTGGTCGAAACTATGAAACCTCAAACAGGGTTGAGTCCCTTCGCTTATACCCCGATCTAGTTTCTTTTCTGGTGCACCAGAAAAGCGCTACTTTGGCTGATAAGCCTGGGTGACCTGAGGATTACAGTGGGGCTTCCCCGCCGAGTGCATCTCCGTGGGCCCCCACTCCTCTAGCGTATCGCAGCATGCTGAGATTGCATTCATGGGTGGTCCATGTTCTCTCAGGAGAACGGGATCACGTTGGTGCGCTGTTCATCTCACCTTCCCCGTGAGGGTTTGAGTCTCACGGCCACGCTCACTATCTCGCATGCCTGCTGGTAGCTTACAGATGGGATTGCTGGTCCTAAAACAAATAAATAATAAAAATAAAAGAGAGGGACCTAGCATTTAATTTGGGGCTCTAGCAGAGGAAAGATGTCAATCACTGCATCGGAGAGAGGGCTGATTTCTGAGACATCTGAGGGGGTGATTTATGTGAAATGGGTGGCTGAGGTATAGTCTGGCCTTGCCCGCTCCCTTACCTTTTCCCTGGATGTGCATTTGGAAAACTTTGGCAGTGTGGAACCATTTGGCACCAGAATATGGAACACCAAAGGGGCCATAATCTGTATAAAGTTTCCAGTGAGCCTTCTTGCACAGACACTGTGCAAGGTCAGGGAGGATGAGGAGCATGGCCCAACAGGACTTGGTTCCTGGAACTAGTGCTCCTCGTGACAGCACCTCCTTGGCTATCTATCTAGGCTATCTATCGGCTATCTATCTAGGCTATCCATCTTGGTTATATATTGTATCGTTGTCAGGTTTAGTAACTGAATCCACATCTCTGAGTTTTCAAATAGAGATTGCTTCAAAATTCAGTTTATATCCTTTTTGACCACTGCGAGTACCAAATCGTTAAGCTTTGCTGTAATTTGGATGCATTTTAAAGATCTAGCCTACACTTATATTACTGAAACGCTGTAAAGTATATACAAGAATAATCTTTTATTACCGCTCAAAAGAGAAAGAGAAGAAAAACATTTGAAAAGGGCTGTTATTACAGCAGTAATTAACGCTATATACCTTAAATTAGCTCATGTAAATAAGAGGCTGTTTAACTTATTTCCACTCATTTCCACATTTTTAAAATGACAGCCTATATCTTCCTATTTCTTAAACGGGAGATTTAAATAATTAATAATTTCCTATTATTAAATAAAATATGAATTTATTTACAGCAGACAATCATGCGACTGACCACGTGAGCAGTGCATTCTCAGGTGAGTATGATCACTAAACCGTGAATAAATCTCCATCCGAATGCATGAGTTATATCACTGAGGTGACATGCAAATTTATGTTTACGGACGTCCACATGAGAAACAATTACTGTCAATAAGGCTATACAAAATGTAACACAAATGTTTTTAAGCAAACCATATACACATATATTTCAATTTGAGTAAAATTGACAAACAAAGACCCAAAATAAGGTCCTTGAAACCAAAGTAAACTTTCAAAGTAATATTTCAAAGTAAACTTCAAATGAGCAAGAAGAAATTACTCCACAAACTCTAACTGGCCAATTTAAATGTACCTATTCTCTTTGTTAATTTTACTTAAATTAGTTAATTCCATACATGTGAAATGTACTTAAAAATATGAGTATAAATTTCACTTGTTATTTTCCTTGAAGAACTAGACCTTGAACACTCGCACATGAACAGGAACTCAAGACACGCAAATACATTTGAACATTTGACCTCTCTTAATCGTTACTATAATTCTTAATAAGCCATAATATATGGTAAGGTTTGATCTTTGTCCAGGACACCCTGGATGTTATTTCCTGATCTTATGTGTGTAAATACTGTATGTTGTTTGCAAATGACTAAAATGTTGTTTAAAAGTCACTTATGCTTTATACTAAGAATATTTGTAGGCCTATATTTTGTATATAGTCACTGGCCAGTAGAAAAGTAAAATGTACTAGAGTATTTCAAAGTAAACTTCAAATGAGTAAGTATAAATTACTCCACAAACTCTAACTCGCCAATTTAATTTTACTTAAATTAGTTAATTCCATTCATGTGAAATGTACTTAAAAAATATGAGTATAAATTTCACTTGTTATTTTCCTTGAAGAACTAGACCTTGAACACTCGCATGAACAGGAACTCAAGACACGCAAATACATTTGAACATTTGACCTCTCTTAATCGTTACTATAATTCTTAATAAGCCATAATATATGGTAAGGTTTGATCTTTGTCCAGGACACCCTGGATGTTATTTCCTGATCTTATGTGTATAAAAATGACCCATCTTCCTTCAATAAATATGAGAATATTATGGTATTACACAGGCTCTGTGTCTGCTTGGTCATTCTTCTCTCGCGCTGCTACCACACATCACAGGGGTTTTCAACTGATGACTGATAGCATTGAGGATTCAGACCTGAAAACTAATCGAACACTTAGCATACACACTTGACATTCAGTAAATTATAAAGGCACGGCTGTTTCTAGAACTTCACAAAATCTTCCTCTGAGATTCTGAAGGCTACAATTTGAAAACCAAAGGTGAGTTTTTGGAACCTTCTGACTACATTTTCTACCTAAAGTATGTTTGTGCTTTGTCTTTTAATGCATTGAGAATGGCAGTGAGTGCATGCAGACGTTTAACTTTTCCTGTTTATTAATTTCAGGTTCATCATGGCAATGCTGAGAAGTTTTCTGCTTCTTTTCATTATCTTCTCCATGGGGAATGCAAGTGGTAACCAAAACATTTATTTGTAAAAACCCTTGCTATTTAAAAACATTTTGGAAATTTACACTATTCAGTTAACTTATATTTGCATGATTAATGAGGGGTTTACAGTGTCTAAAGGACATATTTTCAGCACATAATCACACAAACATAAAATAAGCTACATAAATACAGATAAAAACATTATTTGCTGTGAATATTACAAGAACCCTAACGTTTATGTGCTGGGTGCAGTTGATTTATCCAGAAGATGCCCCGCTGGCTGGACATATTTTGGACTCCGATGCTACAAGTACTTCTCCCATTCAGCTAGCTGGATCACAGCACAGGTAATGTGTTACAACAATACAACAAGGTGATTTGGTCACTTTATATCAGGCGTCTTTAACTACATAGATAGTTTTGGTGGTATGGGTACGTGTGGGTTAATGTATAAGGGAAGGTCAATAGTGTAATCATCGATCTAATTACAGAAATTAATTACAGCTATAAGTGCATTGTATCAAATTATTAATTTAAATGTTAGTACATATTAAAGACACTTAATATAAAGTGGGAATGGTGATATTTCTATTTTTCTATAATAAAACTTTATTTTTTGTTAATAATTAATACAGAAAAATGAGAAAATTATCAATCAGAGCAGACTTTGTTTGCAAATTACTAAAATGTTGTTTAAAAAGTCATTTATGGTTTATGCTAAAAATATTAGATTTTGTATTGACAATAAATCGTATTGATTTTTTTTTTTTTTTTTTTAGAGAAAACTGTCAAAGTCTTGGTGCGAATCTCGCATCTGTGCGTAATAAACTGGAAAATAATTTCCTGCTGAGGCTGTTGCCTTCTTCCACACGTTCTTGGGTTGGTGCTCATGATGGTGTACAAGTAAGTTTGTCTAAAACACAATTCTGCTTAAACAGTAAAGGCAAAGTTTAATGAAAATGGTTTGACGTCAAAGCTGAACTTAATTAGCTTTGTATTCACTCTCTTCACTCTTAAGGAAGGACAGTGGCTGTGGAGTGATGGAACTGCGTTCTTATATACCAACTGGTGCTCTAAAGAACCTAACAATTTACGTGGTAATGAGGACTGTTTGGAGATCAACTTCTCTTGTAAGAATTCAGTCGTTTTTGTTTTTGTTTTTTTAATACTTTCAATTATAATTTACAATACTACAATTTCATATCATATGGTAACATGAAATGACTCATTTGAATTATTTTGATTCTAACACCATAAAGATCAGAATAACTTATGTCATTATTTCACCCTACAGCTAACCGTTGCTGGAACAGCGAACCCTGTTCAACCTCAAAGTCCTATGTTTGTGTTAAGGACCCGTGAGATCATATGTTCAATTCAATTCACATGTATTTGTATAGTGCTTTTCATAATACAGTTTCAAAGCAGCTTCACAGAAAATGTATGTGTCTACATTACAATTTAAAGTGATTTGTACACGTTATGTATTTTAGAAATGTACATATACAAAGCACACAGGTTAGCTAACAATGTATTATTAATCAATATAATAAGTAAATTAAGGCACAGAAATGAAATAGGAATACATGTTGTAACAATGATTAGGTATATAGAAAATGAGCATATGTAGTCATCATATTACAAAAATGAAATAAAAATCTCTTAAATCTTTTAATCTTAAATCTTATCTTTAATCTCTTCTCATTGTCTCTGAAACAAATGATCTGCTGTTCATATCGGATGTTAAAATGATAAAAATGGAGTCTAAATGATAAAGCAAATCATGTGCATAGTGGACAATCAAATTCATATATATAAAAATATAAGTATAGCAATATTTGAGGATATGGTTATTAGAATGGCATTAAATGATGTCATCATCATGGGAGGGGTTTAAGCGAGCTGAACACACACACACACACACACACACACACACACACACACACACACACACACACACACACACACACACACACACACACACACACACACACACAGACAGCTACTTCATCATTGACAAAGAAGACATTTGCATGTTGGTATCCTACTACAGTGGATTGGAAGCAAATATGGACCTCATCCAGGGCTCTTTTTGTTTTCTGTCTTGTAAAATATACCATCATTTCGGTGTGAGAAACCACTGCAAAGAATCAGTGATTGAGTGAACTGTTTGAACAAATCAAACTGAATCATGAACAATTTCAGGCCATTTTCTAAACCTGTTTAATTAGATCAGTAGTGGCATTCACTTTTATGGCATTGCTGATTCTAAACAGCTGATAGAAAACACAAAAGGAGGACATGATCAGAAAAAAATATCCTCAGGTTGGAATAAAGTAGCTAATCTCCAACATCCGATGAGGATTTATTAGCAATAGCCTATTGTACTAGGCCACAGTGTGTATTTCACTAGAATGTATTTCAGTTCAGTTTAGTTTATTGTCACATCACCTAAGCACATGTGCCTTGGAGAGTGAAATTCTTGGGAGCGTGCTCCAGACAATTGCAGTAACAGTTAACATAACCATACAACCTTAAGCAGGTAAAAACAGAAAAAAGTGCAATGTGCACATACATATAGTTAGTACACACAGTGTACTATTGGACATACTTACAGTCAGTACTACATTACACATTATACTCTGAAAGTACATGCATACAGTTAGCACCACGTTAAACACTATACACATTAAACACTATACACATTAAACGCTATACACATTAAACACTAAGCACTATACACAGAATATACACATTAGACACTATACACATTAGACACTAAGCACTATACACAGAATATACACATTAGACACTATACACATTAGACACTATACACATTAGACACTATACACATTAGACACTATACACATTAGACACTATACACATTAAACACTAAGCACTATACACAGAATATACACATTAGACACTATACACATTAGACACTATACACAGATATATACACATTAAATATATACAGATATATACAGACACATACAGATATATACACATTATATACACATTTCAAAAGGGTCTGGCGCGCCCCAGATCTTTATGGCATCGCAAAATTCTAAAACTGAAATTATTTTAATTCAGCTATCTGCATCAAAATGACATTTTCAAGGCAGCAAATTGGTTTTGATTTATTTTTATTTGATTCGACTAGTTTTAATGACGTATTTCATTTTATTTGTACACGGTGTGGAATTACAAATTTAAGATTGTGTTTAAAACTAAGGGAAGTGCATTGTATTTAGCATTGAAGGTAAAGATGATGACATAAGATGAATTATTCTGTTATGCAAAGTTTCCAGGCCAGTTCCTGTTCTCTTTATTGTAAATCAAATGAGCCAGATTACTGAGATTCTCACCTTTTGTCTTCAATGGCTCTCGGAGCCCCTGTAATCAATAGGCTGACTGGATTAGTCTGGGGACAGGTCTCTTTACATATACAACATTTGCATTCTTTTGTATAGATTGTCTCCTCCTCTACTGTGTGAATCCCTCCCTGAAATGTGGATAAATTGCAGTGTTTTATACTGTTTTAGTTAGACTTGGATGACTTCAGCAACCAAACAGCACATGTCTCAATAAAGAGTAACGTCTGCTTGAAAGATATCCCAATGTCTCCTGGTCTCTGCTTTAACGAGGAAAAGAGTTTCCAACAACGGTCATCAGTTCCCTTTCAGTCGGTCACATTCGACATACGTCCGGACGTCACAGACGAATTGGAATCACTTCAGGAGCCCTATCAGCTTTGAGATATAGAGAACAGGCCAATGAGAATTGGCATGCGAGATTTGCATCTCGCGCTCTGCCCCGCATCCCGGTATAAAGCGGAAGCAAAATGCAACACACATTTGTCATTCACTTGAAGCGAACATGGTGTTGATGAAGAAGACTGTTCCTGCTTCAGCAGAGAGAAAGAGAGAGAACGACAGAAGAGGCTTCTTTGAGTGCTGAGAGAGATGGCACGATCAGCGGTGGCCGCGAGCTCACTGATACAGTGATAAACTGCTGTTTTCACAGCACTGTTTGGTCTGTTGGCTTGGTGAGGCGTTCCCAATGATTCAAGATTCAAGAGTTTTATTTGTCACATACACAGTTATATACAGAATATACAACTGGCAGTGAAATGTAAACAGGTCCGCTCCATGGACAGTGCAAATTCACAGTTAAAAACACAAGGAGGAAATTATAATAGAAATAGGATAAAAAAGTACTATATATATATCTGTAGAATTATAAATAATTCAAGTAGAAAAAAAAATTAAAATAAATAAAGAAGTGGAATAAAATAAGTGAAATAAACTGTGCAGTGAGTAAACTATACTTATAAATATGTGGTTAACAGAAATTTACAAAGTATAATGTGCAAACAGGTTTATAACAGGTTGTTACACAGTAACAACGAGAACAGAAAGTGCAGTGCAATGTCAGTATGTCGATGGTCACGTGATGTTAAGTGACTGAGTTCAGGAGTCTGACGGCCTGGGGGAAGAAGCTCCTCCTGAGTCTCTCAGTTTTGGCCATCAGGCTTCGGAAGCGCTTACCAGATGGCAGCAGCGTGAAATGAGGGTTTGCAGGGTGATTAGAGTCCTCGATGATCTTAGTAGCTCTACCTTTGCAGCGTTTGGTGTAGATGTCCTGCAGAGATGGGAGAGCCGACCCTGAGATACGGGTCAGGATAGCTGGTCAAACCCTGAATTTCCTCAGCTGACGCAAGTGGTACAGTCTTTGCCTGGCTTTTTTCACCTGTGTCTGAATGTGTGCAGTCCAGGTCAGGTCCTCGGAGATGTTTACTCCCAGGTACCTGAAGCTGCTCACTCGCTCTACTGGTGTCCTGGCACCATGATGTTAGTTGCTCCACCTCATCCAAGTATGCCGTCTCATTGTTGTTGGAAATGAGGCCCAGGACAACAGTATCATCAGCAAATTTAATGATACATTGACGATGATGCGTTTTTTTTAAAGACGTCATTCCACCCGTGCATTTCTGGATGCGGTTGTTTCCTGTCCTTGTTGACAGACATGAGCCCTCTCGCATAACTATGTTGAGATTGCATTCGTGGGTGGTCCAATGTGAGAACGGGATCACGTCGGTGCGCCGTTCGTCTCGCCTTCCCCGTGAGGTTTTGAGTGTTGCCGTGTGCCGGCTAGCTGCCGGCTGACAGCGCGGGATGTCACTCTAGATGCGTGGTTGAAGTTGAAGTTGAAGTTTATTTGTCATTACACATGTACAAGTACAGTATAACGAAATGAAGTTTGGAGCAAGCCTCCGGGCCGCAGCCGATTATTCAGGCGCCGCCCTACGCTCTCCAGAAATACAAGAATGCAATTTAGCAAGCATTACATAGCAAACACAACAAAACATAAACATAAACATAAACATAAACATGACACAGTACACGTGGTCACGTGGTGGGATTTTTTGTATGGAGTGGGAGAGGAGATAGATAACAGACAGGCAGACGGATGGAACGGGGAGGGAATAAGGCAGTGCACAGGGGGAGATAGCAGACCAGCTGTCAGGCTGAAATCCCAACCGAGAGATAGGGACCAAGTGAGGTTCGTTGGGCTAGTTGATTAGGTCAGGCAAATACAATTTATTATTTTTAATCCATTTGATGATCTTCGGTAATTTGTCCGGATCATAATCAATCAATCAGATCTGGTCCTCAGCATTCGCGTCGGTCTGTGCAGTTTCCCTAGACATTACGTCCAGCCTCATGGCCAGACCGGTTACAGTCCGTAAAGTTCACCGATCTGACCCCGATAGAGCCCACTCTACCCTGCGTATCCGCAGTCCGGACTGCGTTATTACGGTTCAGTTCCTCAATTCCTATCACTTTCTGATCTAATTCCTTCAGACGGTCACACACAACCCCAAGCATTCTTTAATTTCCACAGACAGCGGCTGGGTGAATTTGCTTGCAGCTGTCTTACCAATCTTCCGATAGGTCAGGGCAATCCCAAAGCCAAAGAATAGGAACCCCGCCATCAATAATCCAATCATGTATAAATCTTCCGCATCCTCCACGGACAGAGCCTCCAGGCACAGGACTTGCCAGTTGTTCCATGCGTCCCTCACGTACCCTGCGGCAAAGGTCCCGTCCGGGCAGGTGGGTTCTCCCGGGGCACCCTTCCTTAGTGAGAAAATCTTGTCGATCGCGCTGATTGACCAGTTAATCAATTCCATTTCAGTATTTTCAGGAGTCCAGCAAAGCAGCAGTCAGAGAAGAGAAGAGACGAAACACTAGACAAAACAAAGCGCAAGAGCCAGCAGGGAGCAGAGAGAAAAACACGTCTGCACGGATTGAAGGACAGATGAGGATGGTTGAAACTATGAAACCTCAAACAGGGTTGAGTCCCTTCGCTTATACCCCGATCTAGTTTCTTTTCTGGTGCACCAGAAAAGCGCTACTTTGGCTGATAAGCCTGGGTGACCTGAGGATTACAGTGGGGCTTCCCCGCCGAGTGCATCTCCGTGGGCCCCCACTCCTCTAGCGTATCGCAGCATGCTGAGATTGCATTCATGGGTGGTCCATGTTCTCTCAGGAGAACGGGATCACGTTGGTGCGCTGTTCATCTCACCTTCCCCGTGAGGGTTTGAGTCTCACGGCCACGCTCACTATCTCGCATGCCTGCTGGTAGCTTACAGATGGGATTGCTGGTCCTAAAACAAATAAATAATAAAAATAAAAGAGAGGGACCTAGCATTTAATTTGGGGCTCTAGCAGAGGACAGATGTTCAAAATGGCGCCGCTGTGTTTGGTCGCCGTTCAGGTCGCTCCGCGAAGACTGTGCTTTTATTTACTATTTTACTTTCTTTTACTCTCAGTTTTTACAAACTTATCATCTGCATTGATCTACTACGACAGCAAAACTCTTTTGGACATTGGTTACCTCTACACTGGACTGTTTCAGGACACTTTCGCCGATCCTCTGTGGCCATCTGAGATTCTTCGCAACGCCGAGTTGAACAATGGCCAGAGCCAGCGGCGTAGAACAAAGAAACACCGTGGGAAACGTGCTGGTATCCGTAACAGACTGAGGAAAAGGGCATTCAGACCTCCTCTCCCGAGCATTCTTCTAGCAAATGTTCAATCCTTGGATAATAAGATGGACGATCTTAGAGCCAGGATAAGTTTTCAACGGGACATGAGAGACTGTAATATCTACTGTTTGTCCGAAACATGGCTCACGCCCGCGGTCCCGGACACAGCTGTGACGCCGTCGGAGAACTTCTCTGTTTTTCGATGGACAGAACAGCCGAGGCCGGTAAATCCAAAGGCGGTGGAGTGTGTTTCATGATCAACAAGAAATGGTGCGATCCAGGAACATCACCATTCTCTCGCGGTCCTGCTCGCCTCATCTGGAACATTTAACAATCATCTGCCGTCCATTCTATCTGCCGAGGAGTTCTCTGCTGTTGTCGCAACCGCCCGTTTACATCCCACCGCAGGCAGACACAGCGCTGGCTTTATCTGGCCTTCATGATGTTGCCAGCGGCGTCATAAACCAACATCCCGACGCGGCATTCATTGTCGCGGGCGATTTTAACAAAGCAAACCTAAAGAAAGTCCTGCCAAACTTTCATCAGCACGTCTCCTGCCCCACACGAGGAGCAAACACACTGGATCACTGCTACTCTCCGTTTAAGAACGCCTATAAAGCGCGGTCACTTCCAGCGTTTGGCAAATCGGATCATGCCGCCATTTTCCTCACTCCCGAATACAAACAAAAGCTCCTCCAGGAACCCCGGTGAGCGGGAAGTTAAGCGTTGGTCACCCCACTCAGAGACCGCGCTACAGGCAGCTCTGGGCGATGTGGATTGGGACATGTTCGGCGAGTTCAGCTGGCGTAGCGAGTTCACAGACGTGGCGCTTTGCTTCATCAACACGCTTACAGAGCAAGCCACGCAAACAATAACAATAACGTCCTTCTCAAATCAGAAACCGTGGGTGGACAATTCAATCCATGCGGCAGTGAATGCACGCGCACTGCTGCTTACAACGCGGGTCTCCATTCAGGGAATATGAATGAATACAGATCGTCCTGCTATGCTCTCAGACGAGCAGTTAAAGCCGCAAAACTCCGTTATAAAGACCGAGTGGAGTCTCATTTCCAACTCAACGACTCGCGGCGCATGGGCAAGGTCTGAGGTCCATCTGCTCCTTTGGATCTAAATCCTCTGCAGAGGCAAGCGTTGATCCGTTGCTCGTGAGCGAGTTAAACTCTTTCTATGCTCGCTTTGACTGTAACGCGGCAACGCGACTCCGCCAAGTGGCGCGTTAGAGGAAATTACTCAGAGCAGCAACAATCACGTGATCTCTGTCTCGGAGGATGAAGTTCGGAGAGCACTCAAGCGTGTGGACGTTAGGAAAGCTGCCGGGCCGGATGGTATTTCAGGTCGTGTTCTGCGGTCCTGTGCTGATCAGCTCACCGGGTTGTTTACATCTATCTTTAATGAGTCCTCGCTACATCTGTGGTCCCCACCTCCTTCAAAAAATCCACCATCATCCCTGTCCCTAAGAACAGTAAACCCTCTTGCCTAAATGACTATCGTCCCAGTGGCTCTCACGTCTATAGTCATGAAGGTCTTTGAGAGACTCATTAAAAACACCATTTGCGCCTTCATTCCTGACACTTTGGACCCTCTTCAGTTTGCCTATCGTCCCAATAGATCGACTGAAGATGCCATCTCTCATGTCCTCCACTCCTCCCTCACTCACATCGACAGCAAAAGTGGGAACTACGTAAGACTGCTATTTATTGACTATAGCTCAGCCTTTAACACCATAGTTCCCACCAAGCTAACCTCCAAACTCCTGGATCTCGGCCTGAATCCTTCTCTCTGCCACTGGATTGAGGACTTCCTCACTGGCAGGCCTCAGGTGGTGAGAATAGGCCAGTCCACCTCCACCTCCATCACCCTGAGTGTGGGAGCTCCACAGGGCTGTGTCCTGAGCCCCCTGCTCTACTCTCTCTACACGCATGACTGTTTGTCCACACACAGCTCCACCTCTATCATCAAATTTGCTGATGATACTGTTGTCCTGGGCCTCATTTCCAACAACAACGAGACGGCATACTTGGACGAGGTGGAGCATCTAACATCATGGTGCCAGGACAACTGTCTCTCTCTGAATGTTGGCAAGACCAAAGAAATGATTGTGGACTTCAGGAAGAGACAGCAACGGACATACTCCCCCCTCATGATCAGCGGGTCACCAGTAGAGAGAGTGAGCAGCTTCAAGTACCTGGGAGTAAACATCTCCGAGGACCTGACCTGGACTGCTCACATTCAGACACAGGTGAAAAAAGCCAGGCAAAGACTGTACCACCTGCGCCAGCTGAGGAAATTCAGGGTTTCACCAGCTATCCTGAAAACTTTCTATTTAGGGGCGATAGAAAGTGTTTTAACTCAGTGCATCACAGTGTGGTATGGGAACAGCACCAGTCATGACCGCAAAGCCCTGTAAAGAGTCATGTGCTTATCCGAGCGTATCTCAGGGTCGGCTCTCCCATCTCTGCAGGACGTCTACACCAAACGCTGCAAAGGTAGAGCTACCAAGATCATCAAGGACTCTAATCACCCTGCAAACCCTCACTTCACGCTGCTACCATCTGGTAAGCGCTTCCGAAGCCTGATGGCCAAAACTGAGAGACTCAGGAGGAGCTTCTTCCTCCAGGCCATCAGACTCCTGAACTTAACATCACGTGACTTCACGTCAGGATAAACATCGATACACTGACATTGCACTGCACTTTCTGTTCTCGTTGTTACTGTGTAACAACCTGTCATAAACCTGTTTGCACATTATACTCTTATACATTTGTTAACCACATATTTATAAGTCTACAGTTTACTCACTGCAAAGTCTACTTCAATTATTTTATTCCACTTTATCCTTATTTGTTACCTTTTTTTTTCTCTTGACTTGATTATTTATAATTCTACAGATATAGACATATATATATATATATATATATATATATATATATATATATATATATATATAGTACTTTTTTTATATCCTATTTCTATTATAATTTCTTCCTTGTGTTTTTAACTGTGAATTTGCACTGTCCATGGAGCGGACCTGTTTACATTTCACTGCCGGTTGTATATTCTGTATATAACTGTGTATGTGACAAATAAAACTCTTGAATCTTGAATCTTGAATCTTGATGTCAATCACTGCATCGGAGAGAGGGCTGATTTCTGAGACATCTGAGGGGGTGATTTATGCGAAATGGGTGGCTGAGGTATAGTCTGGCCTTGCCCGCTCTCCCTTACCTTTTCCCTGGATGTGCATTTGGAAAACTTTGGCAGTGTGGAACCATTTGGCACCAGAATATGGAACACCAAAGGGGCCATAATCTGTATAACGTTTTCCTCTCTCTCACTACCCTCATCGGTGGGGTGGCAGTGCCACTGGCAGGCCGCCTCTGCCCAGCATTCTTCGTGCATGAGGGTAGTTCTGAGCCAAGGTTGAGCTGTGCACAGTGACTGTTTTATATATAAAGTCACAGCGCTGGCCCTTGACTCTCGTGTCCAAGTGACTCCGAGGTGCCGTCAAACCTTCAGCCCGTGGTCGGACCCTTCATTTCTACGGGCAGGAGTGCCTCTAGAACAAGTGTCCAGGCATGCTGTTGTCTCCACTGATGCCTCATCCACCGGCTGGGGTGCCACGTACAACGGGCTTACAGTTTTGGGCATATCAATTGCCTGGAGTTGTTACTGGTTCATCTTGCACTCAGCCGCATCAAAATGCCGCTCAGACGCAAGCATGTTCTGGTCCAAGGTCAGGGAGGATGAGGAGCATGGCCCAACAGGACTTGGTTCCTGGAACTAGTGCTCCTCGTGACAGCACCTCCTTGGCTATCTATCTAGGCTATCTATCGGCTATCTATCTAGGCTATCCATCTTGGTTATATATTGTATCGTTGTCAGGTTTAGTAACTGAATCCACATCTCTGAGTTTTCAAATAGAGATTGCTTCAAAATTCAGTTTATATCCTTTTTGACCACTGCGGAGTACCAAATCGTTGCGCTTTGCTGTAATTTGGATGCATTTTAAAGATCTAGCCTACACTTATATTACTGAAACGCTGTAAAGTATATACAAGAATAATCTTTTATTACCGCTCAAAAGAGAAAGAGAAGAAAAACATTTGAAAAGGGCTGTTATTACAGCAGTAATTAACGCTATATACCTTAAATTAGCTCATGTAAATAAGAGGCTGTTTAACTTATTTCCACTCATTTCCACATTTTTAAAATGACAGCCTATATCTTCCTATTTCTTAAACGGGAGATTTAAATAATTAATAATTTCCTATTATTAAATAAAATATGAATTTATTTACAGCAGACAATCATGCGACTGACCACGTGAGCAGTGCATTCTCAGGTGAGTATGATCACTAAACCGTGAATAAATCTCCATCCGAATGCATGAGTTATATCACTGAGGTGACATGCAAATTTATGTTTACGGACGTCCACATGAGAAACAATTACTGTCAATAAGGCTATACAAAATGTAACACAAATGTTTTAAGCAAACCATATACACATATATTTCAATTTGAGTAAAATTGACAAACAAAGACCCAAAATAAAGTCCTTGAAACCAAAGTAAACTTTCAAAGTAATATTTCAAAGTAAACTTCAAATGAGCAAGAAGAAATTACTCCACAAACTCTAACTGGCCAATTTAAATGTACCTATTCTCTTTGTTAATTTTACTTAAATTAGTTAATTCCATACATGTGAAATGTACTTAAAAAATATGAGTATAAATTTCACTTGTTATTTTCCTTGAAGAACTAGACCTTGAACACTCGCACATGAACAGGAACTCAAGACACGCAAATACATTTGAACATTTGACCTCTCTTAATCGTTACTATAATTCTTAATAAGCCATAATATATGGTAAGGTTTGATCTTTGTCCAGGACACCCTGGATGTTATTTCCTGATCTTATGTGTGTAAATACTGTATGTTGTTTGCAAATGACTAAAATGTTGTTTAAAAAGTCACTTATGCTTTATACTAAGAATATTTGTAGGCCTATATTTTGTATATAGTCACTGGCCAGTAGAAAAGTAAAATGTACTAGAGTATTTCAAAGTAAACTTCAAATGAGTAAGTATAAATTACTCCACAAACTCTAACTCGCCAATTTAATTTTACTTAAATTAGTTAATTCCATTCATGTGAAATGTACTTAAAAAATATGAGTATAAATTTCACTTGTTATTTTCCTTGAAGAACTAGACCTTGAACACTCGCACATGAACAGGAACTCAAGACACGCAAATACATTTGAACATTTGACCTCTCTTAATCGTTACTATAATTCTTAATAAGCCATAATATATGGTAAGGTTTGATCTTTGTCCAGGACACCCTGGATGTTATTTCCTGATCTTATGTGTATAAAAATGACCCATCTTCCTTCAATAAATATGAGAATATTATGGTATTACACAGGCTCTGTGTCTGCTTGGTCATTCTTCTCTCGCGCTGCTACCACACATCACAGGGGTTTTCAACTGATGACTGATAGCATTGAGGATTCAGACCTGAAAACTAATCGAACACTTAGCATACACACTTGACATTCAGTAAATTATAAAGGCACGGCTGTTTCTAGAACTTCACAAAATCTTCCTCTGAGATTCTGAAGGCTACAATTTGAAAACCAAAGGTGAGTTTTGGAACCTTCTGACTACATTTTCTACCTAAAGTATGTTTGTGCTTTGTCTTTTAATGCATTGAGAATGGCAGTGAGTGCATGCAGACGTTTAACTTTTCCTGTTTATTAATTTCAGGTTCATCATGGCAATGCTGAGAAGTTTTCTGCTTCTTTTCATTATCTTCTCCATGGGAATGCAAGTGGTAACCAAAACATTTATTTGTAAAAACCCTTGCTATTTAAAAACATTTTGAAATTTACACTATTCAGTTAACTTATATTTGCATGATTAATGAGGGGTTTACAGTGTCTAAAGGACATATTTTCAGCACATAATCACACAAACATAAAATAAGCTACATAAATACAGATAAAAACATTATTTGCTGTGAATATTACAAGAACCCTAACGTTTATGTGCTGGGTGCAGTTGATTTATCCAGAAGATGCCCCGCTGGCTGGACATATTTTGGACTCCGATGCTACAAGTACTTCTCCCATTCAGCTAGCTGGATCACAGCACAGGTAATGTGTTACAACAATACAACAAGGTGATTTGGTCACTTTATATCAGGCGTCTTTAACTACATAGATAGTTTTGGTGGTATGGGTACGTGTGGGTTAATGTATAAGGGAAGGTCAATAGTGTAATCATCGATCTAATTACAGAAATTAATTACAGCTATAAGTGCATTGTATCAAATTATTAATTTAAATGTTAGTACATATTAAAGACACTTAATATAAAGTGGGAATGGTGATATTTCTATTTTTCTATAATAAAACTTTATTTTTGTTAATAATTAATACAGAAAAATGAGAAAATTATCAATCAGAGCAGACTTTGTTTGCAAATTACTAAAATGTTGTTTAAAAAGTTATTTATGGTTTATGCTAAAAATATTAGATTTTGTATTGACAATAAATCGTATTGATTTTTTTTTTTTTTTAGAGAAACTGTCAAAGTCTTGGTGCGAATCTCGCATCTGTGCGTAATAAACTGGAAAATAATTTCCTGCTGAGGCTGTTGCCTTCTTCCACACGTTCTTGGGTTGGTGCTCATGATGGTGTACAAGTAAGTTTGAAGTTGAAGTTGAAGTTGAAGTTTATTCGTCATTACACATGTACAAGTACAGTATAACGAAATGAAGTTTGGAGCAAGCCTCCGGGCCGCAGCCGATTATTCAGGCGCCGCCCTACGCTCTCCAGAAATACAAGAATGCAATTTAGCAAGCATTACATAGCAAACACAACAAAACATAAACATAAACATAAACATAAACATGACACAGTACACGTGGTCACGTGATGGGATTTTTTGTATGGAGTGGGAGAGGAGATAGATAAACAGGCAGACGGTTGGAGGGGGGGGTGGGATCGGGTAGGTTGTGTATGGTGCGAGTGAGTCTGACAGGGAAGATAGCAGACAGCTGCCCGGCTGACCTCCCAACCGAGAGATAGGGACCAAGTGAGGTTCGTTGGGCTAGTTGATTAGGTCAGGCAAATACAATTTATTATTTTTAATCCATTTGATGATCTTGATAATTTGTCCGGATCATAATCAATCAATCAGATCTGGTCCTCAGCATTCGCGTCCGGTCTGTGCAGTTTCCCTAGACATTACGTCCAGCCTCATGGCCAGACCGGTTACAGTCCGTAAAAGTTCACCGATCTGACCCCCGATAGAGCCCACTCTTCCCTGCGTATCCGCAGTCCGGACTGCGTTGTTACGGTTCAGTTCCTCAATTCCTATCACTTTCTGATCTAATTCCTTCAAACGGTCACACAGAACCCAGAAGCATTCTTTAATTTCCACAGACAGCGGCTGGGTGAATTTGCTTGCAGCTGTCTTACCAATCTTCCGATAGGTCAGGGCAATCCCAAAGCCAAAGAATAGGAACCCCGCCATCAATAATCCAATCATGTATAAATCTTCCGCATCCTCCACGGACAGAGCCTCCAGGCAAAGGTCCCGTCCGGGCAGGTGGGTTCTCCCGGGGCACCCTTCCTTAGTGAGAAAATCTTGTCGATTGCGCTGATTGACCAGTTAATCAATTCCATTTCAGTATTTTCAAGAGTCCAGCAGAGCAGCAGTCAGAGAAGAGAAGAGACGAAACACTAGACAAAACAAAACAGCGCGAGAGCCAGCAGGGAGCAGAGAGAAAAAAAAACACGTCTGCACGGATAGAAGGACAGAAAGGAACCTTGTGGAAATTGTGTTTTTGTCTAAAACACAATTCTGCTTAAACAGTAAAGGCAAAGTTTAATGAAAATGGTTTGACGTCAAAGCTGAACTTAATTAGCTTTGTATTCACTCTCTTCACTCTTAAGGAAGGACAGTGGCTGTGGAGTGATGGAACTGCGTTCTTATATACCAACTGGTGCTCTAAAGAACCTAACAATTTACGTGGTAATGAGGACTGTTTGGAGATCAACTTCTCTTGTAAGAATTCAATAGTTTTTTTGTTTTTTTAATACTTTCAATTATAATTTACAATACTACAATTTCATATCATATGGTAACATGAAATGACTCATTTGAATTATTTTGATTCTAACACCATAATGATCAGAATAACTTTCACCCTACAGCTAACCGTTGCTGGAACGATGCACCCTGTTCAACCTCAAAGCACTATATTTGTGTTAAGGACCCGTGAGATCATATGCAGTCATCCTGCTCCACAGTTACTTTGATTGAACTACATTTACTTTTCCTGATCTTATCTTTACAAAAATGTTATTCTCTAAATAGCTTAATCTCTCCTCAATATCTTCTCTGAATCACTCTTCAAATTAATGAAAGCATTGATAAAGCAAATCATGTGCATTGTGGACAATCAAATTCATGTATATAAAATTATAAGCATATTGTGTAGCAATGTTTGAGAATATGGTTATTCAGCCTGATCTCATGAAAATGCATATCTATATTACAATCCAACGCTCTCCATTGACTTTGTATTGTGTAAAGGTGTAAATCTCAAACAAGCCCATTATTTTGTGAGAAACCACTGCAAATAATCAGCGATTGGGTGAACTGTTTGAAAGAATGAAAAACTGAGCCATGAACAATTTCAGGCCATTTTCTAAACCCGTTTAATTAGATCAGTTGTGATTCATTCACTATTCTGGCATTGCTGATTCTAAACAGCTGATAGAAAACAAAAGGAGGACATGATTGGAAAAAAAATATCCTCAGGTTGGAATAAAGTAGCTAATCTCCAACATCAGACAAGGATTTATCAGCAATAGCCTATTTTACTGGGTGCACAGTGTGTATTTCCTAGTGTGTATTTCAAAAGGGTCTTAGTGACATCCCCAGATCTCTATTTCACTGCAAAATTTTAAAACAATGAAAATTATTTTCATTCAGCTATCTGCATCAAAATGGCATTTTCATGGCGCAAATTGGTTTTGATTTATTTTTGATTCGACTATTTGTAGCCTACATGGATGACCTAAAGATAATCGACAGTATGTCTCAGAGGAAAGTAGTAGATTCGAAAGAAAGGTACGAGTACGAGACAACAAAGCACATTATAAATCTATGAATCTATTTCATTTAAACTATCTTAATCCAAAAGCACATGATTAAATGGAGTGAGGCACCTGATTCCCTTTCAAGAGAACTTGCGCTGTGTTGATTGACACTGTGGGAGCACTCTGCGTGATTGCATCGTGAAGCACATGTGAAATCAGTCCAATGGAAACGCATGCCCAAATAGTGCAACGCTAGCTTTTGTGTCTTCAGTAAGCGCAATATGTGAAATCGTGTGTCTTACTTGGTGTTGTCTGTATACTTGTGTGTTAATCCCTGCCCACGCTACATCACGGCTGAGGCACAGCAGTGATCATGGGGATTGCAGATGGATCTAACAGAGTGGTTAGATATGGGCCTTATCACTGCCCTCACCTACTAGATCCAGTGCCTTTTCAGAAGCAAGTACTGTTGTTTCTTCTACCCTGGGCGAAGCAAAAGTGCTGCAAATATTCAGCTCTGAGAAGTTGAATGTTGAAAACATTGAGGCAAGAGATGTTAAGGACTCGCCACCTCACTCTCCAGCCTATGAGGACTCATGCTGTCACCAGATTAAATATCGACTAGCCAGCAGCTGAGAAGAAGGACGTTCATCCCAAGAGTAAACTGGACAAATGCTTCCTGCTCTCACGAGCACAGCCTCCCCTGTCTGTGCCTGACATTTTTTCCAGATCTGAGGTGGGCCGAGGTGTGGAGATCATGGAAGAAACCGGTCTCCTATCGTGTTAACAGTGCACAAACATAAGATTATTCCTCGTTAGTTGGCCACAAAGAGCATGGTTATGAGGCGATGCCAAAGGTGGAAGAAATGCTAGCCAGCTATCTCTCCCCTGCATCGTCCCTAAAGGCCCCAACTTTGCCCACCAAGCCAGTTGGAACAACTTCTGCTTTGGTGGGTAAAGCTTATGCAGCTTTGGTCAGGCTGCAGCAAATCTTCACACAATGTCATTGCTGCAGGCCTACCTTGATGAGGGTGGGGGTACTGGCCCTGACACAGCCCTGCTGGCCACAGAGAGGCATTTATGGTTGAATCTCAGCATCATTAAAGAGAAAGATAAAAGCTTCCTGATGAACTATCGCCTCTTCGGGGATCGGGGAGGCACTTTCAACCGCATCTTTGAATGGGTAAGACAGATCTGAGGACTGGGAAAGTAGTCCTGACACCAGTGGCGCCAGACCTCTGAGGGCAGTCACCTCCTGAGGGAAGTGGTCAACACCTCATTATACGGTACCCATTTCCCCCATTCTGCCAACCTGCTACCTTGTGTGCTTCAGGGCACAGTGGTCTCCAGCGAGCACTGGGATGCTCGCCCCCTCTGCTCTGAGGAGGGTCCCAGAGCTATCAGTTCAGTTGTTCCCTGCTGGTGCACCTCTTAATGGAACCAAAGTGGTTGCTTGAAAAACACCAGAGGCTGGTTCCCTTAGTAGATTTTCTGGTAGCGTGGAAACTACTGCCAAATATATCTCATAAGGCTCTGCGCATAGTCAAAACAAAAGCTACACAATATAGTTCGGGTCTTGCCCACCCAGATTAATGGGGTCCTACCAATAGTGGTAAGCCACAATTTGGTTGGGGAAAGGGGCCATAGAACGTGTACCTCCCCCCGACAAAGAAGCCAGTTTCTACAGCTGGTATTTTATCATTCCAAAGAAGGATGGGCGGGTTGCGTCCCATTTTGGATCTGCATCATCTGAGCCAGTCAGTCATGCAGCTTAAATTCAAAATGTTAACTTTTAGAAAGATTCTGTCTCAGATTGTGTCACACATCAGGTCCGATGACTGGTTTGTCACAATAGATCTCAAGGATGCATACTTCCACAACACAGGAAGTTCCTGAGGTTCACTTTTGGGGGTGAAGCGTACCAATATCGGGTTTTTTAATTTGGTCTAGCTTTATCACCCCTCACTTTCAACAAATGCAGCACTTGCTCAACTATGCCTTTCAAGGCATCCGCATCCTAAACTACAAATACCAAAAACGTTGGGACACTGTACAAATTGTGAATAAAAACAGAATGCAATGATGTGGAAGTTTCAAATTTCAATATTTTATTCAGAATACAACATAGATGACATATCAAATGTTTAAACTGAGAAAATTTACAATTTTAAGGGAAAAATAAGTTGATTTTAAATTTCATGGCCATGTTCACCACTGTGTGGCATCCCCTCTTCTTTTTATAACAGTCTGCAAACGTCTGGGGACTGAGGAGACAAGTTGCTCAAGTTTAGGAATAGGAATGTTGTCCCATTCTTGTCTAATACAGGCTTCTAGTTGCTCAACTGTCTCAGGTCTTCTTTGTCGCATCTTCCTCTTTATGATACGCAAAATGTTTTCTATGGGTGAAAGATCTGGACTGCAGGCTGGCCATTTCAGTACCCGGATCCTTCTTCTACGCAGCCATGATGTTGTAATTGATGCAGTATGTGGTCTGGCATTGTCATGTTGGAAAATGCAAGGTCTTCCCTGAAAGAGACGACGTCTGGATGGGAGCATATGTTGTTCTAGAACTTGGATATACCTTTCAGCATTGATGGTGCCTTTCCAGATGTGTAAGCTGCCCATGCCACATGCACTCATGCAACCCCATACCATCAGAGATGCAGGCTTCTGAACTGAGCGCTGAGAACAACTTGGGTTGTCCTTGTCCTCTTTAGTCCGGATGACATGGCGTCCCAGTTTTCCAAAAAGAACTTCAAAATTTTGATTTGTCTGACCACAGAACAGTTTTCCACTTTGCCTCAGTCCATTTTAAATGAGCCTTGGCCCAGAGAAAACACCTGCGCTTCTGGATCATGTTTAGATATGGCTTCTTTTTTGACCTATAGAGTTTTAGCCGGCAACGGCGAATGGCACGGTGAATTGTGTTCACGACAATGTTTTCTGGAAGTATTCCTGAGCCCATGTTGTGATTTCCATTACAGTAGCATTCCTGTATGTGATGCAGTGCCGTCTAAGGGCCCGAAGATCACGGCATCCAGTATGGTTTTCCGGCCTTGACCCTTACGCACAGAGATTGTTCCAGATTCTCTGAATCTTTGGATGATATTATGCACTGTAGATGATGAAAACTTCAAACTCTTTGCAATTTTTCTCTGAGAAACTCCTTTCTGATATTGCTCCACTATTTTTGGCCGCAGCATTGGGGGAAATGGTGATCCTCTGTCCATCTTGACTTCTGAGAGACACTGCCACTCTGAGAGGCTCTTTTTATACCCAATCATGTTGCCAATTGACCTAATAAGTTGCAAATTGGTCCTCCAGCTGTTCCTTATATGTACATTTAACTTTTCCGGCCTCTTATTGCTACCTGTCCCAACTTTTTTGGTATGTGTAGCTCTCATGAAATCCAAAATGAGCCAATATTTGGCATGACATTTAAAAATGTCTCACTTTCAACATTTGATATGTTATCTATATTCTATTGTGAATAAAATATAAGTTTATGAGATTTGTAAATTATTGCATTCCTTTTTTATTCCTTTTTATAATTTGTACAGTGTCCCAACTTTTTTGGAATCGGGTTTGTATATTGACGATGGGTTGATTTTAGCATCAGTTAGCGGTTCAACATTGAGATATCAACCTTGCTCACATAAAAATGTTGAGGTTAAGGTTAAAGCTAAGAAGAGTGTACTTTCTCCAGCACAGAGGACCACTTTTCAAGGCATTTTTGTTACATTCCTGTCCTGTCTTGTGGAGCACTTGTGGTGTTTTGACTCACTCCAGAGTCCCAACCTGGGACCTGGCGGTGGTACGTGAAAGGTTGGCTGAGGCCCCCTTTGAGCCACTGGAGTCAGCTGAGGCAAAGAACTTGACCTTGAAGGTGGCCTTTCTCCTCGCTATCACCTCTCTGAGGAGAGTGGGAGACCTTCAGGCCTTGGCTGTTACACCAACTTGCCTGGAGTTTGCCCCCGGCGGAGTTAAGGCCATCTTACATCCCAGACCAGGCTACGTGCCCAAGGTGCCATCTAATGTGGCACGGTCAGTGGTTCTTCAGGCCTTTCATTCTACACCTCACGTGACGGCGGAAGAGGGAAGACTTCACCTGCTCCGCCCGGAAGCAGGTGAAGCAGTAAATTCTAAGAATTTACTTGGAGAAGTCTTCCCAGTGGAGGAAGTCAGACCCATTGTTGGTGTGCTTTGGCTCATCCAAGAAGGAGCTGCCTGCATCGAATCAATCAGTAATTGGATTGTCCAGGCTATAGCTCCTTTGGATCTAAATCCTCTGCAGAGGTGAGCGCTGATCCGTCGCTTGTGAATGAGTTAAACTCTTTCTACGCTCGCTTTGACTGTAACCGCGGCAACGCGACTCCGCCAAGTGGCGCGTCAGAGGGAATTACTCAGAGCAGCAACAACCACGTGATCTCTGTCTCGGAGGATGAAGTTCGGAGGGCACTCAAGTGTGTGGACGTCAGGAAAGCTGCTGGGCCAGATGGTATTTCAGGTCGTGTTCTGCGGTCCTGTGCTGATCAGCTCGCCGGGTTGTTTACATCTATCTTTAATGAGTCCCTCGCTACATCTGTCCCCACCTCCTTCAAAAAATCCACCATCATCCCTGTCCCTAAGAACAGTAAACCCTCTTGCCTAAATGACTACCGTCCAGTGGATCTCACGTCTATAGTCATGAAGGTCTTTGAGAGACTCATTAAAAACACCATTTGCGCCTTCATTCCTGACACTTTGGACCCTCTTCAGTTTGCCTATCGTCCCAATAGATCGACTGAAGATGCCATCTCTCATGTCCTCCACTCCTCCCTCACTCACATCGACAGCAAAAGTGGGAACTATGTAAGGCTGCTATTTATTGACTATAGCTCAGCCTTTAACGCCATAGTTCCCATCAAGCTAACCTCCAAACTCCTGGATCTCGGCCTGAATCCTTCTCTCTGCCACTGGATTGAGGACTTCCTCACTGGCAGACCTCAGGTGGTGAGAATAGGCCAGTCCACCTCCACCTCCATCACCCTGAGTGTGGGAGCTCCACAGGGCTGCGTCCTGAGTCCCCTGCTCTACTCTCTCTACACGCATGAATGTTTGTCCACACACAGCTCCACCTCTATCATCAAATTTGCTGATGATACTGTTGTCCTGGGTCTCATTTCCAACAACAATGAGACGGCATACTTGGATGAGGTGGAGCAACTAACATCATGGTGCCAGGACAACTGTCTCTCTCTGAATGTTGGCAAGACCAAAGAAATGATTGTGGACTTCAGGAAGAGACAACAACGGACATACTCCCCCCTCATGATCAGCGGGTCACCAGTAGAGAGAGTGAGCAGCTTCAAGTACCTGGGTGTAAACATGTCCGAGGACCTGACCTGGACTGCTCACATTCAGACACAGGTGAAAAAAGCCAGGCAAAGACTGTACCACCTGCGCCAGCTGAGGAAATTCAGGGTTTCACCAGCTATCCTGAAAACTTTCTATTTAGGGGCAATAGAAAGTGTATTAACTCAGTGCATCACAGTGTGGTATGGGAACAGCACCAGTCATGACCGCAAAGCCCTGCAAAGAGTGGTGCGCTTATCCGAGCGTATCTCAGGGTCAGCTCTCCCGCCTCTGCAGGACATCTACACCAAACGCTGCAAAGGTAGAGCTACTAAGATCATCAAGGACTCTAATCACCCTGCAAACCCTCATTTCACTCTGCTGCCATCTGGTAAGCGCTTCCGAAGCCTGATGGCCAAAACTGAGAGACTCAGGAGGAGCTTCTTCCCCCAGGCCACTCAGTCACTTAACATCACGTGACCATCGACATACTGACATTGCACTGCACTTTCTGTTCTCGTTGTTACTGTGTAACAACCTGTTATAAACCTGTTTGCACATTATACTCTTTATACATTTGTTAACCACATATTTATAAGTCTACAGTTTACTCACTGCACAGTTTACTTCACTTATTTTATTCCACTTCTCTATTCTTATTTTTTACTTTTTCTTCTACTTGACTTGATTATTTATAATTCTACAGATATATATATATATATATATATATATATATATATATATATATATATATATATCTATATATATATATATATATATATATATATATATATATATATATATATATACTTTTTATCCTATTTCTATTATAATTTCCTCCTTGTGTTTTTAACTGTGAATTTGCACTGTCCATGGAGCGGACCTGTTTACATTTCACTGCCGGTTGTATACTCTGTATATAACTGTGTATGTGACAAATAAAACTTGAATAGCCACGGCTTATCAGGTGCGCAATTTGCCTTCACCGATGGCCGTGAGGGCTCATTCCACCAGGGGCGTGGCCTCCTCGGTGGCCCTCCTTCAGGAGATTTGTGAGGCGGCCGGCTGGGCCACCCCGCACACCATCATAAGATTCTACAGTCTGCAACTCCCGGTGACGCCTGGTGCCAGGGTGCTCGCATCCTAAGTGTGCCTGGTCTCCCAGCTTCACACGAGGACGGGCGTGATTACGGTGTTTCATAGTGGGTAGTTCGTTCCCAGAGTGTCGTCACTCGACGACGCAGTGCGAGTTCCCTCGAAGGGGAACGTCTCGGATTTACGACTGTAACCCTTGTTCCCCGAGAAGGGAACGAGACACTGCGTCTCGTTGCCACACCTATCACGGGCAGAGCGCTCTCTTCATCGCAAATAAGCTAATGTGTTTGTGTGCCAGCGTCCCCTTTGTAGCTTCCGCTTATGCCGTCATCTACTACGTCATGATGCAGCACCAATTAGGGTTGGATAGATTTCATTCATGCTTCAGATGTGCTACGCTGAGGGCGTTCCCAGAGTGTCGTCACTCGACAACGCAGTGTCTCGTTCCCTTCTCGGGGAACAAGGGTTACAGTCCTAACCTGAGACGATCATTCACAAGACACAGCTGGGGCAAATTAACTAATTAAGACAGACAAAGGAGTGGCAGGAAACTGAACAAAGGAGCACAGGAACAAATCAAGATAAAGTCCAAACACAAACAGAACTGTGACAATAGTATTATTATAGTATTATTTATTAATATTTCATGTTAACTTTTATTTTTATATGTTTAGCTTTCATTTAATATTAGTTTAACTTTCAGTAATTTTGTCATTTTTAATAGTTCTTGTTTTTACATTTTTATTTAGCTTTAGTTCATTTAATTTTAGTTTTAGTAATTATTTCTATTATTTGTCAGGGTAACTTTTTTTAAGTTTAAGTTGATATCATATAATATTTAAATTTAAATTTAAATTCTTTAATTTATTTCAATAAACAAACATGATTTTTAATAGTTTTAGTTTTGGTTAACGTTAACAACACTGTTTCCCTTAATAGTTATTATTAATTTGAATGAATAGAATTAATATAATTAATGTGGGGCAACCGCATATATTATTTATGTAGGCTACAAACTTACAACAAGCTGTGAACCTTTTTATTCTTCACTAAATCAAGACAGTGCCTAAATGTCTGAATTTACCATATTTCTTTGAATATACCTCTTCATGATTAGTTAATTGTGGCACCTGTAATTGTACTCTCATTTACTTAATGTCAATTAACTGTGCAGTCCATATTTGTACAGACATCTCCTGTATCTCTTCTCCATCATCAGGCTTATGTCAATCATCCACCCATTCTCAAGGAGGTATGTGTCTCAAATTCTTGTATTCTATAATTTCCCCTGAAATGTTATGCTTAAAAAGCATGTGATTCACAATGCGCTGCTCTCACCATACCTAAAATATTGACATTCTCGGTCTAGCCACAAATGATATGAATGTGCATCCTCTTTTTACAGCTCTTCTTGTGGCATTATCCCTGCTTTCTGTCTGGAGTGGGGGCCTTATGTTTACAGAAAAAGCTCAAGATGTTCCCGTGCCTTGCCTAAGGCTGTTGATTTAAATCCAAAATACCATTCTTCAGATACTTCTGCCATTATATCATACAGCCAGTCTGTGTCGTGCATCTGTTCAAGCAGGCTGGTGGAATAGTGTATACCTCCACGCAAAGCTTACATAAAAGATCCTTCAAATGCACAACCAGTCAACAACAACACATGAGCACAGCTGTGTGAGACAGAAGACCAGGTTCATTCACTTACTGTAAATGTAAACTTACTGCAGCATCACTGGATTTGCGAGTTGCAAAGGATTTGCTGGGTATACAGCCAGCTAAAAATCGTTTAGTCACCCTCATGTTGTTCCAAACCTGACCCGTAAGGCGCTCTTTCATTGAGCACCTAAGGAGATGTTTAGGAGAATGTTCAAGCTGCAAACCGACAAAATGCAATGTAAAAGCATCATAAAAATAATTCATATGATTCATAAGCAAGTCTTCAGAAGCCTTCATGTGAGGGAAATGCAATTCCACTGAAGAAAAGAAGTTGAATGGGTTTGGAGCAACATGAGTAGATGGTGATGTAGTTTTCGTCAAAGTTATTTGACCTTTCAGTTCAGCAAAAGCACAAAAGTTTAGTGAAAGCTTAATGTTCAAAGATTTGACCTGGTAACCCAAAGGTTGTAGGTTCAAAGCCTGCAAGGTGTGATGCATGAACCAAGAGTTACACCACTGTCCTTGAGCAAAATGCTTAACCCTTAGTTTTTTTTTTTCTCTCCAAGGACTGTTTCTGTTCTAAGCGTGCTGGTGGTTCCTTTAGATAAGAAGGTGTCTTCTCAATGACAAATTGCATTTTAAGTACATTAGGTCCCTAAGTCAAGCCGGCTGGAAATCTCCTCAGATGTGAGAATGAGCTGTCACAGTTCAGTCCCTCCAGCACATCCACCATGGTATGTATCAGCTACTGTACATGTTGAAACGTTGCCCTGTTTGCTCAAAGCGTGCTCTGGAATGATTGTCCACTGAACAGATTATGAATGTTATGTTCATTTTCATTACCAGAGTCTTTCACGGCCAATCGAAATGCAGTTGGTTTCCACAATACCATATTCAGGATCTATGAGAAAAGACACTGCATTTACTCAAATATTAAAGTCCATACAGTCACAAATTCAAACTCTTTTTGCAATATTTGGGTTATTGTCAGATAACGGCTTATTTATGGATGTCTCTGGATGTTTGCAAGTCGATATTGTAGAGAGTATTACAGCATAAACATTGTTAATACTTATAATTATGGTATTCGTCAAATAAAACCGTTTATCATTAAAAACGCATTTTGTGTTGCATTTCCATAATGCGTTTATGTATAATGTAGTAGTGTTCAGATCTTGAGGTTTTCATCTTTGCATAATATATCCATTACTATGCACCGCAGGGCCCTTTCTGCACCCGTCTGCTTTCAGTGCACATTGTTCAATCTGTGATGGGCTAACGAGACCATGACCTCCTTTTGTTAGTATTCTGCTTGAATTTAAAAGATTTGAACATTACAGTCTCACTCCCAAAATACTGTATGTTGCAGAACCATGAAAAGGCTCACATTTGACCATAATTTCTGTTCTGCATCCACCGGGATAATAAGATGAAGCTGTCCCCTCTGTTTTTGCCCAGAATGCTTTGACCATGTGACAGCGGTCCCGAGTGAATTCCCTTTGACTTCTTATCTTCCATATGGCTTTCCCCTTCTCTGTGTGCTAACATTAATCAGGGATCGGTTTGATTATAGGGGGTGGTCGCCCTGTTTCTGACACAATGACAACAGTCTAAACACTTCATTGTGACTAAAAAGAGGAGACCAAGAGAAGACATTGATGACAAAATCAAACTGTCACTTCAGTAAAGGGTGGTAAGTAACGTGCATTGTATTGTTATTATTGTTATAGAGCAAGTGATAAGGGATTGAGGAAGGAGGTGCTGATGTTTAAACAGCCATATCATTTGGCACAGTAGGTTTTTCTTTGTTAGACTGGAGAAACTGACAAATGTTGTAGATGTGGCAAAACAGAGTATGGTGAATGTTTATTGGGAATTTAACACTTTATCAAGATTACTTTTAATCAAGTTGATGTTCAGTGTCTAGTGACAATTTTTGTTAGAGCCAAATACATAGTTTGCTTGATACTCTTGCGAGTTTCTGTTTATGCAGAATTTTTTGGAAACACTTTATAATATGGTTATGCGCTAACATTAGTTAACACATTATCATGAATTAACAATGAAAAAGTAATTTTTTACATCCCTGTTAATCTTAATTAATGTTAATTTGTAAATATATTTTGTGTAGTTTCTGCCTCATGCCCCTCAACAGGATTAAATCACTCTTTTGAGTTAGATTTTTGATAATCAGTTACAGAAAACTCAATGATTCTTTCCCATATTGAAGTGATTCAGTTTGACTCAGTGTAATCCAGTTGCGGCGGTTAACAGCATAGTTGAATAACAACTTAAAGGGTTAGTTCACCCAAAAATTTTTATTCTGTCATTAATTACTCACCCTCATGTCGTTCCAAACCCGTAAGACCTTTGTTCATCTTCGGAACACAAATGAAGATATTTTTTTGGCTGCAATGTCATTTCCTCTCTCAAGACCCATAAAAGGTACTAAAGACGTTGTTACAAAGTCCATCTCACTACAGTGGTTCTACAATAATTGTAGATCGAAATAACGACTTTATTCAACTTTATTCTTGTCTTCCATCTGGGCCTATGACGTGAACTCACGAAGCACCACGCATGCGCGAGAATTGGAAATGCCACTGCAGGTCTGGGGGGAAAAAGTTCCTGGGACAAATTGTGGTGGAAACACGGCTTAAGTTACTTTTTTTTTAGGGAGTAATGCAATATTGTAACACATTACTTTTAAAAGTATCTCTGGGTTTGGGCAAAAAATTCAGAGCCCAGAGCCCTCCCCCGGACAGCACGCCAAATACGCATAATCTTTACTCTATTTATTTTGATGTAAGTGTGAACTTGTGAAATATGGTTCAATAATTTAGTTGTGGCGGTTAACAGCATAGTTGAATAACAACTTAATTTCAATCTGTTCCTAAAAACAACAATATATGCCTCAGATAAGCCATTAATTATTTTCATGTTATGGCCGAAAATCAATAAATAGATGATTATTAAATTACTTACTTTTTCTATACTATTACTTTCAAAAGTAACTTTCCTCAACATTGATTACTCTAGTCTTCAGTGTCACACAATTCTCCAGAAATCATTCTAACGCTAAAGAACTTATTACCAGTTTTTAGAACAGATGCTGCATAATATTTAACTTGTTTCTGTGAATTCAGAGAGACAGCCTTTCTGAAAATAAGTGAAAAAAGGAAGTGCCAAGAAATTGATCGTGCCTGCACGTACTGTATGTGTGCTCTACAAGATAAAAACTGTTTGTGCTGAAAGTGAATCATCTGAAGCGTGAAATACACTGAGATGGTCTCAGGTGGAGAAGTTGCTTCTCTCATTATAAAACATATAACTGCAAATTCAGTGACCATGTTCACCTTCCCATGCTCCAGTTATTTAATCACACAGAACTTGCCTCATAATGAAACCCTGCGGGATACAATCGATTTGCCACCTTATTGCAAATCACATGCACAAGAGTACTTTTTGTTTCTTTTTATTCTCAGCTAACATCTTGTTTTATGTGGGTTTGGTTTCAAACTGTTCACTCGTTAGGAGTGGTGAGTCACGCCGTTGCTTTGATACACATGAGAGAGAGGCAGCTGTCTTGTTCAGTTGGTGTGGATTGAACAATAGGACGGACAGGTGCTGGTACAACTGCGCTCCTGGCACTCATTGCCTGGCAGCTCCGCCTCAGTCTCGCACACGTTGCATCTCAATGCCTCCCCCGCCAGTCCTTTCTATGGCCTGGCAGAATCAGCAAGTCTAGCTGTGCATTCATGCACTGTACTGCTGTTTTGTTGGCCTGGAAGATAATTTAAAAAAAAAAGAAAGCTGTTTATATTGGGAAACACTCACAGTGACATGAAAATAAAAATTATTATTAAATTTGTATAAAGTTATTATGTTATATACGTTATGTTATTAAATCATGTTATATTATATCCTCATGTTGTTCCAAGAATTTTTAAATAATGTAGGCCTACATGTTGTTGCAACGTTCTCACACCCACCCACATATTGACGCTTGGTCAGGACCCTTCGGCGTCACCGTGACTGTGCTTTGATTTTTCTGTTAACGTTATGTGTTTTATATTGTTGAGAGTGGGTAGGTTTAGGGTAGGAATGGGGTTAGTTGCTCCAAAATATAAAAGAAGCCTATAAATATTTATAAAATCATGTCTACTTTTACAAATGCAAAGAATTAAATGCATCTTGATTCGCATTGTGCAAACAACTGAAATCAATGGGCACACTGCTCGTCGAAAAATAATGCTAAAGGGGTACCATGTGCGTTAAAAAGTGACGCTGAGGGATCCTGACAATGTCAATATATGACGCTTTTTCATATTCCTTAAAATGTTTTGCAAAAGTAAATGAAATTGATCAACATATTACAAACCCGATTCCAAAAAAGTTGGGACACTGTACAAAGTGTGAATAAAAACAGAATGCAATGATGTGGAAGTTTCAAATTTCAATATTTTATTCAGAATACAACATAGATGACATATCAAATGTTTAAACTGAGAAAATGTATAATTTTAAGGGAAAAATAAGTTGATTTTAAATTTCATGTCATCAACACATCTCAAAAAAGTTGGGACAAGGCCATGTTTCCCACTGTGTGGCATCCCCTCTTCTTTTTATAACAGTCTGCAAACGTCTGGGACTGAGGAGACAAGTTGCTCAAGTTTAGGAATAGGAATGTTGTCCCATTCTTGTCTAATACAGGCTTCTAGTTGCTCAGCTGTCTCAGGTCTTCTTTGTCGCATCTTCCTCTTTATGATACGCAAAATGTTTTCTATGGGTGAAAGATCTGGACTGCAGGCTGGCCATTTCAGTACCCGGATCCTTCTTCTACGCAGCCATGATGTTGTAATTGATGCAGTATGTGGTCTGGCATTGTCATGTTGGAAAATGCAAGGTCTTCCCTGAAAGAGACGACGTCTGGATGGGAGCATATGTTGTTCTAGAACTTGGATATACCTTTCAGCATTGATGGTGCCTTTCCAGATGTGTAAGCTGCCCATGCCATACGCACTCATGCAACCCCATACCATCAGAGATGCAGGCTTCTGAACTGAGCGCTGAGAACAACTTGGGTTGTCCTTGTCCTCTTTAGTCCGGATGACATGGCGTCCCAGGTTTCCAAAAAGAACTTCAAAATTTTGATTGGCCTGACCACAGAACAGTTTTCCACTTTGCCACAGTCCATTTTAAATGAGCCTTGTCCCAGAGAAAACGTCTGTGCTTCTGGATCATGTTTAGATATGGCTTCTTTTTTGACCTAAAGAGTTTTAGCCGGCATCGGCGAATGGCACGATTGTGTTCAACGACAATGTTTTCTGGAAGTATTCCTGAGCCCATGTTGTGATTTCCATTACAGTAGCATTCCTGTATGTGATGCAGTGCCGTCTAAGGGCCCGAAGATCACGGGCATCCAGTATGGTTTTCCGGCCTTGACCCTTACGCACAGAGATTGTTCCAGATTCTCTGAATCGTTGGATGATATTATGCACTGTAGATGATGATAACTTTAAACTCTTTGCAATTTTTCTCTGAGAAACTCCTTTCTGATATCACTTCACTATTTTTGGCCGCAGCATTGGGGGAATTGGTGATCCTCTGCCCATCTTGACTTCTGAGAGACACTGCCACTCTGAGAGGCTCTTTTTATACCCAATCATGTTGCCAATTGACCTAATAAGTTGCAAATTGGTCCTCCAGCTGTTCCTTATATGTACATTTAACTTTTCCAGCCTCTTATTGCTACCTGTCCCAACTTTTTTGGAATGTGTAGCTCTCGTGAAATCCAAAATGAGCCAATATTTGGCATGACATTTCAAAATGTCTCACTTTCAACATTTGATATGTTATCTAAGTTTATGAGATTTGTAAATTATTGCATTCCTTTTTTATTCACAATTTGTACAGTGTCCCAACTTTTTTGGAATCAGGTTTGTACATATATACATATATGTTAAAAATCGTTTAGTCACCCTCATGATGTTCCAAACCCGACAACATATTAAATTGGGAATTTTTGTTTTGTTTATAAAGAATACCATGCATTACAACAAAACTCTCTTGTACATATATTTATTTAAAAGTAAGTTGCAGTTTAGTGATGGAGTCAGTTGCAGAACCTCTCTGAACAATGAATTGAATTAATCTGATTCAAACCGCCAACTCACTAACAAGTTTGAGATTTTTTGTCAATCTTTTGTCATTTGTTCATGAAACGGACATCATGACCATAAATATATTTTCCTTTTGAGTTCTAAAGAATAAAGACCTTACAGGTTTGAAGCAAAAATAAATTATTTTCAGTGACAATTTACATTTTTTTAGTGAACTACTCTTATGGTGTGCTCTTGAGTGATGTTTGAATATATTTTTATATTATAAATAGCTGGTATGAATATCCCTATATATGTGTCCTCTTTTTCAAAACAGGTGATTACTATTAGCAGTATATACAAAGCCTTGAAAATAACCTTGTCACCTTGAACTTCTGACAATTATTTATTTATTTTTTCTCAATGAGGTGGAAACAGTGACCTTTGGTTTCATGTTTATATGCCATTACCGTTATCAGGGTTTTTTAGTGGCATTAAACAAAACAGAGTGCTACTCGCTCATGTAAGTAATTAGCCTTGAAAATGAAATCTACAACCTAGATACAATTTTCAGAGGAATTCTCTTGACTCATGCAGACTCATTCAGATGTCTTTACCTTTACTGGATTGTTAAATGTGACTCAGCTGATCAACAGCCAACCACTTCATATTTTAATGAAGGTTCATTGTGGGCTGATAAGCGTGCTACAAGTGTGCACAGCTGTGAGCTGCGTGTGCCTGGATCTATGTTGAAACAAGCTTGGCCTTTGTGAACTCAGTAGAAGCTGAAGCTGAAATTTTCGACTGCTTGTCTAATCAGACACCTCCTATGACCTCCTGTGCAACTATTATTGAGTCATTAGGAATGAGAGATCTCGCTCTAGATGTGCATGTGTTGCCAAACATATCTCAGTGGCTAACGTGAATGTCTTAAATTTCCTGTCCAGGCTGATGTCTGTGTTTATAGTATGGATGGGTTGTTTCACTGCTAATTTAAAGAGAACCTTGTTTTTCCAGGCAGCATTAGACAATTTCAGAAGTTAGATTTCAGTTGAAACCAAGGACTGTAGGGAGAGAGCGGGGCACAACCTAATGCCTTTCTCAGTTTCTGTAAATCCACTTGGGGTTCAAAGTATTTATTTTTTCCCACGTTAATTTCACACGTCTAGCACAACTATGTGGTTTTGTTTCATTAATACAGTGTATGCTTTTTTCCTTGATTTACCCTGAAAGAATGGAAGTTAAATGTGACAACATGCCCCATAGGTGGGGTACATTGTGAGGGGCAGATTGTAACATGAGCATATGACAGCTTAAATTGTTTTTCAAAAAAAATCTCCAAGACAAAGTAAAATATAGTTTCAATAAAGTATTAAATATTTTTGTAATAAAGCATAGAATATAATAGCGTAGTTCTAATAGGGGCTCATTGTAACGCAGTGTTACAACATGCCCCACCTGCACAACTGGGATTTAAACCACGGCTCGTGTCTTCAGCTGTTAGATCAGCATTAAAGAACCATCTCAACTCTTCAATAACAGATAGAAGATTACAATAATATCAGATTTGTCTTATTTTAAATAAACACAAAAAATATAGATAAAAAATTAACTTAAGTAAGAAATTTACTTTTGCTATAAGGTTAAATAAATGTTCAGAGATATCTTCCAAAGATGTTTTAATTTTGGAGCAATTTTTCTATCGATGTAGTGTTGATATGGCAACTAGTAAATACAATACATTTCGTTACGCTGGCATGGTTGGAAAGTTTTAAAACGTGTGTTACAACTAACCCCACGTTAGGTTTTGCCCAGCTCTCCTCTAGAGAAGGGGTGCCCAAATGTGTTCCTCAAGACCTTCCTGGAAAGTTCAGTTCCAACCTTTATCAAACACAAGTGAACCACCAAATTAAGATCTTCAGGAGCAATTGATAATTACAGACAGGTGTGTTGGAGCAGGGCTGGATCTGAACTCTGCAGGTTGGTAGATCTCCAGGAACAGGATTTGGCACCCCTGACCAAGAGGAAGCTTTCCATTCATCTCAATCCTGAGCTGTGATGTCAAAGGTAGCAGATAAGGAAAAAAGGTTAACGCCTTTCATAGCCCTCCAAAAAGAATCAGGAACTGTTAAAACATTGACTATAACAAATATTAGTAAGATATACTGTATGTTGCGTCCTAATGTTTTCTGCAGGAGTACATTATATTACATTTATGTTGACATATTTGCCTGGAACCCAGAATTAGGCCTTTTTTATGGTTAAGTGTGCTAAGCTATCTGCCTTTGCGTGACATAAACAGTGTTGGGGAAAGTTACTTTTAAAAGTAATGCTTTACAACAGGGTGCCCAATCCTGTTCCTGGAGAGCTACCTTCCTACAAAGTTCATCACCAACCCTGATCAAACACAACTGAACCAGCTAATTAAGATCTTCAGGATCACTTGATAATTATAGACAGGTCTGTTGGATCAGAGTTAGATCTGAACTCTGCATGTAGGTAGATTACGGAACAGTATTGGGCAACCCTGCTTCATAATATTGCAGTACTCCCTAGAAAAAACGAATTGCGGCATATGGAAAGTAATGCGTCATGTTACTTTTGCGTTACTTTTTTTCACCTGCGCTAGTCTTGCTTGCTTCTTAAAAAAAAAGAAGAAAAAAAAATTTTTTTTTGTCAAATGTAAAGGCCCTTTCACACCATATGTGAAATGAATAAGCCTCTGGCTGAAGGAAATGCAAATGCACACCTGTTCATTAGCGGGCACAGCTCAAACCTTTCAGCTCTGCTGCCATTATGGATCAAAGAAGTATAGAGTGGTGCATGTATGACGTCACTTTGTAGGCCAACCGGCAGTTAGCATCGCACTGGTTCCCTCTGCAAAAACCCAATAGGATTTTTCCATAGGCTTTTGGATTACTGCCAAAAAAAAAAAAAAAAAAAAAAAAAAAAAATAGCTCCATGATCAACAAAAGTGTATGATTCTTACACGTTTTGTCAATCAAGATAATTTTCACAATAACACAACTTTTATGAATTTTGAAGCCTAAAAGTAGTCACCAGATGTAAAAAGCTAAAGGTAGGCTATAAACTAACTACAGCACAGTCCCACAAGCATTATTAAGCTTCTGACAACTCTTTCAGGTTTTTATTGAAAACATTTTCCCAGAAAATTTAAGTTAGAATAATTTATAAGAGCACAATTATAAGCACAATGAGGCTGTAAAAGTGGACTGAGATTACCTGTTCGGCGTGGTGACGTTTAACCTCCTCGACAGCCTCTGTACTCCCATTTAGCCACTTGTTAGCATCCGCCCATTTCAAAAACACATAACAGCTTAAAAAAATCACGAGTGGGTAATACTGATGTGTTTTATGATGTAGAATAAAACGTGAAAGTGTCTTGAGGTTGTGTTGCACCACAGACCTTATTTCAGCCATTTAACCAAAATCTCATAAAAAACAAAACAAAAAAAAACATTGACTTCGGGATATGGGAATCAGACGTGCTAAAATGCTAATTTGCGTTTTGGCCTACAAAATGATGTCATACCCGCTCCACTCTATAGAATGCAGGAGAAGAGAGTTCAAAACTCTTACTAAAAAAATAAATAAAAAATGTTTAACTAAAGTTATTTTTGCTCAGTATGGTTGAATTGGATCATTGAAGGTCAGCAGCAAAGACATTGATTAATAAAGTGAGATTAAATACAGAAAGTATATTAGTGTTATTTAACATATTTAATTATTACAGGCTTGACATTATTTGAACTTATTTGACTTGAGTTTGTTTTTCATGTTTTTTTATTAATTTTGAGGACTACTGAATGCCTGCTCACATTTAGTCTCTAGAACTACAATAACCGCCATGTTCGCACACAACGCCTTTACACTTACCCCTGGATTCTCTCAACACGGACATACTTATTTGAAAAAGTAACTCAGATATTTTATTATAAATTTAAAATTAATGCATTACTTTTCTAGTTACTTGAAAAAGTAATCTGATTATGTAACTCAAGTAATTCGTTACCCCCAACACTGGTCATAAAGCATCTCTGTCTGTAACTTTTAATATAAAACCAAAATGCTTTTTGAGTATAGAAACAGATTATGAAACAGGAAAGTTTCATAATCATTACCAAAATATATTTCCAAAACATTAAGAGGGAGGGCTTGTGAATAAGCCATTATGGTTAATGCTCCTTTCGTGTTCATTTAGCTTATTTGTTATTTTGCACTAGGAAATTAAATTTGCTGCTAGAATTAGATTTAATATGATGATGCAATCTTAAGGACTGTAATTTCAGAATAGTTTGTTGCTTATAAAGAAGTACATGCGTATGTGATGATGAAATGTAACATTAAGCTCTACTTTTTAGGAAACTACCAGCTTGATTCAGTTGGCCATCCCCACGTCTGCTGCTGCCTTTCAGTAGAAGGAATTTGCTCCCTGATTTTTCCCATCAACTGAGCAAGTTAAGGCAGGTGAGGCTGGAGTGTGTTTGTAAGGTGAATTAATTTGCTCCTCATTCCATTGAATATTCCTGACATGCTGCGTTTTTCTCCGATGAACACCGCAGAGGTCACATAAACACACGTACCCACTCTGCATGCCATATCTAGCTGATAATCACAGGGAGACTCTAATTTACACTGCTGAAATAACAGGTTTCTGACAGGTTTCTGCTATCACGACTCTTGTGTTGATAATCAGAGTCACTACTTGAACGTCCGTCATCACACACCGTCATCTGCTCATAAGACATCTGCTGTGTGCAACAAACAAACACTCAAAGCAGGGCCGTGTGGTGGAAGTCTGAAATGAGGAGGGAAAGTTTGCTCTGTTCAGTTCAATACAAATTCATGTTCGATTGAATGTTTACATGGTTTCCCAGTTAAAGAGAACACCATTTAACTTAGACAATAAACAAGCAACTAATAGCTACAACAATACTTTAAATATGTTTTCTTGATATTTATTAGTTGACAAGTGTCATCAAGTTTACACCTTTTTAAATATATTTCTCAAAAAGGAAAAAAGGGTAAAAATGGTAAAAAAAAAGGAACTAATAGATATCACCATACTTCCCGGTTGACTGATTACATAAGAATTGCAAAAATGTTTTGTATCACAAGTTTTCTGAACTATTTAAATATGCAAATGATTCATTATCTAATTAAATATGCACTAATGTGCATACAGTTTCAGATCAGAAATCAGAAATTTGGATAAAGCCAGGTTCCAAATCTTGTTTTATTTTATTGACTTGGGTTTTACAGAATGGATATTTAATATCTCTTTTATCACTCAAAAAATTAAAAAATAAATAAATATGGTTTTACTTTATTTTGATGGTCCCTTTAACATATTCTGTTGACTATAAGTAGTGTTGCACCTACATGTCCACTAAGTATCATTTGAGTGTTAGTAGAGTTTTAGTAGACTGGTAGGGTTAGGGTTAGAATAAGTTGACATGTAATTGCAAAGTTACTTATAGTCAGTAGAATGTCTGTTGGAGGACCATCACAATAAAGAGTCAGCAGATATTAAGCAGACAGTCTACTAATACTCTAATGAGAGTTAGTTGACATGTAGGTGCAACATTACTTATAGTCAACAGAATGTTCAAAAGGGACCCTCAAAATAAAGTGTTACCATATACAAACCCCTCTAAAAACCTGCAATATAGATAGGAATAATGTAAAGTTTGGTGTTAAGTAAGTGCTAAAACTAGATGCAAATATATACACTTAGAAGTATATTTTGACGTTTTCTTTCCACAAGTCTGAAACAACAGGTCATGAAAAGCCACATAACCCAATATGTCAAAATTTACCAGTGCATGACAAACCTTGGGAAATATGGTAGGTATGAAGGTTACAGATTGCTTAGTAAAAACACCATGCTCACATATTATTTCAAGTCAATTCAAGTTGATTTCAGTCTGAACTGATTTCTTGGTCCATTTTTGTGGAGCAGTTGTGAATATGATATAGAAGGGTATTATTGTGTTGACAGGATAATCAGCCAGTCAGAGTCAATGTCATTTTTTTATAATATTCATTTTATTTTCGCGCTTGATTTTTGTGGCGGCACTGCGTCCTTGCCTCCTCAAACAAAAAGTCTCTGACTCAAAGTCATAAAAATACTAGTGGTCTGATCTATTCCTGCAGCGTTTGCTCTTTTAGTCCTTTTGTTCCGAGGCATTTTCCTGTTGCTTAGTTTAAAACTGGTGTTTTCAGCTGGTGCCAGAGGGGCGTCTAGAGGCCCCGGCGGTTCCCTGCTATTGGTTTTGCAATGAATCTGGAAATCTATAAACCCCAAAAGCACAAATGAAGGAAAATATCAACACTGAGGTTTCTTATAATCCTCTTGGGAAGTCACCAACCAATCATGTTGTCATGAAAATAGGAGCGAGTCCGCCGCACAGCCGGAGCAATGACACTCTGGTTATTCATAAATCTGTGGAATGTTGTCATCTATTGCCACATGGCCTAAAATATGGGCGCAATGCTTAAAATATGGGACGCTGGAGATTTGACGGAATGTAAATGTAAACCAAAACCAGTATTTAAGACCTGAGATATTTCAAAAATGTTTCTGCATAAACGTGTCATGCAGAAATACTGCTAATAGGAAAAACTACTGATAGACACACAATGGAGCTTTGTAAGATCAGAAAACTGTTATGCTTAATGAACGTTTGCTTGCATTAGTGTTATTGCTAGCTTCTTGAAGTGAACTAATCTTTTTACAAGTCAGCAACTATGTAATACTAATAATTCACGAACATTGCTCATCAGGAACACTTTGGGTCCACTGAACAGATGGACTCAAACTGAGAGATGGCAGTTAAAGACATTGGGTTGATCAGTCAGCATTTGGTGTGCCATATGCATCAGATATTGCGTCACTGAAGTGCTTCTCTTTTTAACTGGTTTCTCACAAATTTGTTCCCCACCCCCTTTAATTTTTTTAAGATAGAAAAATTATGTACGTTTTTTTTTTTTTTTTTTACTAGACAGACACAGGGCGTTTAATTAATCTTAGTTGTTGTAGCATTTCAAGATGTACTAATACATCTGTTAATATCTAACACAAACTAACAATGAACAGTATTTTTTTATTAACTAACAGCAAAGATTAATAAATACTGTAACCAAGCAAAAATGTCAACATTCATTATAATAGATCCCATTCTTAATTATTTGTCAGATTTTACCCGAGACATACATCATACTTATTTTCAAAGAAAGTATTTTGACTTATTTAATTGGTGGTTATCTTTTTTGACCTGTTTTGAACATTAACCACTACATTTACAAACACATAAATAATTCTGAATAATGGAAATCAAATCTGTCAGTGAAATACATTCAAAATACCTTTTCTGAAAATGTCCTGAAGTGTTATGCAATTTTTTTTTTGCCACCGAGGGCATTACGTTAGATTTATAAGGATGGGTCAAGTGTCTTAGGGTGAAGATGGAACCGGAGTGTGAGGTGAGGAGATAATGCGGAACACCTGCCTAGGCTTTCTGGAATGTCGGGAATCTTTCAGAAAATTGAAACGGAATGGGAATATTGAGTCAAAGATAAAGGCATCACTGGAATGTTCTAAGTTGCGGTGCTGGGTTCCTTTTTTCTATTCATTTTTGTCTTTTGTGCTTTTTCTTTTTTGAGGCAGTTTAATGTTACATAAGTGTCTGATTCTCAAGGTTTAGTGTGGGATGAGGCTGGTTAGAAGTGCTGGAGGTTAAATGCCATTTAAGCTTGAAAATATTGGGCAAAACATTCCAATCCAACCTGTTTTCACCATGACTTACTTTAGAGTATTGTTAAATCCCGTTGTTGGAGTTTTGCCAGACTGTCCCTTGACTTAATACTATAAATGCACCAACACTCCAATGTCGCCCACTATATTTCAGACATACCTTTCCATGTTTCCACTCTTTTCTTCAGTCTCTCTGCTAACACTAGTTAGGTGAAGCTTCATAATCTTCACTAAGAAAAGAGCAAACAATGGCACAATAGCACCTTTCCACATTGATCTGTGGAATGCCGCTTAGCAAATGCTTTGACTTTTTTCAAGTTAAAGTCTCCTGCTCTGGCTTGTTGTGATTAGAAAATTACTATTATTTTCAACACACAGACATGCAAATCTGGATTTTAAATAGTGCAATGTAACATTTCATGGGCATTTGTGGTCCATATTAACTTACTGATGCAGAGATTTCACCTACAACTAAGACAACTCAGATCTATTTTGCGAAAAAGGAACAGATCTGATCCGCGCTGTATGGAGGTATGTAAATATTTTTAGATTTAACGAGATGCACCCTGCTTGAGGTGCTGCCATATTTTATGGCAGATTGTGGGGGATGGCATATTGATCATGGTGGATGTGTCTGTATGGCTGACAACCGCAGATAAGACAGTATGTGAGGAATAATTCTCCACTAGGGCTTCATTAAAAAAAAAAAAAAGAAGAAGAAGCTAGATATTGTCGTGATGTTTAGCTCTTTTTGCATTTTCCTGCAGACAGACCACTCGGTGGAATTCAGTAAGAATGAATTGTATTGCTTGTTAAAATGAGTGTTTTAGCACCCGACTCACTAAAGAAATTAAGCAAATCAGGTAACGATGTAAACACAGAAAAAGGAAAAAAAAATTGGGCTGAATGCCATTTGTATGGCCTGTTTCCCATTATCTTGAGCGTTAGGTTGTGAAAATCTTGCATGCTTTATAGGGACTGTGCATTACTGATGTGATCTTTAGGTAAGTATAAATAATTTTATTATTTATTATAGGCCTACATGTTGGCATTTATTCAGTAAATATGTTTCCATCTTTTCATATTGAATTAAATATGGTTCCATCTCAAGTGGTGCATGTTTTTTTTAATGCACATTTGAGATTTTGTTTTCATTTTGGTGATTACATCAGCCATTTTTATGCAGTATCCTGACATTGTGTTTCAATGGTAAATGCCATAGATCATGTAGCTGTGAAACAGCAGAGAAAATGATAAACTACCCAGAATGCTTAATGGCTTCAGGCACTCTTTGTATCATTCTGTCTGTGCGAGGCTATCTGCTTTCCCCCTGGACCAGCCTTGCCATTGCGTTCATAGCCTCTTCTCTTCTATATATCTATCTTTATGCTTGTAAAGAAGAAATTTTGCATGTAAAGAAGAAATCTTTATGCATGTAAAGAAGAAATATTGATACACCTCTTAATGGAAATAACATCACAACATTTATTTCCAATCAAGAGGTCCATCAATGTTTGGTCAGGATCTTGTATTGACTATGCAAGAGTCCAGTACTCTGTAAAGTCTACTCCAGCACATCCCAAAGACTTTCAATGTATTTAAGGTCTGGATGACCTATGATGACCCTTGTACACCTTCGAAAACGCCTACAATGGGCATGTGTTATCAAATATGACATGTAATCTCTCAGTATTACTGATCTGATCTGATCTTAGAATCTGTGTACAGCATTTGAACATGAACAGCATTTTGAGTTATGATCATTGGGGATTTTAGGGTTGTTCAGAATGCTGAACAGACCCAGCTCCTGCAATGATTATGAGACAAGCATAACAGAAGCACAACTCTTTGTGGCATTTAGTTATGAGAAAGAGAAAGAGGGAGAGAGAGAGAGAGAGAGAGAGAGAGAGAGAGAGAGAGAGAGAGAGAGAGAGAGAGAGAGAGAGAGAGAGAGAGAGAGAGAGAGAGAGAGAGAGAGAGAGAGAGAGAGAGAGAGAGAGAGAGAGAGAGAGAGATTCTTGTCTTCCTGCTTTTCTCAGTAAGGGAGCCCTACAAATCTAACAGAGAGTGTCCAACAAACAGGGCTGCTTTTCAGCGCTGGAGGAAAGAGATCAGAAGAGGGCCTCTTTGGCCGAGCTACATGAAGATCCAGCTGTGTTTAAGCTGGACCTCCACAGCACAAAGAAGGGTCACCTCACCTCCAGGGCTTCACCGCCACAAATAAAGACATCCATTCACACAGTCCTGCCAATCTGCTGCTTTTCATCTGCTGCCCTTGTGGTGATCCCCATGTAGTACAGACTGGTGGTGACATAAGCCCTCTCTTTTTTAAGGTCTTATTTTTTTCTTGCTTGAGTGCCTTTGAAGATTATGGAGTCTCAGAGTAAATTTTGGCAGCATCCATGGCAATGCTGAGCCAGCTTTAGTGTTTCTTTATTTCATTTTTGGTAATGAATTATGAGGGTTATTGCCATACCTTATTGTGTCAAAATGGGTTAAAAAAAGAAAACACTTGTAAATGCGCTAAAATAGTGGATATTTTGAGTCAAATTATGCGTTGTGAACAATCCCCTAGGTATTAAACTTTGGCTCGTAAAAAATTCTGCTTTGTTTCAACCCATGTTTGGGTCAAATATGGACAAACCCAGAATTTTTATGAATTTTTATGAATACCCAGAATTTATGAATGAGTGTATGAACATGTAAAATTGTGGCATGCTTTAAAAAAATAAAAAATAAAAAAATTACTAAGCAGCTTATAGTTACAGACTTACAAAAATAACCCTAGATACTTGCAATGAAGGACTGACCTAAGCCATATCCAGGGTCCAGAATATCAAACAAACTTGAAAGTGGTCTCTTTGCTACTAAGCAACTGGCCTGCTTTTCCCAAATTATTGTTAGCCAACTATATGGTTGCAAGTTCCATTGTTACCAACATAGTTCAATGATTCTGTGTTTCCCAAAACCATAGTTCAAACAAACATTCACAAACAACATTGCAATTGCGTGGTTGGAACTACAGCTCTCACCCTGTGGTTAGAAGCATAGTTAAGTGTACTTAAATAGATCTTGCTCTTGGGCACAATAAGCAATTTTACTTTCTTTATCGTTCATTCAATTTAAATATGCATTTCAATCTATATATTTTTGCGTGTAAACAATCAGTGCTATTTTTGAAGAGTGTGCATGCACATAAAAGGAAACCCTGGAGTATGATGTACTTTAAGAGGAAATCCGTGATGAATCAAACATCAGATAAAGTAAAATGACAGGAAAAAAATAAATAAAGCAGGCATCGGGTGCTATGTTCGTTAAAGAAGCATCTTTGACACATTACATTGTGGAGAAAGCTGCTGACTATGAACCACATGTATACAGGATTAAATTGTATGCAATTACATGGTTCAAACAAAGGAGGTGTTAGTTGGTTAGTTTCTCCATCAATGCATTGTACTAGTAGTTAAACAGCGAGTTGCATCGTTGTAAGGGAAACGCACCCCAGAGTACCCTAGCAACCACAAAGTGCCATAAAGACACTCAAAACATTGTAAGCATTGTGGCGGCGAGTTTTGCACAGGTGAACACCATTCACATCTTTTTGTGTAGTATATTGTAAACACTTCTAGTTTAAAGGTTTGGGGTTTCTTCGTGTGTATCCAGTAACATTAACAATAAGGTACTTGGAGGTCATACAATGACAATTATTATAATTGATTAGTCAGAGAGTTGCAAGTTTCAAAGTTATTTCATGTTATTTTAAACTTAGTTACAACAGAAACATTAAGATGAATTGCTATTGAGGCTTTTATTTTTGGACTAATGTGAAATGAGTACCTACCTTGAGTGTATCTTTATCAGATAAAAGAAACATCAGGGAGGCTGCATCAGAAACCTACATAATGCTGCCTATGGAGAATCAGAATCCAATATTTTATACATTTTAAATCTTTTGTTTTGTTGTTGTTGTAGAAATTAATTTTTATACATTTCTAAAACTAAAAATATTTAGTTTTTGTATAAATGTGTAATATATATATATATATATATATATATATATATATATATATATATATATATATATATATATATATATATATATATATAACATATATATATTTTAGACTTTTTAAACTTGAGATTCCTTTTCTACCAAGAAATAAGCATTGTGTCCATTAAACATTTGCTTGGTTATCTCTTGAATTCTGCTCCAGATCATTAGATGTAATGTTATGGTTCCTGGAAACCGAACTGAAGTACCTTCATACAAAAACGCTTTCTGATAAGCCATAGACATATGCCTTAGGATTTGAACAAAGCCACAGAACTTCCTGGGTGATCCAGACAGCTCTCCTGATGGTAAAAAGCCATGGTGAAGTAAAATATCCTTTTCTTTCCTTGTCCGTCCATTCCTTTTGTTTTTAGAAAGTATCCGTATGGCTTTTTGTGGATAATGGTGGTGTAACCTGGAATGCATCCAGCCCTGTTGAACTGGGGGTCAGAGCCATACACTGAGACATGGATCTGTTCTCCTTCACAATTAAAGCCAGTGTAGGCCATTTATATCCAAATATACTTTGTGCAGCGCCTTGTTTACACAACAGTATCTCCTCTCTTCCCCTCTCTCTCTTTCACCCTTTCCCCTCAGCCGTAACTCCTCCTCCAAACCATCATTCTAACAACTATACATTCTTCCTCCCCTTCCACTCTTACTCTGAATGTCTTAGTCACTGCATGCTGAGGCTTCCCGTTGCCTGTGGGGATTCTGGGGAATTTGTGATGACAGCACCTCTCCCTCTGCGGAGGAGTTGCCTTGAACATCCAAGGAGAAGCGCAAAAAGAGGCGCTTTCAAAGGCTGAGCGCGTCCGCACGCAAGTTTCTTGGTTTTAATGGGACCGTAGACACTTTTCACGCTCCTCATCATGACCTTGACGCCTCTTGGACTTCCCAGCACATTTGAAGTACTCTAAGGTGAGATGGTCCTCAATCTGTTTTAATATACAGAAGTTAGTTTAGGGCAGAGGCTTCAGCTTCAATTACTGACCTGCTGGAGACTCTTCAGTGCAGGTGGATGACGGTTAAAGTTCATGACAGAGAATATTGATGAAATGCATACATTGAAGTCACTTTGAATGAAAGTGTCTGGCAAATTCATATATTTAAAGTTTAATTTGCTTCTGGATGTGAAAGTGAAATATCAGAGCTCATTGGAAAACATGGTTATGATTTCCTCAACTTTATATGGGTAGTTCTCATGTTCTGCAAACGTGACATTCTGCATTTACCGCATCTAAAACTATTTTACGTTTGTTAGTTATTGTATAATTATTTATGAATGCAGCTTGAAATAATGCAATACTACATAACAGAAGCCAGTTTCCTTCTCAGAGTAACTTTATTTTTCATGATTGCCACTTTATATGTCCCAGTGTGGATTTATATCTTGCAGTTTGGCCATTTCTCATAACATAAACTTAACTTTATATCAAATATATATATATATATATATATATACATATATATGCATATATATATATATATATATATATATATATATATATATATATATATATATAATCTCACACTGTGACTTTATGTCTTGCAATTTGATTTATATATTTTCTCAGTTGTGACTCTCTCTTAATTGCTACCTTATTTCTCATAATCAAAACTTTATACTTTAAACTTTACCTCACAATTATATATATATATATATATATATATATATATATATATATATATATATATATATATATATATTTATTTTTTTTTTTTTTCACTCAGAGGAGTGAACGGGACACATTTTTACACTGCAGGACCATTTAAAATAAACTAAAAAGCGATTAAAAAGACTTAAAGAAAATGGTGATGAGTTACAGGATGTTAAATACTATATAAACGTTCCCTTTATACAAAATCGAAATCTAAACTTAAATACTCAATAAAAACATGACTCTGAATGTTGCAAATCAAACATCAGGAAAATATGGTAGAAGCCACAGGATTACCTCAATTTACACGTGTCAGTAACTCTGTGTACGTTTTTACTGGACCATTACAGTTCTGTTGAAATGTACACTGTGTAATGAATTAATAACGATCTCTGTAAAATGAATGGGAATGGCAGCGTTAACAGTCACTCACAGTGTGTAAAGTGAAAAGAAAACATTGCTCGCCCCTTTTCATGTATTGCAGCACTTTGCGCTCAACGAGAAACTTGTAGAACGCTTGAGTGACATTCACAGTGCAGAATCCGCTTTGGCTGTTTGGATCAAGTCTTTTATACAGCTGGGAATGAGGAGGCCTCCTTTTACTGTGGCTTTAGAGAAAAACGGGCTAAAGGAAAGGAGGTGAGAGGACTAGATCTAATCAGGGTTACACTTGCAACACTGTTTCTCATGAAAGTTTTTGGGCAAGTTAAGAACAAATGTTGTAACTTTAGTTAGCATATTGCAACATCTAAATATGAATCCTGTCATATTGAGTGAGTGATTATTTAAAATGATATTGAAGCCAGTATTCTCTTGTGTTTTAGTAGGCTTTAGGCAGATTTTAGGTTAAAATTTACATTAATGTATAAGGAAAAGTGTATATTTTAGGTCACCAAAATTAGTCCTCACTAGATCATTTTAAATGGCCTGATTTGGCTAATTATTTTTTTAACTATCTTCCATTAAAAATGCTGTTTAAAGTAGTTGTAACTGGAGTACAGCATGGTGCAGGATATCTTCCAAAGTATGCAAGTTCTTGTGCATTGTGATATTTGACACATGTTGCATATTTCAAAACCTCTGTTATATACCATGTGCGATTTCATATGAACATGTTTGCATGTGTGTCACAGGCACATGTGAAGTCAGAGCTGTTGATGGCTGTGAGTCACTGACCTTGTCCGGTGTTTGGTCAACGTTCTTATCAGCTTTTAAAGTTTAAATGTTTTGTTAAGGGCAGGTGTGCGTTTTCCTTTCTCTTGATGAA
>CM031957.1:16634526-16654526 GCA_018749465.1 Paracanthobrama guichenoti
AAAAACACTTCTGCTCCAATATCAATCCCAAAACATGATATGAATGGCATTCATGAATCTGACCTCCCACTGGACAGTGAGGAAGAGTTCAGCTGTTTTTTGACTTCCTCAGATGTGACCAACAACCTTGATGTAGATCCCTCAAACACCTCGTCTACTTCTTATCCTTTCTCTAGTTTGACAGTAAGATCCATCTCAGACCCCGCTTACTCTTTTGCATCCTCTCCATTGGGACCATCACACCTTGAGCACCCATACTCTGCTCCTTTGCCCGTCTCTAAGGGAACCGATTTACCCCGAATCATCAAACACAAGCCCAGCTCCATTACCTTTGCCGATTATGACAGCTTTTTGGGTGTGATCCAGAACGCCCGAGCCAATGAGAGCTCAGATGCTTGTGAGACCTCTTCTGAAGATGAAGGCCGTGGTGACGAGGTGTTCCCAGAGTGCAAAGAGTTTCTCCCTGGCTCCAGAAGAAATAGGGGTGGATTGGAGAAGCAAAGGAGAAAAGGAACATGTGGACAAGCGAGTGGAGAAGAAAGTTCCAGCACTAACCTCCCACCGACCAGCACCAGCAGTTATGAGGCCGAGGAGGAGAGCAGCAGTACAGAGGTGAGGATGCAGTGATTGTTAGATGTTTAATAGGCCTTTTGAGATTTGTTAAAGCTTAACAATATATTTAGGCAGCAGGATATCTGGTTTGGTTTTCGATGTCTGTAAAGATTTTTACATTGCTTGCAGTTCAGCACTGTATTAATATTCCTCAAATGTTTTGGCTTAGGTTAGTTCTCAAACTATTAGCCCCATGTTTGACAGACAAGGCTTAAAGTAATCAAAATTAAGTAGTTTTTTAGCTTTTAGTATGACTATGTTAGGAATAAGCTGTGTGTTCCAATGACAATGACAAAATTTGCATTTAGGAGATATAAGAATTCAAAACTTACAGTCTCTCACTTCCATTAAAATGAATCACAGATTTTGATGACATCATCGCAGACTAAGTCTTCTCACCACATCTTCTGCCCAATCAAATGCTCTCTAGAATCTGAAGCGTCCCGCCCCTACACTATAAATAGACGCTGAAGCTGCGGGCCTGCGGCTGAAATCGGTCAGCTGTTCACACATTTACTATATTCTACATGGCGAATGGCACATAACGCACTACACATGCGATAGGAAATGATTCAGACATGTAATGCTTTCTGTTGAGGCGAATGAAGTCTGGTTTCATGTTAGTTTCACGCGCACCAATGGCTATGGTCTAAAGTTAGGCGAAAGCGCAGAGCGGATCATATGCGCGAGTCAGCGCAGACAATAAAACATATCGGACCCATTTAAATTCTGCACAGAATGCTGTATTTCAACGCGACATGGAGGAGATTATGATGATAAAGTTAGAGATTAGGAGGAAACTGTGGCTTTACCAAAGAGAAAGGCTTCAGTCAACGAAACGCTATTGGATGTTTCAAAAAAGAGGAGGAGCTGCTAACAGCTGGAGCTGTTTCAGGGGAAATTACGTCAATACATTGAATGACGCTGTGCGTTTCAAGGCACTTCAGTGGGCCTTTAAGCCTATAGTCCCAGACTAAAATGCATGTTTGAGCTGTTTTAAATTAAAGCAGTTTGCCCTGACATATCTTAAAATATGTCAGTGCTATTGTTTTGTCTCAAGATGCACACCAGTAATGTTTTTTTTTATAAGTAATAATAAAAAACGTTACTGGTATTAATATTACTGGTAATAATTACCAGTAATAAGGCATGTTTATAAAAGCTACTTAAATGTCCTAATTGAAATAATAAGGCCTAATCCTGGCTTAATCTAAGCCCTGTCTGTGAAACCAGGCCTAAATGATAAACTTCTGAGATTCATTTAGGATAAATGTTTTAATGTATGCGAGTTTTGTTGATTGTTTCTCATGGTCATGGAAAACCTGGAAATATCAGGGAGGTGTGGTGATTGCCAGGTCTGTAAAGTCTATAAAATCTTAAAAGTCATGGAAAAGTAATGCATATCTGGTGATTTTGGTCTTGCTTGCTCACAAGCCAGTTGATGTCTTACTTGACGTGAGCGAGTTGATCTTTCAAGTCAATTATTTCCATTAAGTTAGTTAAACAATAGGTTGACAAATCAGATTCGCATTGATTGAGTGTGCACACACCGGACCATGTCACCATTTGGCATCTGCCCAGTACGACTCGCGGTTTCAGCCTCTGCCATCACGGCAAACCGTCAAAATAAAAGTTCAGTTTAACTTGAAGAAATTGACAGAAATAATATTATTATGCTAATGGTATACAGTAGATTTAGCTACGTCTCTCAATGTAATAATCATACTAACACTAATACTAATAATAATGATTAAAATAATTTTAAAACACTGATTTTATTATTATTATTATTAGGTGTGCATAGAGGGTTGCTTATTTTTCACTTGATCTTTTATAAACAATGTTTAGCCTTCAAATGTTTATATGAATTATTTACTTATAATGATCACCATCATAAATAATAAACTCATTGAATTTAATTTAGTATTTTTATCAAATAGTCATATAAAATAGTAAATAATAGTTCCAACAGATTTAGCTGTGGTACCGAAATTGTTACAGAGAACTGTAAAATTTTAATGGTCATATTGGTACCAGCTACTGTAATTTTGGTCTCTAGTTCTGAACTGAAATTATTTTAAAACTCTTTTTCCAGTTACTCGATAAATCATTGAAAAGTAATGAAAATTCATTGGTCAAAATGGGTAATTCTTGGGTTTTGTGATTTTTTTTTCTTTTTTTTTTCTTGTTTTAGAAAGTTGAAAATTACATACATTTAAAAAAATCTCTGCTGACTTTGCTAGAATGTTCTGAATTCAAAATGTAACCGATAGAGATGACATCATCACAGTATTTGCATACCGAATTGTGCTTTGGTAACGTTTCTTGCATTTATTTGCATACTAATTTGAGAAAGCACTGCAATATCCTTAAGGAAAATCTTGAATCTTTAACCTTGTGATCCCCTGTTTTTTTTTTTTCTCTACAAAGTAATGTATAGAATGCTTGAATATATTCAATGAACCAGGAATGACTGGTTATTTGTATTAGTTAAAACATTCCCTGTGTGAGGCCTGCAGTGTAGGCTACTAGAGCTGTGAATGAACCACCAGCTTAACCACCACATATTGTAATGCTGATAGACCCGTTCATGTCATAAAGCCAAGCTTTCCTGAGCATGTCATAGCCTCTTTTTCATGGATTGCCAAGTCTGATGTCCTTCCTGTCGCCTGTCAGAGCAAACATCTATTTATCAGTGAACTTAGCCTTCCATTACTTACAGCTCCATTTAGTTGGAGCCAGTCATGGATGATTTGCATCTTTCTCCTAAACTCATGCCTGAACTGACTGCTGGCAACCTGTGACCTCCCCATCCCATGTTTATTGTTCTTTAAAGAGGTGTCACATGGACATGTATGAAAACACAATAGCATATTCCCTACCTTGCTCGGTTGAGAGCTCCTGTAAAAATGTCCCATACCATTCATACCAGAGATAACCAGGACAAAGTATAAAGTTGAGGCGATCACACCCTCTTACTCTGTTCTTATCGCTACATAAACTCAAAGTCAACGTTGTTCAGTATATAGATCCAGTTTTTGTAATCTGCATTAATTTTTGTTAATTATTCTAGGTTTTGCATCTATACGTATAGATATTGTTACATTCAAGATGACTTTCAGTTTAAATTGTGGTAGGACATTTTGTGCAGCAGTCCAGTATCCAAATCAGCTTACAAAAGAGGAACAAAAGCAATTCTTCAGAGCCAGTAAAACTCACAATGTGTTAAAAATGATTTAATTAAAACAGATATTTTGAATTAAATACATTTCATAAAATCTAATATTTCTTTCTCATTTAAAAAAAGAGGTCTTCTAAAATATAACTTTTTTAGTACAGGACAAAAAAATGTCAAACAAAGGCCAATTACATCTAGGGTTGTGATGGCTTACAGTAACTGCTCAGTGTCCGTGGTGTAATTACAGTAGTTAGCGGAATTGTCAGAGGTTAAATGATTTTTCTAAGGCAGGTGAGCTGAGAGCGACCCGTGGTTCATTTGTTGGGCCCAGCACCCCTCTGTGCTGCACATGCTCAACTCTCCTCCTGTTACTCATTCTTTGTTCATGCATGATTTAAGATGAACGTGTGAAAGAATGTGGTACCCCTCACGTGAGCTGACCTTGTCTCATTTGCACTGTCTCAAGAAATTCCAGAATGATCTGTCAGTGGATATATACAGAAAAAAATCAAGTAAAAATATTTGTTAAAAAAATAAATAATAATTATTATATATATATTTCAAAAACTAGAGATGATATATATTTCAAAAACTAGAGATGATATTCCTTGGTACAATCCATATGTAAATATAGTCTTCATATATATATATATATATATATATATATATATATATATATATATATATATATATATATATATATATATATATATATACACAACTCTTGAAGTTAAGATGCATTTTGCCTCTTCACCATTTGGAGGCGCTCTATGCAAACATTTACACCTATTGTGTGGCCAATAGCACTGGTAGTGAGTTACTGAGTTGTTTATACCTATTTATGTAGAGTTTACACGTGCTTATGAAATTGAATTGTGGAAAACTGCAGCATCTCTAGCCGTCTGTGCATTATCCTTATGAGGGAAGACATTGAGTTACGTGACACTGAGATGCAATGAATGGCTCCTGTAACAAAAAAAAGGAGGATTTTCTTTCTCCGTAGAGACTTATCTGACCTGGATTTGAAGTTCAACAAACGGATTATGGCTGGTGGCCTTTAAGGATGACATATTGTTACATTCTCTCGGTGGAGCTGGCTGGCACACTCAGTGGGTGGCATGGCCATGGCAGGAAGCCCAGAGCAATGCCAAAGCCAGGCACTTGACTCCTCATTTCCATGTCAATGGGCCAGTGCTGAGATTTACAATGTGGCCAATTTGCGGCGGTGCAGTTATGGTCCTCGGCCATTCTGTCCACCGTGGAAGATGACAATGATGAGCTGATCTGGTGGGACTGACTCATACCGGCCTAGTTGCCATGACAAGTGTATTTTCTCACGACTGACGGGGCGGAAAGGGGTGTTGTAACCGATGCTGTTGAATATCGCAAATTCTGTGCCAATATTAAGAATAGAATTGTAAGTGGAATAGATTCCAAAGGCTGCCACTAGACCAATGCAGTTTCTTTTTTTGTGAATAAATCCACATATGTTCTCTTTTTTGTGGCAATCAATAAAAAATGTTCATACTAGAAAAGGGGGACATGGGTAACACTTTACAGTATTTGTTATTGGTTGGCATTAATGTATTACGTAACATGAACTAACAATGTATAGTACCTTTATAGCATTTATTATACTAGATTAATATGAATTTGTGCATTAGACATACATTTTTGATGTTTTAAGTTGCATAAATTATCAAAAGAGCAGCAAAGCAAACTTAATGCAATGAAAATATAACTCGGCAAAACAAGTAGCCTTTGTCAGGTTGCATAAATTACCCATTATTTCATATCATGAACAAACATGAATGAACAATATTAGTTTTATTAATAAACACTGCTGTAAAAATGCTGTTTGTTGTTAGTTCAGGGTACTTAATTCATTAACTACATGATCGTTTTTGTGGAAACCGTGATACCTTTTTTTCAGTATTCTTTGATGAATAGAAAGTTCAAAAGAACAACCTTTACCCTCTTGACATTGACAAAAGATCATGAAATAGATTTGAAATAGAACAATTAAAATATAAATTTTTGATCAATTTAATGCATCCTTGCTGAGTAAAAGTATTAATTTCTTTCAAAAAATCTTACTGACCCCAAACTTTTGAGTGGAAATGTAAGTTGAACCTTATTTTAAAGTGTTGCTGTAAACTCAGGAATCAGACCTTAGCTTTAAAGTCTTAGTGACATTGTCTTTTTAGCCGAACAACATCCTCTTTTATTTCTGAGAAGACACTAATTGTTTTCACTCAAGACAGCATGGGAGGCAAGATTTGAGCGTTATTAGCAGCAAATGCATCATCTTTTGTCAAAGTCAAGTGGGTTAATGGTCCATCGCAGAAGGGCAAGACAGAGTGGCGCTAATGTCTTAAGAGAGACAGCAAGAAAGCCTTCTTACTAGCAGTGTTGGGGAAAGTTACTTTTAAAAGTAATGCTTTACGATACGTTACTCCCTTTGGAAAGCATAAGAGACTTCTTTCAAAACCAAAAAAAGTCTTACTGACCCCAAATTTTTGAACTTTAGTGTATTATTTAAAACTGTCCTAGAAAGGCTGATTCTGTTGTGCCTCTTTGTTCGCTCTCTGAAGGAATGTCATCATCTTGAGTCTAATTTGTTAAGGGTCTTACCATGGCCACATTCCTTGAGATTTTATGTGCCTTGTATGCTGCCCCCCTTTTAAAACAAACCATGTATTTCTGCTGCCTGAGACAAGCCATGACAGTCGTCAATAGCATCATTGTGTGTGGATGAGAGGGAGCCGTAATCTCTGCCTTGGGGCTTCAGATCCCAAGAAAGACTTGAGCGTTTCCGCCTGGTGTGTCTCCAGCACTGGGATGTTGCTGTTAAATGTTCCTCACAGTTCATCCTTGCCCTCTTTCTGCTCCTCTGGCCCCTTCACTTCCTGTTGGTAAAGGGGCAACCCTGTTGATTTACGACTTGGTGAGTGAGGTAGGTGAGGGTAATTTATAGCCCAGGAACCCTCGGCTGTTGTCTGAGCTGGATGGGACAGTCTATTTATACTCTTTGGCAGGGGTGTCAGGGGAGTAGTGAAAGTAGCGCTGTGAAAAAGGAGAGGAATACCATACAGCTATGTTTGGACCACAATGGCAGCTGGGTTGCTCTCTAGTACTGGTTCAAATGTATGTGGCACTGGAACATTTGACTCTCAATGCTATTTACTGCTCAAGGGAGGCTAAGCTATCTATCTATCTATCTATCTATCTATCTATCTATCTATCTATCTATCTATCTATCTATCTATCTATCTATCTATCTATCTATCTATCTATCTATCTATCTATCTATCTATCTATCTATCTATCTATCCATCCATCCATCCATCCATCCATCCATCCATCCATCCATCCATCCATCCATCCATCCATCCATCCATCCATCCATCCATCCATCCATCCATCCATCCATCCATCCATCCATCCATCCATCCCAGTGCAACATGACATGAAGTTAACATTATGACCACCTGCCTAATGTGCTGTTGGTCTTCCGTGTGCTGCCAATCCCTGAAGGTGTCCTGTGGTATGAGGCACCAAGACACCTGTCTGGGTTGTACCTGGTCTGCAACAATGTTTATGTTGGTGGTATGTGTCAAATTTACGTCCACATGAATAGCCTGACCCAGGGTTTCCTAGCAGAACATTGCCCAGAGCATCACACTCCCTCCACTGGCTTGTGGTCGTCCCACAGTGCATTCTGGTGCATCACTTCCCCAGGTAAACGGCACACATGTAAACGACCGTCCATGTGATGTAAAAGAAAACGAGACTCATCTACCCAGACCTTAATATGTGGCCTTGTTAGAAGATGATCAATGCTTCACCTGTAATTAGTCATAATGTTTTGGCACATCAGTGTGTATATATAATAAGCATAAAAGTTTGCAGTGATTTCTCAAACTGCATCAAACTGAAACTAAAATCTCAATACAACTCAAACATTTCTCGTCAGATTCTTTCAAATCAGAATTGTCTGGACTCTTACCATATGTCAACAGTTGTCTTATTTGTTTCCGTTGTATTTCTCCCAAGAAATTTTAGGAGAAACACATGAGACAGTAGATACTAAAACAAAACAACTGAAAACTCCATTAAGCACTAAGCATTAAGCATTAACATTTTTTTCTCTGGGAAAACACTTGTTTGGCACAGTTCTGTGTGTTCATGCAGAGTATAGTTCTGTGTGACTTTGAAACCTTTGAGAATAAAAGATATGGCTCTCAAATCAGTGCTGGCTCATCTAGTTGGTTATTTTTGGCTCTGTACATCAAGAGAAAACAGACCCTTGACTGAATATCCGAGTCCAATGTAATGACTCTGCCTAATCAATTTTATCTTCAGTGCTTATTCTTCTGTGATGTCCTACAGTATGTCTCTTGTGTGTACATGCAGGAGTCTCCTCAGGTCCTGTCTCCATGGTCTGAATCTATGACCCAGCTAATAAAGAGATTAGATCAGCTCAATCTGGATATAGAGGAAGCGCTCAGTGCTGGCTCCTCCCCCTCCGACACACCCAACACCACCCGGAGACACACTGCTAATGACAGACCATTCCTGCAGGTCACTCTCATTTTTTCCTTGTTAAATACAATGTAAATAGTTTGTTGATTAATGGGTATTTCTCGGTAAATATGTTGCTTTAGCTCCCTTTAAACAGGAAGAATATTTTCATCATCTGGATTTGATCTGAATTTCTATTCTATTCTATTCTATTCTATTCTATTCTATTCTATTCTATTCTATTCTATTCTATTCTATTCTATTCTATTCGAGATTAGTTGATTGGTTCACGCTTGTGTGTGTGTAGATAACTGATAAGAATTCGGTCAGAACAGTATGTTGTCTGATATTGCGTGATGTGCCAGTGCATGGTGTCTGCCTGTGACATGGGTTACATAGAATGTGCTGCATGCTGGCAGAGAGTAGACCAGACTGGTGACACTGACACAGAGGTCCATTGTCTTGGGAGCTTGCCATGAGGAACTTTCAATGCAAGTAAAAAAAAAAAAAAATCATGCAAGCTCGCGACATAACTACCCTGTAGCAAGGGTTCACAGCGAGACAAAAGTGCCTTTTGGTTCCTCAAGACAACGATGTCTTGTGCTTGGGGTCTGTTGTTCTGTTTATATCACTATGTCCATTAGGGGTGGTTAGCAGAATGACATGATGGGTTTCAGAGCCCTCACAACAACCATTCCTGGTTTTTAACGAGAGACGAGATTTCCATTTGCACACTGCTCTGGAACAAGGTCAACAATTTTTCTCTCAAATTCTTCCATTTTTAATAGTCTTTGGGCTCTTTAAATTGCTGCTTCTCTCTTCTTCTCATATTCATTTCCAGAGGTCATATGTTCCAGACAAAGTGCGTCCCGTCCCATGATAAAAGTTGTTGTGCTGTCATTGCAGAGCGGAGCTGTGGGGGTGAACCAGTCCCTCAACTGGAACAACATGGCCAGAAGATCCGACACAAGGGAACGGCACGGCCAAGAGAGACTTGTGGGAGCCACTTCCTCTCTGGGGAGATCACATGGTAAAAAGACAGAGGTGAGCATTTGAACTTACTCAGCTTGATTTTTCGTTTGTGCTATATTGAATTGTTTTCCTTAACAGTGTCCTCAAAAAGTATTTAGTCACTTCAAAAAAAGTTACACTTAAAAATATTTGAACATCTATACATAGCAAAATATTAAATCTAATTTAGGCAGAACAGAGCAAACCATTAAAAGAAAAAGAGGTTTGTGGTGGAATTTAAAATAAATGTTTTATTTGATTTGGCAAAGAAGAGTTGATCTGTATGTACAGATAGACACTGTGTGTCAGTGACTGGGGTTGAGGTTTGATGACCTAGGATTGCATCTGTAATTGCTTTTTGGCATTAGAGGAACTGAGTTAAATAGATTTTCCCTTCGCTAATCCAAACAGGATTCCCCCTTAGTCTGGGGAATTGAATTAATCAATTCAGAGCAACACCAAAGGAAGTCATTCTTTTAATGGGGCATTTAAGGCCATCACATCTTGTTTGGATTCTAGACCAGTGTAGCTTAGTTTAACCTTGATTTGTAAACCCCTAAACATGTTTTATGATGAGATTTCTGATAGTTGTTGCAATGCGTTTTTAGTTTTGATTGGTCGAGGCCTCTTGTTTGTAACATATAAGATATTTAAAGTATGCAGCTTGTCTGTTGTGAAGGTAAGGACTTCGTTTCCAGTTGTATGTGCCTGGTATCCCGTTTGTTTGTAACTGGACAAGACATTCTCAAACTTAGATTTCAGAAGCCTGTACGTGTCCTGCTGTTTAGAGCAAGCACAGAGAGATCTGACAACTGAGCGATTTATGAGTTTTGGGCTCGTGTGAAAGATACTGAAAGGAATGTTCTATCATTCTGGAAACAAATCCGACATGCAAAGGATGGAAAATAAGACTCTTCACGGACAATCACCGCAGCTGATTTACAGCTGTCTTAGTCCAGCTTCAGATCAACCACAATTTATGGTGGACTTTGTGGACTTTTGTCTCAAGCCACCCTTGCCTAGCAAAGACTGAAAAAACAAGCAATCGCCAGCTCTTCCTTTAAGCTCATCATGAAAATGTTTCATTTCAAAGGCACGCACTCCCTTGCATTGTTCCCAAAACAATATCCGATGAGCAACAGTGGGTTTAAATGAGCACAATATCTGTGGGAATTCGGTGCTTTTCCGTCCGGCTGGAGAACTGGGCCAGATGTGTTTGTTTAATCTCTGCATAGCTGAAGCAGCACTGGTACGTTCTGTAGTCCGTGCATGGGAACCCCGCTAAAAGCCTCTGGCATGGGGATCTGGGAGGTGAACGCGTTTATTAGAGTGTGTGAGAGTGCTGGAGAGAGAGAGATTTGAAGAGGGTAATTGGATTGGAGGGGGTAATAGAATGATTTGGCTTTGTGCACTCTGACAAAATGAAGTCTTGAGGTTCTTGGAGAAGATTAGCAGGTCAAAAGCTCCAGAGGCTTGTGGAGGCCTTCAGTCCAGTGGAATGAATACAGGCCACCCTCATGTAGATAACAAATCCAAATTTTGAAAAAGAGCTCCCTTGGCATTTTACCAACTGTCTTCTAACATTAACACAATTTGTGATTCTCACCAAGCATGTTATCCTCGTTCACCTCTTGTTGTCTTTACCAAGTCACAAAGAAAGGTGTTCCTGCAGTCACACAGCTGACCGGTCTTCAATGTCTCGTCTGATCTGATGTAAAAAGAGAGAAACAGTTTTTCATTCCTACATTCCTTTTACTTTACAGTTTTAATATCCATTGCTATCGGGGTTGGTCAAAATATTTACGAATTGGCTCCCTTTTAACTTGTGAGTTAATAATATTAATAATATATACACATTTGTTTTATATAAAACATAATAATACAATTATAAATAATAATAGTTGATTATATGCTAATCACATTATTCAGATTAAAAATAACTTTTGCATAATGCATAATAATTAAGAATTTTGTTTAAGTTTTTCTGTTCTGGCAAGGATTTACACAGATTTTTTTACTTATCAGTCAAGCTTCTGTTTTAATTCTACTTAATTTAATTTTAATTCAGCCTGCATCCTCAGTTCAATTCAAATTCAGTTCTGAAAGGCTCACAGCCCTAGTCTCCATCTTAACTTCTCTCTACTATGAAGCTCACTGTGACGTACATAAACACAGACTTGTATTATTTCTGGCTAAAGTTTAGTTGGCAGCTTCAGCTTTTTTAATTTTTTTTATTCACGCCAGTTATTGAAAAGCTAGCCTGTCTGGTGAAATACATATCAGCTACTTTGAAACTGTTCGTGAATCATCACTGAGAGAATGTTTATGTTGATACAGTCAGTGTTACGAGGAAGCTGTACGTCATAAATATGACTCACAAGGATCCAGGCCAATGTAGCCCATCTATTTATTAGTGCAATAACATTAACCACTGTGAAAGAGGTTGTTTCAGTCAATCACGTCACTACTACACCACACCATACAGTTGACGCCATCATAAAATCTTTTAAAGAAAACATACAGCTCAGAATGCTTGTTAACTTGGAACCAGCATTTATTTAAGATGTTGTAAGCCCCTGTTTTAATGTAACTTCCATACTGTAAAGATCCCACTGTGGAGGCTTAGCCATATTTTACATTACATGTACATTTATACATTTAGCAGATGCTTTTATTCAAAGAGGAACAAAAGCAATTTGCTGAAAGACTTTTTTCATTATTTTAAAGTGACAGTTCACCCAAAATTAAAATGGTCATCATTTACTCACCCTCATTTCGTTCCATAACCCTATTGACTTTATTGCTTCTGAGATTTTTTTTTCCGATACACTGAAAGTTAGTGGAGTCCAAAGTTGTTTTCATTTTTAGGGGAACTATCCCTTTAATTTGCTTAATTATGTGTTGTTGGCTGGCTTAGAATTGATAAACATTTGTGTGAACTCACAAATGCTTTGGCAAAATGCTTCCCTACTGCCTCTAACCCATTCCTCACCCCCAATCTATTGTTGTAAAAGCTCGGAGGTGCTGGTGAGCGATGGGAAGCTGAGTCTTCTCCATCCATCTGTGTGGAGGGTCCACGCCGGCTCTCTAACTCCCTGCGGGGTCCTCTGTTGGGGCAGGAGAGGAGAGCTAAGCGGCTCAATAGGATGAAGATAGATTACGGGGCCAAGTGCAACTCAGGAGGCCAGGATTTGTTCTGCTCCAGCAGAGGTTAAGTCTCAGTTTGGGACGTTGGGTGAGGAGCGACCCTGCAAAGTGTCAAAATACAGCTGGGTTGAGAGGTCAATGCTGTGAGCTTTTGCTCTTTTTCTTTTCCTCTCACTTTTGTGGGACTCTTTTAATTCCTTGTGAATCTGCTGGGAGTTTAACTTTTCAGTGTCTGACTTCACCTCAAAATGAAAATCGTGCAATCATTTACTCATCCTCATGCTGTTCCGAACCTATATTTTTATTTGTTCTTTTGAAGTTTAGCAGAATGTCCTAGCTTGGAACAACATGAGGGTAAAATTTTTGAGTGAACTATTTCTTTAACAAGAAATGATATACTAGTTACTAGAGCATTGTGGGATCCATTTTAAACCGACTCTCTATTGTAAACATTATAGTGACAGTATCAACATTCTTGCATTTGACCTCACATATTCTCCTTAAAATCAATCATAACATCCTTCTCAAAGATTCCCAAAACATTTGCTCATCAGGGTTTGTAAATATAGCAGCATGTATGCCGTCAGTGTGCGAGTTCACATTTCCTGTGACAGAAAAGAGAATGCTTTATGTAAACACCATCCAATGACCTGTGATTCCCCTGAAGGTTCATCTGGCTGTCATTGAGGATTGAGCTTACAATTCCATTTGTTTAGTTTTAATATGCAATTTCACACACAGCTACCCATCTTTATAATTGTATTAATCTAATATGCTGCACACTGCATATTTATGTATGTTTCATATTTATAATGGTATCTAATTTATGTCCCCCTGTAGTCAATCATTTTATCCCTTAAAACTCCTCTTTGATCACCAAAATTAGATAAAAATTCCCCATGAAATTTTTTTTTTTCATGCCTTAAAACATCTTAAAATTAGCAAATAGCTAATGTAACTACACCCTTGCTTCATTTATTATATGCAGATTCATGAATATGCAAATTAGCCCCGCCTCCACTCACTCACACCAGCTCAGAGACCCACACGCTCAACTTTTACTCAAGTTACTGTAGTAAACGCTGCACAAAGGTATCGCTCTTTACAACAACGGACACATGTTGCTAATGTTACACAAACCATGTTCCCGTTCTCAGTCTGCCCTCTAAAAATCAGCATCCTTACAAACGCTTTGAACAACTTAGAACGTCAGTGGAGAAAGGCATATTAGTTCATAATATACATCAATACATAATCCACCCACTATATTGCTAAATGTACCTGATTTTTCATATCAACAGAAAAATATACTGTGATAACCTGGCCTCTCTTGAGACTCCCCTGTTTCAGAGCAGTCATAGTTAATGATATGCTAAAGCCTGCCCACACGATGACGTGATTGGATACAAGGTTTGTGACGTCAGAAACACTGGCGATTTCAAACCGCGCTTTTGAGACGGTCTTTAGTTCACTGCAGTTTTAAAGAGAAAATACTCAGCAATGGTGTTGACATGAATTAGCACATGGTTTGTCTGAAAGCATATTAAAAACAATGTTGATAGAGAAAGATTATTTTGGGCCCAGATGGTATACGAGAAGAAGCACACTGGACCATGCTAACTGGCAAAACCTTGACCCCTTGGACACCGTGCCCATTTTTTTGCACTTCCTGCATGTTGGCCAGACTTATACGAGTGGAACCTGTGCATGAAAATGCACATACATTTACCCACGTACACATCTTTTCAGTGATGCATGGACCTTTCACCACCACTAGCCTTGAGAGGCATTCTGGCAAAGAGCCTAGAAGCAGAACAGCTCTCAAAGTGGGTTTTAACATATACAGCACTTTCAAAAGCAGCAACATGAGGTGCTTATTCAACTCCCCATGTTTCCTCTAAAAGCAGGACTAATTCGGGAATAGGTTTGATCCTTCCTTTTTAAGTTATCTTTCATTTCCTGAAGTACTCAACCCTGCTTCTTTTGTTTCCTTTTCAGAAAACAGGCACATGCTTGTGCAAAAGATGGGCTGTATTAAGCCGATATACTGTCCGCTTATACATTTGCTGCATGCACAGACTCCAAATTAAACATATACGCAAAATAAGTGAAGTCTAGGTCACATCATCACCTGCGACAGTGACATATTCCTCCTTTTCTCCCGCTGCTTAACTGTGCATTTCACCAAGGCTGTTTCTGTCATAACACAACCAAGACCCTGCATCATGCTAGCTGCATTTCTTTGACATTCTCTAGATGTCAACTTCAAAAAAATACCACCAACTCAGCTTGCAAGATGGATGGTCCACAGCCTGATAGCCCAAACAAACCTTCTGTCAGAACACCAACAGACGTATAAAACAACAGACCTGAAAAAAGCTGAAACGTGGTAGATAATGCAGGAAATAGATGGAACATATTCCAGCGGGTTGAGCTAGAGGAAGAACTAAATATAGAAAAGTTGTCCTGCTGCAGGGGGTTTCATGGAATGTAAGATGGATGAGGCTTTGCTCGCGGGACCACATCTGGCCCGCCCGAGCCCTCTGGGGTCACTTTGAAGTGGATGCCATGAGGGCTTTTTTTGTACTCTACAGCGCATACTTTGTGTCTTATCCCTCTATTTTTTATTTTTCTCTATAATTCTTATATTCTCCGTCATTTTAAACCCCTAAATTCTTCTTAGCCTTTTTCACATGCCACTAGGTTTCTGCCTTAAAAATAAGTATACTGTGTGCACATTTCAAAGCATTTTAGAATGCTAAAATTCATATTTTCTTTCTTAATGCAGATTCCTGGTCTTATTTTAAACGATTCATCTGTGCAAGGTATTACAAAAAGAAAGAAAGGAAGAAAGAAAGTATATTTTTATAAACGTCTTTTCGTTTTGGTAACTAATCAATCTTATTATCTTATCATCGACCAATTTGGAGTCGACTTCACAGTTACGTCATTTGCAACTGCACGTGCATTGTGGTGGCAGAAAAACAGATATAAACAATAGATCTAAATAATATTCACATATGCAGTTATAGGTGGGATAATAGCGTTACAGTTATGACATAATATTTAAACCTATAACGTTTAATATAGATAACATTTAAACATTTTTAGGCTTATCTCACAATTCTGTAAAACACAATTCTGTGAGTAAAAAAAGTCAGAATTGGGGGATATAAACCTGCAATTCTGAGGGGGAAAAAAAGACAGAATGTCGAGTTTGTATCTTGCAATTCTGATATTTCTTCTTAGAATTTTGAGATATAAACTCGAAATGACCTTTTTATAGTTTTAATACGTGGGTCCCATAGAGTGCTACTGCAGACACGTCATTTTCTGCCACCGGATAGGCTCCGCCCACAAAACACGTCATCGCTGTTTACGAACACCAAATAGGTCTAAATGACCCCTTTTCCTGATCCAGTCCATTTTAGATGGAGACAATCTCTCAGACAATGTCGCACCTCTATTTATTGTTTAATGTGCAGTTTCTCTCCGAAATACTTCACATTGGTTGCACCATTGCATGTTGACTTTAAATGTTGAGTCTGTTTCGGCCGGTCAGCATCAGCTCCACATGGAACATGTGTGTAATATCAAACATGTATTTTTGAATCACCAGTACGATGAATATTATGATATATGTTAGTCATGCATGCCAAATAAAACCACTAAAAATTAATTGTAGGGGATTCCCAGACATACAAAAATATGTATTGAACTTCAGGGGTTGTTATTCATTGTGATCTAAAACCTCCAACAGATCATAATTCAGATTCAGCCCAAATGATGTTTGTGCAAACTTTATGTATCAGTACCCTTGCCTCTGGAAATGATGGCGTCTGTTTTCTTTTTGCTGCGTTTAGGATCTTGTATCTCATTCCGAGCCAATGCAGTGTAACTTGCACAGTTACTTTTCCTGAGTTTCCCCTCAGGCATTATTATTTTACATCTGTCTATCTATCCATTATTTCTGACTGAGAAATTATTATACTTGTAATCCTGTCAGCCTTCATCATTCACACTCAGGAATCCTACAGTTCCAAGAAAAATGATATATATCCCAGGAAGGCGTTCATTAGTATATAGACCACGTGTCAAAACAACTTCCTTCTTCCTTCATTGTTCTTTTCATTTGCGTCTAGATCACTTTTTTTTCTGTATTTGATGGTGTTTACATTGTTGGTGTTCTGTTAGTTTGATGGATGTGTGAATATGTCAGCGTTGTACCTTCTACAGATCTGTTTTTGTAAGGCAGGCTCTTCCTGAAGCTAGTCATCATTCATTTGACGCTTAATTACATGTCATGTAACCATCATTTGTGTCAGTGACAATTACTACTTTGAAACACAGCAGGACTTTACTCCTGTGCATGCTCTTTCTCCCAAGAATTCATAGTAATCCTCTGCAAACTTGTTATGAAAGGCGACATTCCAGTAAGCAGCCCAGTAGTCTTGTCAGAAATAACATGTAATATACATACCTTGAAATGGTCCCGCTTTACATTTTTCACGCACTGTTTAAGCTGTTTTATGAGGGTAACACCCTCGGTTGTGCTTGCATTTGAACACCATAACTCTTTGAGATGTGTGGTGGAAATTCAACCCCTCATTGCAAAATCTCACAGCCTATAAGCAACCATGACATCATCCATCATTTCCCCTCTTTCCGCTGTGTTTTTCAGACCCAGATCTCATTAAACGGAGGCAGAGGGCCCCAGTGTACATTTACAGCTGAGGGAATACTCGAACAATGATCAACAGACATTTCAAACACACTTAATGTGTTGAATTACACTACAATTCCTGGTGTTTTGTTGGTTGCTGTGTCCAGACAACACATCTGCTTCCTTTCAATGTAAAATGCCCCTAACCTTTGGAGACCCTGCAAAACATAATTTTTTAACATCATTGTTGTGTTTAGTAGACATCTACTGCCTCTGCTACTGAAATTATCCATTCATCTGTGTCTTCTCACTCAGAAAAGGAGGGAAAAAAGTTTGAGTCTCAGGGTTTGCGCATCTTGGACACCTTTAGATATATCTAGTATATACAGGCAAACCAAAAATTATTCAGACACCAGATATATGTTTTTACTAGTGGGTGCAGGACACTATAGCTAATTTATGTAAGTGGGGATAGGAAAATAAAGTAAGCTGTGACATATTATAACTTCATACAGTGGACTACCAGTAAAATTGATAAAAATTTGGGACTGAAATTATTCAGACACTTTGACCTGACCATGTTTTGCTTAAGTGTTTTTTTCTTTAATTGCTAATGTGACCTTTTACACCACAGACTGAGCAAAATGAAGCATTGCTTGGTCATTGGTTGACCTAAATTGGTATTATCAAATTGTGTACTTAAATTTAACAGCTGACAGCTGATTGGTTGATTGTAATCCATTACATACCTTTCTATTAAAGTTATCTGACATAATCAAGATGATTGTTTTCTGACACAGTTTAACTCTGAGTTCATAACTGAAGTCATATTTTATTACCATTTTCTAAACTATAGTGAATAAACTGTGATAATGTGAGAAAATGTTGAAGGTGTCTGAATACATTTTGGTTTGACTGTAAATGTAGATATAACTATGTGCAATATAGTGACTTCAGCTGCAATGCATAATTTTCCAGTTATCACTGTAAAGCTGCTTTGTAACAGTCTGTATTGTATAAAGCACTATATAAATAAAGGTGACTTGACTAGACTAGTATAATTGATATAATAATAAAGAAAATCTAAATTATAATAATTATAATTTATAATAATGCGCAGTCATGTTGGAACAGGAATGGGCCACCCCCAAACTGTTCCCACAAAGTTGGGAGCATGAAATTGTCCAAAATGCCCTGGTATGCTGAAGCATTAAGAGTTCCTTTCACTGGAACTAAGGGGTCAAGCTCAACCCCTGAAAAACAACACCACACCATAACCCCCCCTCCACCAAACTTTATGCTTGGCACATTCTCCTGGCAATCGCCAAACCCAGACTCGTCCATCAGATTGCCAGACAGAAAAGCATGATTCGTCATTCCAGAGAACACGTCTCCACTGCTCTAGAGTCCAGTGGTGGCGTGCTTTACACCACTGCATCCAACGCTTGCATTACACTTGGTGATGTAAGGCTTGGATGCAGCTGCTTGGCCATGGAAACCCATTCCATGAAGCTCTCTACACATTGTTCTTGAGCTGTGTGGAGGTGTGTGTGTATGTGTATATATATATATATATATATATATATATATATATATATATATATATATATATATATATATATATGCAGTTTCAAGAAAATGTATGTGAACCGCTTGCAAAATCTGTGAAAATGTGAAAAATTTTAACAAAAAGAAAGATAATACTAAATGCATTCTTTTTTTATTTAGTGCTTTCCTGAATATTAAAAATGACCCGTTCAAAAGTTTATGAACCATTGATTCTCAGTACTGTGTTGTTCCCTGGATGATCCACGGCTGTTTTTTTAGTTTTGTGATGGTTGTTCATGAGTCCCTTGTTTGTCTTGAGCAGTTAAACTGCCCAATGTTCTTCAGAAAAACCCTCCAGGTCCAGCAAATTCTTCAGTTTTCCAGCATCTTTTGCATATTTGAACCCTTTCCAGCAGTGACTGTATGGTTTTGAGTTCCATCTTTCCACACTGAGGACAATTGAGGGACTCAAACACAACTGTTAAAAATGTTCAATCATTCACTGATGCTCCAATTAATGGTTCATAAACTTTTGAACAGGGTCATTTTTCAGCTATTCAGCCAATTTATTTATTTATTTATTTTTTTGTCTTGTGGACTATACGTAAACATTTTTTTATGTAAAATATCTTATTCAGGACAGTACTAAATAAAAAATAACATGCATTTTGTATGATCTCTCTTATTTAGTTAAAATTATTCACGTTAACAGATTCTGCAAGCGATTCACAGTCAAAAATGAGATAACGATACTGAGTGAATGCTCTCCGCATATAGTATAAGTTTATAAAATACTTTCACTTCAAACCCACTAAATCCCGTTTAAATATAAACAAACTTTTATGTTAGATTTTTATGTTAATTGATTTGACAGCACTTATATTTAATTATTTTAATTGTGTTTTAATATCATATATATCATATCATATCATATCATATCATATCATATCATATCATATCATATATTTATATTAATTTACTGTCCACACCCCAAAACAATTGATTAGCATGTATTGTCTTATAAAAAAAACTTGCTAAATTAAATTGTGAGTTGCTGGGTCTCAGGCGGAAAAGTTGCATTTTCATTCCTTGAATGAATGCGTATGCAAATACTGTGATAACTCCCTTTCACATGGCACATGATACCTAAGCGTAGTAGCAGAAAGGTGAAACTAAAAAAACAGGTCTCTCATGGATTACAGCTGGAATGTTGGACACGACCCTCTCTCTAAACAGGTAGCACTTTCTCTCTTGGCTGGGCAAGTGCACTGTAAATCATAATGACCCAGGTCAGCGTAGCGTTCAGCAGATCCGTGG
>CM031957.1:16662026-16792026 GCA_018749465.1 Paracanthobrama guichenoti
TGATTCGGTTGATACCACACAAACCAAAATGGCATCAAAGCAGGATAGCTCATGCTTTAGATTAGTCACATAGATAATGAGAGACCTCGGGAGAAAGACAAAAATCAAAGGTTGCTGGGTCACTGTTTGGGTGTCCTGCTCACATGTGAGAGCCACCGGTTCCAGTATTTTCAACTTTATTAACTGAATATAAGCCAGAATGAAGCTCTCAAGATAGCGTTTCAAAAAAGGCCTTAGTCATTTATTTTATTTTATTTTATTTGTACAAGCCAACATTTATGCGTATTTTGACAAAAAAATATGACACACTTTCCTTTTTCACTTACCTGTGAAGGTGCAACAGTTTAAACAAAAACAATTTCCAAATGAGTTTGGATCCAAGAATTTTAGCTTCGAGGCCACATTAAAGTTCCTGTCTATAATGGTCACTTTGACCTACCACCGGCCCCGCAGGGTCCTATAAACAGAAGTAGTCCTGCACCTCATAAAAGGCCATTAGCTCTGATGCAGGCCAGCGCCAGACCCCTGTGAAGAACTCAAGAACCCTGTTCACTATTTGGATTCCTTGACGATACATAAAATGCACATTCTCTCGTACACCAGCTCCTCCCCCTCTGAAGGGTTTGATACTGTACTCAAAGAAACTGTTTTTATCCATGTCTAGACATGATTTAATTGAGACTGAGAGACCTGTCTTATGACCAGATGTGGATTTATAATCCATATCTTATGCTATATGACTCTATGCAGGATCACCAGAGATGACGTGACTTATACAGCAGATTCCTCAGTTCTCATGTTCAAGAAATGCAACAGCCAGACATATGGAAAATTACTCAACCCCCCTGACCCGCTTCATTTTTTCTTCTTTTTTCTCAGATGTTTGTCTTTCCTCAGATGTAAACAGAAAGTTTGACCTCTTCTCCAAAATCTCCACATTGCTTGAAATTATGCTGTAGAAGAAAGGATACACTAATCCTTCAACCGTTTACTATGTAGGGGTTAAATCCTGGAACATTCCCCATATGCATTTTTTTTTTTTTTTTTTGTAAGGAAACAAGATGGTGTTCATGTTTCTGTGTGTGATGATGAAACAGCTTTAACACTTTGGAATTGGACATCCTTCATTTTGTTCCCTGTTTGGTGCTGTTTTAAGGAAATGCATGGTCTTTTTGTTATGGTAAACATCACCTTGTCAGACCTCCCGTCTCACAAAGAGAGACATCACTGAGAGACAGAGTAAAAGGCGACCCAGAACTGTCAGCTAGAGGCCACTGGTGCTGAAGCCAGAACCTGGACAGACAGCTCTGAACACGGAGTTCTTTCTGTCAGCGAACGTCCTTAGTGTACACTGACAAGGAAAATCCAAAGCCATTCAGCCACTGAAGGAAAACAAAATAAGACTTAGGGATTTTGAAGCATTCCTTTTTTACTTTGGACAACTGTTCTCACATCAGCTTTAGAGGACACTCTCCAAATGACCACATTGAATGTGTAGATGAGCTGCTATCTATCTATCTATCTATCTATCTATCTATCTATCTATCTATCTATCTATCTATCTATCTATCTATCTATCTATCTATCTATCTATCTATCTATCTATCTATCTATCTATCTGTCTGTCTGTCTGTCTGTCTGTCTGTCTGTCTGTCTGTCTGTCTGTCTGTCTGTCTGTCTGTCTATCTATCTATCTATCTATCTATCTATCTATCTATCTATCCGTTTGTCCGTCCGTCCGTCCGTCTATTCAGTCTATCATTCTATTGTTCTGTCTGTCTCTCTATCTATACTGGATTTGTCTTCAGCTGATTAGATAAAGCTGTAAAGCAATTTCACCTCTTCAGACAAAACAAAAAGCACTGCAATAATGTTATAGTGCAAATCCGTTGCTGAGAAAATGTCTCTCAATAGGGGCCATTGCAATAAAGTAAATAGAAAGACCCTGCACAAAAATGATCAGTGCAATCATCACTGTGAGGAAATTATCATTCGCCCTCTTTGGATATGATGTATGTTATATACCTTATTGATTTTGCGCTTCTGTTTTATCCCGCATCAATCACATCGTAATGATCAATTTCATTTCCAGCTTCATTGGTAATATCGACGCAGCAGAGTTAATTTAGGTAATGCAATTTGTATTGACCGGATATGCCCAGAAGACGAAGTGCACATTCATCACCTGTAGCAACTCCCTCTGTCCCACAATCCTCACCATTGCTGTGCTACGACTTTCCTTTTCTGTTCTGTTCATTTACCTTTCATTTTCCTTTTCTTTTTTTCCTTTCCTTTAACATTTTCTCACTTTCATTTTCTTTCCTTTCCTTTCTTTTCTTACATTTTCTCTTTTTCAATTTCCGCTTCCTTATTACTTAGTCCTCTTCATTTTTTCATTCTTTTTCTTCACTTTTCTATTTTCCTCTTCCCCTTTTTTCCCCTTTCCACTTCATCGTGTTCTTCTTTTTCCATTCTTTTTCCCTTTTCCTCTTCTTTTTTTCCCTTCCTCTTTTGCTCCCCCCCTTTCTCTTTTAGGCTGTATTCTAGAACTGCCAGCAGTGGTTATGTAAACCTCTTAAACTGCCTGTATGTGTTCAGATGAATCCTATGAATCCTTACTCTAGCCAGCTGCTCTCCCAGACTGTCTCTCTTTTCCTCATCCAGGGTGGCTTGGCTCTTAGTGGCCTGAGAGGTTGACCCCTAACAGCTGTGGCCGCTCACTCTGCAGTCCTGTCTGGCTGGCCTGGCTCAGTCTGTCTCTAAGGATCCCTCTATACTTGAGGCCCTTTCAAGACAGAAACCAGGAGATCTGTGCCTGATTTACTGTGAGATGAAAGGGAGTGACGTCCTTGAAGGACACTGGCTGGTCAATGCTTTTATGTTTACAGTATATATTTTATATTTGCTAAGGGTGTATATTTTCGCACATAGCTTCCACTGTTGGAAGCTATTGTGCTTCAAATTAGGGTGGAACTGTAAAAACAACTCAGTGCTAGACATTATTATTTTGACCCTAGTTTCCACCACATCTTTCAAAATACTCATGTTAAAAGAAATAAGTAGCTGGCTGCAATTGCACATGGAAGCAAACCCAATAAATACTGTTAGCTCATTATTTTCACTGTGTGAGGAATGAGATGCCTTTGACAATAATAGTTTGATAGATTGTTGTTTGAACTAGACCTATATTTTGATTATGTCAGCTGATCACGCTTACCTATAGGAATACGGATCATACATACATACATACATACATAACATATATATATATATATATATATATATATATATATATATATATATATATATATATATATATATATATATATATATATAATAAAAAAATATGGACGTAGTGTCCGTGACGTCACCCATAGGATTCTGAAGAGCAATTCTGAAGCGTAAAGTAGGATCGAGCTGGCCGTTGCCATCTTGGCAGCGCGTCATTGTGCGTCACTCCCAGATAACTGACAATGGGCAAAGAGGCGGGACGTGGGCGGAGCTGAGGTGACGTGATGACTAACAGACAGCAGACAAACGACAATCCACCTGTCACTCAAAGTGGCCACACCCTTAATTATGCAGAAATGTAAGGCTTTATATAATGTAAACAAACTTGTTATAAAAAAAATTCACCCCCCTCACAGTTGTAATGAAGAGCAAAATTAGCCGTATAGACCAAAACCACAATTTGTACCAAGCTGTAAACATGTTTTTTTCTGCTGTAAAGTTGGTCATTTTAACATATGGCTCAATGAGATTCTGCTCCCTTCTGGAGCCTGTCTCTAGCGGCCAGTCGATGAATTGCAGTTTAAGTCACTTCCGTATTGGCTTCAAGAGAAACTGGGGGAGGTTGCCGCTTGATGGATGCGCAGGAAGTTCTTGCCCAGAACAGAACCATACCGGAAATCCAAACTATATGCTAATAGTCAATCAATCATCTTTGACGATAGTAGTCCTGACAGAACTGCTACTTCTGCTGATGCGGAATTCCTGGTGAAAACTACATTACCCATGATGCTGTACAGAAAATTACACCAATCAGAGAGTCGAAAAAAAATTGTGCGACAAAATTGCTTTGCAATAAACTTAAAATATATTGTTTTTATTATCTATATACTCACCATTTGTAAATGAGTAGTTTTATATTTCTCCAAAGCCCTAATTCGATCATGCTGTTTGCAATGCTTCATGGCATAGTTAACCGTTAAGTACACAGTTTTGTACCTTTGTCTTTTTGTCCATTTTTCAAACTCTTTTTGGCTTCAAATCAAAGTTTGTAGTATTGTGATTCACCTCGTAGCTGATTGGCTTGGTTCATGGCTTATGACTCTTTAACGAAAACTATTTTTAACATCCCTATGGAAAAAGGGGTCTGGCACTGTTGCACTCAATTGTAGTAGAAGCACCACTTATGAATAGTCAGAGCCGATAGCCTCGTGGACAGAGCTTGAGTTTGAATCCCGGCTCATGGACCATTTCACGATCCCGTCCCCCTCTCTCTCCCACTTCCTGTCTACTCTATACTTTCCTATTACAATAAAGGCTAAAACGTCAAGCCTAAGTAAGTTAGTATGGATTTTCTTTTTTTCATATGAGAGTATGCTATTATGTGATCTTTTTTAGTCTCCCTCTGCTCCTGCATGGCCCAAATCAATGACATCATGAGTTAAATTTACAGGCAGGTCGTCATGCGGCCTGGCAGGCTGTACTGTAAAGAGAGCCGCTGCCATAGGGAGAGCATGAAATATTCCACATGTGGAAAGAAGGAAAAATGGCTTGTGGCTTCTTGTGGACTTCCACTGTTGGCACTGGAAGTTTGGAATTGTGTAATGCTGAATTGCTTTTTGGTCTCAATTAAGTTGTATAAATCCTGTGATTGTTTTTGTGTAAGGATTGATGGATTATTTGGTTACCTACAGCCATGCCTGTGTGTTTAAAAAGCAATTTGCACAATGTAACATTTTAATTCCTTACTGCACCATCGCAGGTTCTTGCAGTAAGGAATTTTTCCTATAATTTGATTAACTCATGCTTGCCAGAGTGTGATTTCCTCTCAATAGGAGATGTCGTAGAGGGATTAAACGGCCACTAATTTGGATCAGGCCCCATTGTATAAGACTTGTCACCTCTGCAATCCCCATCAATTACATGCAGTGCTCTGCAAATCCCAGGATGAATAAATGTCCAAGAACATTCTAAGCAGCTGGAACTTCTCTCTTTTTTTAGCTTTGTTTTGTAACTTTAAAATGAAGTGAAGCAGATATTAAACCAATCCCAGAGCTGATGGAACTGTGTGTGCGTGCGTGTGCATGTGCGCGTGTGTGTGTTTGGGAACTGAATTTTTCAAATCTGCCTCCAATGAGGAAACTCCAATGCAGGATACACAGAGTAATTAGTATAGGAAAAGAAGCAATATTTCCATGGAAGTCAAATGTGTGTTGATGTGTTGATATATATTTGGGATCAGTAAGATTTATATTTATATATATATATATATATATATATATATATATATATATATATATATATATATATATATATATATATATATATATATATATATATATATATATATATATATATATATATTGTGAAATATTAAAATTAAAATATTTTATTGCTATTTTAAAATATCATTTATTTCTGTAATGCAAAGCTGAATTTTCAGTATCACTACTCAGTACTTCAGTGTCACATGACCCTTCAGAAATCATTCTAATATGTTGATTTGATGCTCAAGAAACATTTATTATTATTATCAACAGTTGTGCTACTTAATAAAGAATAAACCATGATGCAGTGTTTTTTCAGGATTCGTTGATGAACAGAAATGAACAGAAATAGAAATCTTTTGCAACATTGTAAATGTCTTTACTTTCTTTACATTTTGGTCAATGTCCTTGCTAAACAAAATATCAGTTTCTTTAAAAAAATAATAATAATAAAAAATAATAATAATAATAATATATATATATATATATATATATATATATATATATATATATATATATATATATATATATATATATATATATATATATATATATATATATATATATATATATAATATTATCATTTCATAGTCTTTTTGTCATTACAAACATTAGTTTATATACATGTTTGTATTTGTACAGTATTTGGGCCTTACTGGCAAATTATGACCACTTTGTCCTATAATTATCAATGAAATTTGGATGTTTAATTAAAATGTGAAGGCTCTTAAACTTAAAAATTAAAATGTGAATATAATGCATAACTGAAGTCATTGTGTGTGTTAGTACTTTTGCATATTGTTGGCCTTTGTGGTTTAGTATTAATGCATTGCAGTGTTTTATTTCAAGGCTATTTTTGCTTACTTATCTCTCCTGAGGCTCATGCTTGTACAGTTATGCAAAGCCGCTGTGTCCTGCAGGATAGTGGGGCTTTCTTGTGGTTAAGTGCTTATTAAACAATTTAGCCCTGCAATCAAAGAGGCAACAAACAGTAAAGAATCAACAGATGTTCTCTCGGTTTTGAGCATCTCGCCTTGATCACCTTCTGTTTTCTTTTTTTTTTTTTTTTTTTTCTCTCTCGATAATTCTTATTCATTCATTGCATTGTTATATGTCTGATATTTAGAATATTTGTCCGCCTGTTGTGTTTTGCTAGTCAGAATAATCTGATAGATTCTAGTCTAATCTAAATTTAAATCTAATCTAGGATTCATTTCCAATCTTGCTTTACCAAAAGATACTTATCAGCTGTTGTAAAGATGTAAGATGGTATGAGAAAAATATCTGATTCACTTGTTTCTTGCTTGTTTGTTGTTTTATCTTGTATTGGGTCGGGTTGGGCTGTACAGATATCATTGGATTTATGTGATACTAATGAAATGAAATGTTGACTGAAATCTGATGGTAACCACTTACAATGCATTCAGCCAGTGGACAGCTTGAGTCATTTCCATTAAAGTGGGAATTTGCACATACAGGCACATACAGTGTTTTCTAGTGCACAAATCACAGCCTGCGTACATGCAAATTGGGTAAGAGGGCAGTGTGTGTGTGCGTGTGTGTGTGTGTGTTATAATCTGCTCTCTGCTAATAGGAGCCAGGTGGTGTGTGTGTGTGTGTGTGTGTGTGTGTGTGTGTGTGTGTGTGTGTGTGTGTGTGTGTGTGTGTGTGTGTGTGTGTGTGTGTGTGTGTAAATGTTTTCCCATGGACTTCTGTGGTTGGTTGAGTCCTAACAGATTCTGACTTGACTGCATTACATGCTTTGTCATACTGCTAGTTTGTAACAGTGAAACAATAGCATTCACAGACCCCCTCTGGCCCCTTCATGACGTCTGTGTGTGTAATTCTTTGGGTTCTGCATTATTTCACTAAATATAGCATGCTCTGATCACAAAAATACAATGGCTGTTGATTCTGCTACTATTAGTTTATTTGTTTATTGATGATTCAGTTTTTTGATTTTTCGTTCAGTCTGTTCTTTCTGCAAATATTATACCAACTACCTGTTACCATTCATTGATTAATTCATTGATCCAGTTGTTTGTTCATTCAATCGTGACTAGCAAATATTATAGTCACTGTTGATTCTGTTACCTTTATTGATTAATTCCATTGATTCACTTGTTTGTTCATTCAGTTTATTTGTGCTGTTTGTTTATGTCAATAGCCAATATTATAGTAGCTATTGATTATTTTACTATTTATTGATTCAGTTATTTATTCAGTTCATTAATTCTGTTCATTCACAAATGGAGAGCAAATATTATCAAGATTAATAATGTTATTGTTCAATGACTCATTCAATGATTCAGTTGTTTGTTTGTTCATTTAGTTTATTCATTCTGTTCATTTTGGTACAAGTGGCTATCAAATATTTTTGTTTTGCGTTTATTCGTTTACTTTGAATTAATTTATTGATTCAGTTGTTTGTTTGTTTAGTTCATTCAATCTTTCTGTTCAGTCACAAGTGTCTAGCAAATATTATAGTGGCCACTGGTTCTATTACTACTTATTCTATTACTTTGTTTGTTCGTTCAGTAGTTCATCCTCTTGGTTCAGTCACAAGTGGCTAACACAATTCATTGATTCATTGATTCAGCTGTTTGTTTGTTCATTCAGTTTATTAATTCTGTTCATTCAGTCACAAGTAGCAAATATTGCAGTAGCTGTTGATTCTGTTGTCATTTATTGATTCATTCAATTTACCTGGTTGTTCATTCATTGATTTTATATATATATATATATATATATATATATATATATATATATATATATATATATATATATATATATATATATACACTCTGTACAAAAATAAGAAGAGTAATATGCCAGTATGCTATTCCAAACATAACCACAGTCACTCAATTACATTTTACATTTAACAGCGATTTAACAATATACATCTAACCTCATGATTCTAAAGTTCCTGATGATGTTTTACACAATGAATCACATTCGCTCAGTGAGCTATTGCTTTAAGGCCTTTTCTCCACCTAAAATCAAAAATCAGGTATAAATTACATTTGTGATTTTCTTTGGAAAACTGCAGCCCTGGCTTGGGAATATTTGCTCTGGAAATTTATAGTGCATGCATAAGATGGGCGAGTGTGTGTGGGAGAAAAGGGTGGTTGGAGGAGAATTCCACGCCTTGAACGCATTAAGCTGGGAAGCGTGATCCCCCCGGAGGATTCCTGGAGCCTGGCTTGAGACCTCACAGCCAAGTGAGTGGGCCAATTGGAGCCCGGAAAAAAAAAAATCAGCTTCTCAACATCTGGGCTTTTTCTCATTGCAGCTCAGTGGTCAGTCTGGAGCTCAAGTCACTGGGCTTGTAACCAAACAAACAAGAGGTGCAAGAGAAGATTGCATGCGGTTTCATGTATAATTCATAGTGCAGATTAAATGAAACCACTTGCGGTGAATACATATTTTATTTAGATGTGTGGGAACTAACACAAGGCATGAGGTTAGTGACGATTAATTGTGCTCAATTTTTTTCAGTTAGTTTGCACCTTAAAGTTGGCATGAAATGGAAGTTGCGAGTCTTTTCTTCCCTAAGTTTTGGGACGCCTGCCTTTACATGCACATGAGCTTTAATGACATCCCATTTTTAATCTGTAGAGTTTAATATGGAGTTGACCCACCCTTTGCAGCTATAACAGCTTCAACTCTTCTGGGAAGGCTTTCCACAAGGTTTAGGAGTGTGTTTATGGAAATTTTTGAACATTCTTCTAGAAGCGCATTTGTGAGGTCAGGCACTGATGTTGGACGAGAAGGCCTGGCTCGCAGTCTCCGCTCTAATTCATCCCAAAGGTGTTCTATTGGGTTGAGGTCAGGACTCTGTGCAGGCCAGTCAAGTTCCTCCACACCAAACTCGCTCATCCATGTCTTTATGGTCCTTGCTTTGTGCACTGGTGTGCAGTCACGTTGGAACAGGAAGGGGCCATCCCCAAACTGTTCCCATGAAGTTGGGAGCAGGAAATGTCTTGGTAAACTGAAGCATTAAGAGTTCCTTTCACTGGAACTAAGGGGCCAAGCCCAATCCCTGAAAAACAACCCCACACCATAATCCCCCCTCACCAAACTTTACACTTGGCACAATGCAGTCAAGCAAGTACCGTACTCCTGGCAGACACCAAACTCAGACTCGTCCATCGGACTGCTCTAGAGTCCAGTGGCGGCGTGCTTTACACCACTGCATCTGACGCTTTGCATTGCACTTGGTGATGTAAGGCTTGGATGCAGCTGCTCGGCCATTGAAACCCATTCCATGAAGCTCTCTACACACTGTTCTTGAGCTAATCTGAAGTTTGGAGGTCTGTAGCTATTAACTCTGCAGAAAGTTGGTGACTTCTGGGCATTGTGCGCCTCAGCAAGCACTGACTCCGCTCTGTGATTTTACGTGGCCTACCACTTTGTGGCTGAGTTGCTGTTGTTCCCAGTTGCTTCCACTTTGTTATAATACCACTAACAGTTGACCGTGGAATATTTAGTAGTGAGGAAATTTCATGAATGGATTTATTGCACAGATGGCAACCTATTACAGTACCACGCTTGAATTCACGGAGCTCCTGAGAGCGACCCATTCTTTCACAAATATTTGTAGAAGCGTCTGCATGCCTAGGTGCTGATTTTATACACCTGTGGCCATGGAAGTGATTGGAACACCTGAATTCAATGATTTAGAAGAGTGTCCCAATACTTTTGGCAATATAGTGTATATCAGAGTGAAACGGCTTCTCAAATAAGAACAAATGTTGGGTGGGAAATTTTGGGTGGAACTGATTGGATCATGGGTCCCGCACTCGCACCAGTTAAAAAAGAGTGGAAGGAGAAGTTATTTTGATTAAAGAAAATGAGGGCAAATAAAAAAAAATGTAAATGATGTGCGTGGATAAATTATTTATAATAAATACTACAATACTACAATTTTGATTTCATTGTGACTTTGAAGAGGAACAAAGTGCATTGTGTTTACATATGCAGCCTAAAGGGTCTGTTTGGAAAAAAGATAATAGCTTTATGGGGTCTTGCCAAAACAAGCAACCCCAGTGGGTTTGTGTGGACAACCATTTGCATTCTGACAACCACTTCCTACCCTTACATCACTGCTTCCTGTGAGTATCCTCATAGTCTAGCCATAATAATCTTATCATTGATATCAACAATCTTATGATGCTGAAAACGTCACAGCAAAAGGAATGATAGCACGGAGCCATGAGCGTGGGGCTTCCTGTCAAAGGCTTTGATCAGGAACGTGACCTGCATGACCCCATTACTGAGCACAGGACCAGACAGCGACTAAAGGCTTGCGTTAAATAGGCTCAAATATTTTTAAACGAGGAATTTCAGCATCTGAAAGTCCATGTGGTTTCAATTGCGTACCTCGGCACTGGTGAGAATGCAGAGACACCAGTTTACTGTGCAAATGTGCTGCCTGGCAGAAGTCCATCAAGTCATCTGTACGACATTCATATTCGCCCTGTCAAACGTTGAGGGTTTGCTCTGTAATTCTGTGAAACTAATTATTCAGTTACTTCATTTAAGCACTCATAGATCCCCATCTGGGCTGACCGATTTCTTTCACAGTATCCATTTCGATTTTAATCTCGAAAATCAGTTTATTTAATGAGACATTTGGAACGGTTATGAACGTATCAAGTTGGATATAGTATAAGTTATGGTTTAATGCTTTCTGGTTATTTCATTGTATTGCTTGAAATGCAGCGTGACCGCACAGACAGCAGATAACACGTTCAGCATCTATTGCTTTGACAGCGAGGCCGAGAGTCATCAAGGTTGTGCTGACCGCTAGTTTGGTATTTTGCTCCCTGGACTGGTTTTATAATGGAAAGCCTGCCCTGTACTGAAGTTTAAAGTGATGGGTCTCTCGAAGAGATCAGCTGCTGACAGACAGGAGATCAAGGGCTCAGAACAGCCAGCTGGAGCAGTGATGGAGTGAGACAGTTGCTGAGGTGGACAGACGCAAGCTTACTTTGCTGTATTAAGCGGTCTGTGTGTTAGACAAATGAATCTGAGAATAGAAATCTGTCATTTAGGTGGTCTTCATTTTATCTTGTGTTTTGAACCACTCAGAGATATTGAAGTTAAGTAGCACTGTATTTATGTATTTTAAAAGGAGGTGTATCAATCTATTTGGCAATCTGTTTATATTTATTTCTAGAAACTATATATATATATATATATATATATATATATATATATATATATATATATATATATATATATATATATATATATATATATATATATATATATATATATATATATATTTATTTTACACTATACACTATTTATATATATATATATATATATATATATATATATATATATATATATATATATATATATATATATATATATATATATATATATATATATATATATATATAGTTTCTAGAAATAAATATAAACAGATTGAAAGCATTCTTTAGAAATGTTGGCCCATATTGATAGGATAGCGTCTTGCAGTTGATGGAGATTTGTGGGATGCACATCCAGAGCACGAAGCTCCTGTTCCACCACATCCCAAAGATGCTCTATTGGGTTGAGATCTGGTGACTGAACTCATTGTCATGTTCAAGAAACCATTTTGAAATGATTCCAGCTTTGTGACATGGTGTATTATCCTGCTGGAAGTAGCCATCAGAGAATGGGTACATGGTGGTCATAAAGGGATGGACATGGTCAAAAACAATGCTCAGGTAGGCTGTGGCATTTAAACGATGCCCAATTGGCACTAAGGGGCCTAAAGTGTGCCAAGAAAACATCCCCCACACCATTACACCACCACCACCAGCCTGCACAGTGGTAACAAGGCATGATGGATCCATGTTCTCATTCTGTTTACGCCAAATTCTGACTCTACCATCTGAATGTCTCAACAGAAATCGAGACTCATCAGACCAGGCAACATTTTTCCAGTCTTCAACTGTCCAAATTTGGTGAGCTCGTGCAAATTGTAGCCTCTTTTTCCTATTTGTAGTGGAGATGAGTGGTACCCGGTGGGGTCTTCTGCTGTTGTAGCCCATCCGCCTCAAGGTTATGCGTGTTGTGGCTTCACAAATGCTTTGCTGCATACCTCGGTTGTAACGAGTGGTTATTTCAGTCAAAGTTGCTCATCTATCAGTTTGAATCAGTCGGCCCATTCTCCTCTGAACTCTAGCATCAACAAGGCATTTTTGCCCACAGGACTGCCGCATACTGGATGTTTTTCCCTTTTCACACCATTCTTTGTAAACCCTAGAAATGGTTGTGCGTGAAAATCCCAGTAACTGAGCAGATTGTGAAATACTCAGACCGGCCCGTCTGGCACCAACAACCATGCCACGCTCAAAATTGCTTAAATCACCTTTCTTTCCCATTCTGACATTCAGTTTGGAGTTCAGGGGATTGTCTTGACCAGGACCACACCCCTAAATGCATTGAAGCAACTGCCATGTGATTGGTTGATTAGATAATTGCATTAATGAGAAATTGAACATGTGTTCCTAATAATCCTTTAGGTGAGTGTGTGTGTGTGTATATATATATATATATATATATATATATATATATATATATATATATATATATATATAGGCTTTTCCATTCAAGTTATCATATTGGCACAATTAAAAATTTGGCTGACCTCCGAGCTCACCAATTCCTAGTCTTTTCTTTAAGTGGTCAGACGGTCATATCGCCAAGCCAGGCATTCCACTGCAGATCTCGCAAGAGGGGAAATGTTTGGCCCTAACCTTTGACCTTTGACACGTAAGCTGAGGCACAGCAGATGACCCCTATGTTCTCCCAGGAGGTTTTTCCCGTCAGATGACTCCATTAGTGAAAAAGCTCTGGCGCATTAACACTCACCTTAATTAAGGCCACACACTTACCTGTTCCCTACCTAGACACATGGCTGGCTGGTTAACACTGTTCCCTCTGATCTCAAAAGACAACAAATACTGCGCTAGTGAAGCTAAACCTCATTCATTTCATAACAAATCCTAGATCCAGGATGAATAGACTCTGATGGTAATCTGTTATGAGTTTAACTGTATGCAGTAGTCATTTATGTCAAAATGTATTCATTTCTCTTTTTGCCGTCGCCTAATTTTTCCATTCCAGACATCTCAGCTTGGATCAGCCCTTCACATTACAGACAGAAAACCTGTCACACAAAGCAATCTCCTCTCTGTTATGATGATAATGCCATGCTGAGTCCAAAATGGAATCCATAGAGGCCCATAATTAAATGAGCCGTCAGTGTTCGGGTATGTCTACCCTTCCTCAGCATGACCTTTTTTCTCTATTACCTTCAGTTTTGTGCACTTATTTGTATTTTATGTTTTCAAACATAGAAATAACTTATGTTGTTATATTGTATTTATGTTCTCTATTATATGTGATATTTATTCAAATTCACTAAATTTTTAAGTCAGTTTAATGTGATTTAAGTTGAAATGACTTAAATATCCATGTTGATTGTAGGCTACTTAGAAATGTAAGGCTATTGTAATTCAAATATTTTTCCACAAATACATTATATATCATATTTATTCATATTTTACAAATACAGCATTTTTTTTTCTTTCTGGAAAAATTGACTAAAATGAGGAATTGATATGTGCATGAGTTGAGATTTTTGGTGAGGCTTGACGGTGAGCTGTGAAATGAAGTCCTTCAGCAGTGAGAGTGATGAAGGAGAGAGAGAGAGAGAGAGAGAGAGAGAGAGAGAGAGAGAGAGAGAGAGAGAGAGAGAGAGAGAGAGAGAGAGAGAGAGAGAGAGAGAGAGAGAGAGATCATATGTTACAAGCTGAAGGAGAAACTTCAAACAAACCCACATCTGCTCTCAACACACGGCGAGTCCAGACAGCGGCTGCGCGTCTTTTACCAACGCGTGCCTTAAACTGGATTATTTCGGAGATTATCACCACATTTTATAGCTTCGCTATGCATTTATTTTTCGGAAAAGTTTCCCGTTGCGGTTTGTGGCTGAGGGGCAGGTGAACAAGAGTACAAGGACTCTCGCTACCTTTGAGATATAACGGGAGTTCGCGCGCGAGCCACTGATTGATTATTATGAGCGCGGATTGACGATGACAACGAAACGAAAGTCTCTCACACTGACACTCAGGCGATCGTTCAGTGAGCAGCTCAGAGAATCCACGTCCAAAGCTTGGGATTTATTGTGGAAAAGTGTCAGAGAGAGACGACTTGCAGGTTAGTGACACTGTAGTAAAAGTTCACGCGCCCTGCGTTGTAGCGTTCACGTGAAAATGACAGCGATATGATGACGTGCACAACATGGGATTAAAAATAGTTTGCATTCATTTGCTGTATTCTGACTATAGAGCATTGATGTTGAAGTTTAAAATTGCTTGCTTAACGGAGGTATTGGGGTTTAGAGATAGATATGAGGGAGACCTGAGTAGCCTACTGATGAAATATTTCCAGGGCAGGTTTATTTTTGAAAGTCAGTGTCTGTATACAGAGAAAAAGGGTGTCAAAATTGTACCTTTTGCGGTAGTGCTACAACAGCTTGTCTCTGAGGCACATCTGTGGACATCTTTGTACCTTTTTTTTTTTTTCTCCTAAAAGGTGCATATTAGTACCGAGAGTACAAATGCGTAAGATAGGTCTACTACTATGAACCTTTTGTGGTAAAAAAAAAAAAAAAAAAAAAAAACAAAGATGTCCATTTAAGTGACGAGTTGCCTCAGTGACAAGCTGTTATACTCCTAAAGGTACAATTTTGACAGCCCTTTTCTTTGTGTGTAGGTAGGCTATATACCTTAAAATATTTGTTATACGCTTTTTTAAAAAAACATTTAACATTGGGCACGTTGTCATAACTCATACAGCCTATTATACAATTTTTAAAGACATTTAAACAATTATAACACAAACATTGATTTGCCAAACCATTCATGGAGCAAGGTAACATAATAACTTATAAAAACGTTGTTTTAGCCAACAAATAGTGCTGTTAGTAAATAGTATAATATAATTTGAAGCACATGTATCAACATGCCTTATAAATATAGGCTACTACTTATAGGCCTACTAATATGTGTACATAAATACAGAAACGTATAGGCCTACACGAGGAATGGGGAGTTTTGCATCATCTATCTTCTACTGGCAGTACTTTCAGCGTTTAATCTTAGTGCATTTGTTCAAATGGAAATTTACTGGCAGACGTGTTAAATATTTTTAGAAACTACTATTTACTTCTGTTGACTTAAACGTCTAGTAATGTAACCTATCCAGAACGTACAATGTGTGGCCACTAGATGTCAGCCAATGCAGCGTGGTGCCTTAGTGGAAAACACTAGTAATCACATTTCATATTGGAGTTTAACTTTTCTGTATTGTGGCGCATCTGTTTGTTTTATTGGACAGTAATTAAAAACTCTGCTGTTATTAGATCAAAATCTTTAACAGCTTGTATATTTGTCAAGGTTCTTTGTTTATTTGGGCATGTGATCGTGCTGCCATGGGGATGGTGATGGAATATTGAGGCATTGTTGGCATGCTTATCGTTTATTCCCATATATGTATTTCAGTGATGTGCTATGTAGGTGGCAGTCATGTGCACGATCTGGCCTGGCTGTTTATACACATGCCAAACAATGAGGAGCCCTTTGAGGCATGACGGTGGAAAGATCAGTGTGGCTTCCAAGAGGGGTATATTTCAGTCTGACTTGAGCCTCTATTAAAAGTTCAACCATGAAAGACATTGTGGCAGATTGCGCTCTACCTCTCAGTTTTGTCCTTCAAAACAAAGCTTATTGTTATAGGATTATTTATACACTACCATTGAAAAGTTTGGGGTTTTAAACTATATTTTTATAAATATTTCGTATGCTCACTAAAGCTGCATTTATTTGATTATAAATACAGTAAAAACAGCAATATTGTAAAATATTATCAATTTAAAATGTATTTTATTCCAGTGATGGCAGTTGAATTTTCAGCATCATTACTCCAGTGTCACATGATCCTTCAGAAATCATTCTAATATGATTTGCTGCTGAAGAAATATTTCTTATCAATGTTGAAAAGAGCTTTGCTGCTTAATATTTTTGTGCAAACCATGATTATTTGATGAATAGCAAGTTCAAAAGAACAGCATTTATTGGAAATATATTGCCTTTTACTGTTTGATCCTTTTAATGCATTCCTGCTGAATAAAAGTATTCATTTCTTTCAAAAAACAAACAAACTTTTGAATTGTACTGTATCTGAAACAAACATTACAGACCTTTGTTCAAACTTCAAATAAGTAGTAGGTTTTTTTCTGTTTTTTTTTTCCTCCTCAAATAATAGTTTATTATGGCTAAGAACCACATATTTAGACAGGAAGAGATTCTGACAGACAGAAAAGCGGCCAATTACAGTCATTTTTGTAATTGTAATTCAATCACATATATTACTAGTTTATCTAAAATAGATTATACCACAATAATAAGTAGTGTAGAAGAAAAATGGTTAAAATGTCAGTTTCCGAAAATTCCCTTCCAAAAGTAATAAATACTGATCATTTCACAGACATAACTTTTTCAAAGAATTGATGTTACTAACCTTACAACACAGGCCAAAAATGTTGTCGTTGTCTGAGACAGCAGAGAGCAGCTAGCGCTCTGTAGAGAAGTTTGTCCGTTTAGGGCTACTGTAGAAACATGACGGCACAAAATGGCGATTTCATTGTAAGGGGACCTGCGGTGTATGGAGATAGAAATGGCTCATTCTAAGGGAATAAGAACATAACGGTTCATTATGTAAGGTCTTTATACACCACTGAAAACATAGTTATGTATATTATATTGCATTTCTGTCAATACATCCTCATAAATACTACAAACTGCACCTTTAAACTAAAGGCAACAGCTATCATGGGCCACGGGAAAGATGGATTACAACAACTTTTAGCTCGTTTTGCACACGGTGCAGTCTGTGTTACCATATAAAGTTATGCTTAAAGAAAGGACCAGATTCCTTAAAGCAGAGGAAACTCATAAATGTGATGCAGCTTTGACATTTTCAATGGGAGTTTCAATCAAACCAGAATTCAGAGGAGACAGCAGAAACATTTCGTTGTCTGCCGTCTCTCCCTGCCTGGAGCGAATCGCAAGCACCTGCTGGTTTTATCTGGCATCCGCCCACATTCAGCGGCCCTTCCCAGAAACCCACAGAGTAAATATTATGCCGATAACTTTTCTTTCCATTGGCTGTGTTGATATCTTTGCTCTCTGTATGCCTGAGTTGTGGAGTCAGCATCCCAGACCGGAGTTTCTCAGCCAGGACGTTTTATTGGGAATCAGCTGTCATTCTGACAGGCCTCTCTTGTGGATAATTCTCATCTGACCTGATTGTGGAAGCCACAAAACTGTTTATTTTTGTTTCCATCAAAATGTAGCTATTAATTCATGAAGGTATACAAATACAGTTACGCTTTCTTGGCAGATGCTTCTGGCTTCTGCCTTCTGCCTCAGCTAGTGGAAAAATACACAAATGAAGTACCAAGATGACTGTGAAGTAGCGCTGTCTGTATAACATCCAAAAAAACATCCACTGCACTGTTAAAAGATCTGAGGTTGAGATTTCTTTTATGCTGTTGCCATTGAGTTCAAACGTGTTGAGACAGCTAGGTTGAATATGGAGCAGTGGCTTCACTTTCTGTCTTGGCTAAGGAATAACATTGCACATGAGTACAAGAGTTGAGGGCCATCTGGAAGCTTTGATCTGCCGAACGATGAGGATCTTGGTTTAGCTTCATTATAATTTTTTATGAATGAATTTTTGTCATCAGAAAAAAAAAAAAAAAACCTGTGTCTTATTTAAATAGCAGGGAGAGCAGCAATTACCCCCATTAATAATTTAATGTAACGATATAAATAAAGATAAATTACAGTCTGATTCGAAGAGGAATATCAGAAGGCCAAGTCCTGAATGTGGACGAGAGGAGGAGCTTGGGATGGTGGAGGGTAATTAGCTCCTGAGCAACACGATAAAGCTGCTCATAAAAACTGAATGGACCTTTTATAGGGATACTGTGATAGGCATTGTATTACTATAGGTAGACATGGATCAGCTGGCAGTCAGCAGATGGGCGTTTGACTGACGTGACCTGCCAGAACTAATGCTACACTTGATTGATTGATTGATGGATTGATTCGTTGATTCATTAATTCATTCATGTATAACATTTCTTTGATGTCTTGCTCTTGAGGCAGTCATATGCAAATGCTTTTGCTATGAAACTTGCAGGGTGTTTTAATCGTACAAAGACCTCATATGCAGTGTTGGAGAAAATTACTTTTAAAAGTAATGCATTACAATATTGCGTTACTCCCTAAAAAAGTAACTAATTGCGTTACATTACTTTTGTGTTACTTTTTTTCACCTGGGCTGGGCTTGCTCGTTTGTTTTTTTTAATAACAACAAAAAAACATATATTTTTTTTGGCAAATGTAAAGGCCCTTTCACACCAAAAGTGAAATGAATAAGCCTCAGGCTGAAAGAAAGCTGTGCTGCCATTCTGGGTTGAAAAAGAATAGGATGCAGGAGAAGAAAGTTCAATATTTAATTTTTATTATTATTATTATTATTATTATTATTATTATTATTATTATTATTATTATTATTATTATTATTATTATTATTATTATTATTACTGTGATTATTAAATAAATGTGATGTTTATCTAAAGTCATTTTTGCTTGTTAGTATGATTGAAGTTGATCATCAAAGGTCAGCAGCAAAGAAATTGGTTAATAAAGTGAGATTAAGTACATAAAGTATATTTGTGCAATTTAATATATTTAATTTGAGTAATATTCTGAGATTGCATTTCACTGTTTTTATTCATTTTGAGTAATACTGTAATATAGTAATCTGTTTATTTTGTTGTTTTTTGCAAGTGAGATGCGTAAATGTCTGCTTACATTTATTCTAAAACTATAATAACCATCATGTTCACATAGCGCAGACAATGCTTGTGCACTTACTCATGATTTCTCTCAACATGAAGGCAGGAGAGCTGTCCCTGGGGCAGTACCCTTAAATGGACATCTTTGTACCTTTTTTACCCCTGAAAATGTAGGTTAAGGTATGAATTGCTACTCTAAGGTGATAACATGCACCGTTAAGGGTAAAAAAGGTACAAATATGTCCTTTTAAGGGTACTGGCCCAGGGACAAGCTGTTGTACCCCTAAAGGTACAATTAAAAAAATTAGAATGTTCTGAGAATGTTCAAATTATTATAGCAATATTAGTTTTTTAAATTTGGTTTAAAAATGTAAAATATGTCATTTAAGAATTGTTTATTTTAAACAAATAATAGTAAGCCTGATAAGAATTTACTGCATCCATTCTAAGGTGCTCCTTCATATGAGAGAGAGAGAGAGATATAAAAAGAGAGAGAGAGAGAGAGAGAGAGAGAGAGAGAGAGAGAGAGAGAGAGAGAGAGAGAGAGAGAGCATGTGGAATGTGCATTCTTTGGCGAGTGGTGAGGAGGGTCTGTTCTCTCCTCCACTTTTGCATACATTTATTCTGAGAGCTGTCAGACATTCATCCTTGGCTCCAGTATAGAGATGATGAGAGACTTGGCAGTGGCAAGTTTGGCTCTGAATATTGAGCTAAATCTGGCAAAGCAGTTCTGCATGAAAATTATGTTTGATCTGTTTTCAATAACACATCTTCTCCTACATAAAGCTCAAATATGTTGGAGGAGTGACAATCTAAAGGTCAATCTTGGCCGGTAGTTAATAAAGGAATAAAGTCAGGATTTTTTATCACACAAAATAGTAGCCATAGGCATAGTCACAAAAGACTTGTCCTTATTCTCGCTCTCTTGAAATAAGCATCTAATAATTGGTTTGACTGATCTACACCAGTGCCACTGCTTCACCAATTAATGAGTACTTGTGAGTCATTTCCATGTAAAAACATTAAAGATACCATTGTATGCCTGTTGCCTATATAGACCAATTAAAGTGACTGAAATTATGATATATGAAATATATAAGCTCATTTTGTTTTTCAGTCTGGCTCATTGTGCTGTAAAATGGGGTCAGTGAAATGCATAGTACACATAGTCCACTCATTTCCTCCTATTTTTATTAATGTTTTTATTATGATTTTACTGTGCTGTATATGCACACAGTGTCCCATTCAATTTAACATTAATCAGCTGTGTGGTTCTGTGTGGAAAACGAATCACACTCAGAGCATCCTGCTCAGGATGTTACACCTGTAGTGAAAAGAGCACCTTTGTACATTATTAGAATAGCAAGTGCGCAAACTACCTTGTTTATAAGCTCAAGCTTTGGGTCAACATATGAGATCATTTTTAATGTAGCGACACAACCTGTGTAGAACGTCTTAAAACCGTTACAGAGTAGAAAACACGAAAACGTTCCTGTGGTGAGGGGCGTTGGAGTGAGGGATAGGGGTAGTTTATGTATAAATAGCTGCAGGATTGCAGGCGCTGGTTGAATTGCGGTCTTTGTGTGGTTTCTAGTATGGTTAGTGTGTGCCAGTCTGGGAGGGGGCACAGAATGTGTTTAACTTGGTGTCGTGCCCATTCGTACCCTGTTCATGTGTTTATGTGGTCGCTCGCAGGAGCGAGAGGCATATAACACATGCTAACAGTAACTGTATGCTGTTCTCCAATGCCTTAAGAGTGATGGAGTGTAGTCAACAGAGGGTGGAACTATTTTCAATCTGAAGTGGAATCTATTTTCAGTCTGAAGACTTTGGTTGTTCCATGCAGCAATGGAACAGATGCTCTTGCAAACCTTCCATTCATTCATTTTCATAATTCAAAGATTTATGCAATTTTTCCTTAATTTTTTTCATTTGCACAAATTTTAATTTATTATGCTTTAACATAGCTAAACTGTGAGTGCCTTACATTTTTTATGAATTACATTTATGTACACTACATTTATATTCAAGTACATTAGATTCATGTACACATGTGACTTGTTTAACAGATTGCAAGCATGCAATTTAGGATTTTAACTACTTTATTGGTACTTACAAAGCAACTACCTAGAAAGGAAATATACAGTTTACCACTGTTTGCGTGTACTAACCATTCTCCTACATTGGTTCTTTATTTGTTTTAAACAGCAGACTTAATATTTATCCATTTCTGGTCATAATTTGGAGACAATGAGCATATGAACCGTTGTGCCATGCTGCTTACATTTACATTTATGCATTTGGCAGATGCTTTTATCCAAAGCAACTTACATTACATTCAAGGTACACATTTTTACATTTTGTCAGTTCTTGCTTTCCCTGGGAATCGAACCCATGACCTTGGCATTGCTAGCGCCACGATCTTATTGGTTGAGCTACAGGAAAGCATACTTCTTATATTTATCACGCAGTAAAAATGCTCCTCACTGCACCCAAAACCAGTCATATGTGGATGAGAATCCAATACATGGACTGGTGGGACGTTGTTCTCTACTTCACATATGCTGAGTGAAAACAGAATTTTAGAATGACAGGACACTCATTTATGAAACTTTATTCAACAGGAAGAACAGCTCGTTCCACGCGTCATTATGCTATTTATACATCATTGCACATGCGCAGTCCAGTTTTGGTTTTCAGTCTAAACAAATGTTTACATGTCCTCTCGATCGTATTAGAAAAGGAATAAACCACCCCTTTCAATCCGATCAAAATTTAATTCAGATTGATTAAAGTGTTTACATGAAGGCTTTTCAGTCCGATTGAGCCATCAATCCGTTTACTAATGGATTATTTGGTTGCATGTACACGTGAAGCATCAGCATTTATGAAATATCAGCTAATGCGGAAAGCATTAGAGATCGACTGCTCTTCCTTGATTATGGTTGATACAACAACTGATTATTTTGATTTGTGTCCGATAACGTAGATGCAATTTTTTGATTTGACACAATGATAGCTAAAAGTATTAAAATAAAAATACAAAAAGTTATGTAATAGATCTTTTCACATTTCCGAGATTCTCAAAAGCGGAAGTTGTGCTCGGAGCAAATAGGGGGTTGGGGATCAAGTTTACCAACAAGACAACCTTTTTTTAACATCTGCACCCAATTTAGTCACTTCTGGCTCTTTTAATTGAATATTGCATAATTTATTATAAATGATTTATCCGTGCACATATTTGCTTTTAATTGATGTGCCCTCGCAATCTTTAATCAAAATAACTTGCAGTGAACCCCTCCTTCTTGCAGTGACATCTCTTCTCTGATGATGCGTTTACTGGTGCGAGGGCGGGACAACCTGTCACTCACATGAGATCGGCCAATAGCAAACCACAATGATCCAATCAATTCCTCATAGACAAAAGTCCTGTCCTACATTTTTGTTCAAGAAGCTGTTTCACTTGGATATACGTCCCAAAAGGGAAGAAAAGACTATCGCAACTTTTAAGTTAATGGTTTCTTTCTGCCACTCTTCCTTTTCTCTTTCCCCAACTAACAAACTCCTGTGCAAACTTGGCTCCTGAGTGGGGCTTCACAGCAACAGGCTTGTTCTTTTTGGTCTGGGTGGTTCTCTTAGCCACGCTGTTTTTCTTCTCCCCCTCCCACGGCCCCCTGCTCTCCAGCTTTCTCCACTCGCTCAGTTCACAGGCATTCCTCTGGTATTTATATTTCCCTCCTGAACGGAGCAGCCCTCGCACAGACCTTGAATTCAGCTCAGCCACAAGGCCTGCCCCGTCCGTCCTAGCTTCTCACTGGCTCACCTCTAGCCATGTGACTCAAACAGGGGGCGGGGCTGATAGCTGGCTCTCCTCCCAGGTTCCAGAGCTCTACGGACTCACACATCTCACACGTGCTGGTTTGTTGGTGGACAGACGGACAGTTGCGAGACTGTTTCAGGTATTTGTTTTCAGGGAAGGGGGGTGCAGGACGTTTTACATTGTGTGATCATGTACAGGAAGTTGCCGCGCACTGAGAGCAACGAATGCCTAGGCAACATGACCCCAGAGACGCAGGATATTTACCTGAGGATGGACCACCTCAGACGGCGCTCCGGGTACAGGCTAGGCAGGATCATTGCCCGCCAGCAGCTGCTTAAGAGGATAGCGGCAGGTATGACCAGGTGGAACAACATGGCATAACTTATATAGGATTATATAAGTTAGTCAAAGTCACTGTTTCTAAGGTTTATCTTTACATTGTGCTTGATAACTTTTTGAAGATTATATACCCCTCAATTTGTCTTTCACTGTCTGTCCCAGTTTGTTTCAGTTAATTGTGAACGGTCTCAAACTATGAGTCGGATAGTGTCAGGCCTCAGATTTCACAAACACATTTCTTTGACTGATTCATCTCTAGTTAGACAGTCAGAAACTAATGAACTTAGTTACATGTAACAATCCCTAGCTTGACCTTTGAACGTTCACTTGACTCATAACTTTATGTAGTTAATTTTGTCATAGCACTTTATTTGTGTTGCATTATATTGAGGCAGAAAAAAAACCCTTATATTTAGACACTCTTATTTGTCGCCATCACACCTTGGGCTGTTGTCTTCAGCTGAAGACAATGGCGAGCCGTTCAGGCGTTTGACATCGTAGCCCCTCCCCTTTTTGCTTTGTGTTCATCAATGAGAGTTTACCTGAGGGGGTTTGCAGACATTACAGGGTGATTAAGACCCTGACAGACCATTCACTCTTTTGAAGGGCTGCCCTCACTTAACATATTCTTAAAGACAACACCTTTTTTTTTCTTTATACTTGTAATTGTCCATTTCATCTAAGTGAAAAACTGTAGTTATGTTTTATTGAAGCATCAGCTGAAATGTCTCACCTCAAGTTACTCAGGAGTGAAACATAGACACAAATGGGGTAATTATTAACATACAGGAATAGTTTAGAGCTTTCAAAATTGTGGTTTTGGTTTTAATAATTTAAATATAATTATTTGAGTTCATACTGAAACCTCAGAAATTTGATTGTAGTCTTTGTATTTTGCTAATCTGAGCATAGTTTGTGAGAGATATTTTGAAACTCTAGATGAGACTTGTGATACCAGCACTTCAACAAAATCTCAGTTCCCTTTCCTATTGAAATCTCAGACTTTTATGGCAGGCTTTCATTTTAAACTCTAAAGGAGACATGTATGATTACCAGAGTGTTTTTTTATAGGGAACAAACTGTTAGGAGCAGAATACTTTTTTAACATAAGTCTCAGTTCGCTGTCCTTTTAACCTCGTTGCTTTGAGAGAAACAATTGAGATATATTAAAGCAATCTTTGTGAGGTTTCGGAAGAATTTGATCATAAGAGTAACTTTTTGTTTTTTTATGACAGACTTTGATGTTTTGGCTCATCTGACCTTTCATTCAGACTTTTTTGAGATCTCTTTTGAAACTCTATCGAGGAGACATGAGATTCCCAGTAGAAAGCTTCAGCAAAATCATCAGTTCCCTCTCTTTAATGTTCTTTCACGGAGAAACAAATGAGACATTAAAGAGATCTCATTTGTGACTTGTCTTTCGCGTTTTTATGTCACTTGTGTGGACGTTCTTTAACTGACCTCAGAGTTGTTTCCTAGAATGTTTCACGAGGTTTCTCAGGTTACCTGACGCAGAATGTTCTCCGATGGGAGATGTTCTGTGAAATGCAGGCATACGTCTCACGTTCAGATCTTGATGGGCTGTGATAAGGTGTACGGCAGGGCGTGTTGGGTCTTGTCCTCTTGAATTTGTGGTGTCTGGTTTGTCATCAGGGGTATCTAGTTTAGGAGGAACACAAAACAGACAGCTGCTGTTATTTAATACCTCCTTTATGATCTGCTGCATGTTTGTGGAAAAGGTATAGGACAAATCCATTCCAGGAAGTCCTTGCATTTACAAGTTTTATAGATAATTAACCTATATATATTATAGAAAGTTCTTGTTTATGTCAGTCACGTACAACCACTAAAACATCTGATGTATTGTTTGTTTACACAGTAAAGGTTTTTCCTCCAAAAGGATGTTTCCTGTATGTTGGCATATTGCTGGAGAGTGTGAGTTCAACCTACTCAAAGGGGGGTTGGAGGCAAAAGGCTCAAACCATGTAAATTCCACCTACTCTGTTTTGTTGACAGACACTCATGGGGGCCAAAAATTGAGGGGGAAAAAAACATTTTTTTAAAAAAATAATTAAATAAAGCGTTGTTAAAGTTGATATTATAGGTTTATATATGGTCAGATATTTGCCTGGATCATTATATTATTAACATTTTACCATAATCAAGCTCAAATGGAGTTACAAGGTTTTTGACCTGCGAATATGCGGTTTGTCATTTGTTAGAACGGCTGCATCTGCATTGTATTATATTTTCATCAACTGACAGGTTATAAAGTTTGATGTAGCTATGTGGGTGGCCAGTTTTTTCTGTCACTTGTCCAAAATCTACGCACTGGCTGACTTGACAACAAATGCTATATATATATATATATATATATATATATATATATATATATATATATATATATATATATATATATATATATATATATATATATATATATATATATATATATATATATATATATATTAGGGATGCACCGATATAACATTTTTCCCGATAACCGATAATTCTTTATATTTGAAAGCCAATAGCCGGTACATTGGCCGATAAATCTAAATCCAAATTTTTATATCATTTTTGAGAGCCTGATTACAAAAACAGAAGTCTCACCATTTAAAAGCCATGTCCCAAACACAATTATAATGTTCTCATTATAATTTTATGTAGCCTATATGACAGACTTGCACTGCACATGTTGCGCTTAACTGTATTTTCCTTTTTGAAGTGATTTCAATAATATTTCTATCAAAAGTGCGAAAACAGTGCGCATCTGAAGTGTCTCAGCTGAAGAACATAATCCATTATTTATCAGCTTCAATATATCGGCTCAATTTTCTTATCAGGCTGATAACAATAACATTAAAAATGAACATATATCGGCTGATGATATCGGCCCTAATATATATACAGCAATGTGCAAGTAAGCCTCACTACACAGATTCTACCAGCACTGTTCAGCATGGTTAGACAACCGTGCCGAGAATTCCGGGCTGACAGCGGTTTGTAATTGTGCCGTGCCGTGCCATGTCGTACCAGGCTCAAGTGGAACCATTCCTTACCCGACGAGTTTGGCCCGACGGTGGAAAAGCAGCTATTGTAAATACCTTTCATTTGTGCTGTTTTTAAGTACCATACTAGTGTTATTAATTTTTATCACATGACTAAAGAATATGGGGAGTTTTAAGACTTTTTATTTTAATTAAATTTAAATTCAATTTGTGAAATAAACCTCAGTGGCAAACATGCTGATGGAGTTGTGAAGTATGATTGATTTCCACAAAAATTAGCTCTTTTGATTCAGTGAATCAAAACCATTTGTTTTGCATTATCACTCAGAAAGGTTCACAGAAGTCCTCGTGTGACATTACATGCTTTAAAATGTTTTCATAATGTACATTACATTACATAATGTACATTCAAATGTACATTATATATTCAAAAGGGACACGCCAACTTTTTGGGACTTTAGCTTATTCACCGTATCCCCCAGAGTTAGATAAGTCCATTCCTACCATTCTCATCTCCGTGCCATAAGTCTGTCTGACGAACAACATTAACGCCAACATTTTCCTATTTACATGTTGTGATTTGTATAGTTACACATTGTGTACTTAGACCGATGGAAAATGAAAAGTTGCTATTTTCTAGACCGATATGGCTAGGGACTATTCTCTCATTCCTACGTAATGATCAAGGAACTTTGCTGCAGTACCATACCATACCATGGGTGCAGCGGCGCAATGATATTACGCAGCAACTGAAAATAGGATAACTTCTGACAACATAACCAATGTGACAACCTGCTTGCACAGAGAACGTGCTGGGGCTATTTTCCTTTAAATATTGATATTTAATATATATATATATATATATATATATATATATATATATATATATATATATATATATATATATATATATATATATATATATATATATATATATATATATATATATGTAATTTATAAATGTATCAGCCTTTTTGCTGCTAATGTTTAAGTCACATATGCTAAATATCTTTGTCTTAACATTCTTACACTCAAAGAGTCTTAAAATAAAATGACATTTATCTACCAGTTTTCACAATGTTGGTTGATTTGATATTGTCTACAAAATCATCTATATCATAAATGTTCAATACATTGCCAGGTGCTGATTAATTTATTTTTAACTGAGGCTTGAGAAATTGTAAAAGACTTGAGTGTGATGATGTAAGTTCTGTTGTTGTGGCAACCGTAGACAGGATGTTGAGCTCTTCTCCCACTCGGATATAGCATTCCAACCTAGAAGACACCATTGGTATCCTTTTCGTTGTTTCTTATCTTTAGGACTGTTTCGGAGTTGGCTGTAGTCTCTCTTTTTTTTTTTTTTTTTTTTGTGTTTGAGGTAGCTCTGAAATCAAGCTCTAGATACTTTAGTGATGTTTATAGTAATGGAGCTGCTTTGATTCCTGTGGTGCTCTGGTGCTTTGGGTTCTTTCCTCTTAATAGATGCCCATCTGGACACCAGACACTCCGCACATCTGTTACAGCTGCACACACAATATTCAAAAATTCCCATCGTAACACATAAACACCCATTCATACATGGAGACGCATACACATTTTGTCAAAGCATAAAATCAATGAGCTATTCATATCTCTGGAAAAAATGTTTAAGGATAGTTTCTGATTTTTCTCCCGAGGTTGAGCTAGCAGATATTTCCAAAATAGTTTTATTTGTATGTAATTCGATTGACTAGATGCCAGAAAATAAAATTTGGAAACATTTTTGATTTGCCAATAGCTAATGAGAATGCCAAGGGCTGCTGACAGCAATAAAAATCCATCTCATGACATTAAAACAGACTGAGAACTTAGTCATGTTGATCAGGTTGGCAGTATAAAAATTTACCATCTGGTTCTCATTAAATTTAAATATCTGGTCTCAAATGGGCATGAGAGAGGTACTAAACAACAATGTGTCATCTAAAACTCAACAGAGGTGTACTGTAACCGAGCCTAATTAGTTGTCATACTTAATTTATAGTATCCAGTGCAGGGGTCAGGACTCATGACAAAGGGCTGTGTCGTACCTGACCTCTCCCACACAGCTCTTAACGACTCACTAACGGCGGCCTCCCTGTAAAGATCATTACCACAATGTTGTATTGCTGTCACCTCCCATCCTCTCCGAGAGTTATGGTTTGACAACAGCGCTCAGTGATTAGATCTTTGTGTCAGGGGTCGCAAGGGTGACAATTTTTTAATATGACAATATTTGTCCTGTCCAACAAGATACAACTATCTATCCATCTATCTATCTGTCCGTCCGTCCATCTATCTGTCCGTCCATCTATCTGTCTGTGGGCCTTTTTACACCTGGTAATTTCATACGCTTTCACTGATCAGATAGATATCTGATTTGTTATCTTATATCCATCTTTAATTCCCACCCTATATGCAAATTTAAGTTATCATCAGCCAATTTCAAGAACAAAGACCACATTAGGAGAATGAGTGGCATTTACACTGGTAAGATCATTTAGTTTCACTTCTTTTGATGATTGTTTTTTGAGCATCTGCGACTTCATACTTCATTTGTGGCAGTTTGCGCGTTTGCTTGCTGAAGAGATACTCAGCTACTTAACTGCGGCTATGTGTGTTGCAGTAGCACTGTCATATCTGGCTATAACATGTCATATAGGCTTTTATGGGAATATAGGAGTAAAACTGACATATGTGGTTTCAACAACCAGATGGTTTTACACTTGTCCAGTTTCATCTGGAATGCGTCTCAGACCATCTCCTGAAGTGGTCTGAGTGATCGAAATTAAATCCGTATCGAAAGAGTTTCAGATGGTATTTCTTAGGGGTGTAACGAGACACTTTGCTCACGAGACACGAGATTGGGTTCACGAGAAAGAGACAAGATTTTTGCACAGTATTTTTAAGAAATCCTCAATAACAAAATTAATCAAAATTCAAAAATAGTCTGCAGGTGCATTTTGAAATGCTTTAACTAATCCTCTTAATGAATGTCATTTCAGTTCTACCTTCTGAGAATTAATGATTACATTCATTGTAACAAACAAACTCAACTGACTGGCTTCTCCCCTGTATGATTTCACATGAGTCTCTTCAGACCTTACTGTACATGACATGAATTATGAGCTTCCTGAACTTCTACCTGAGGCTGTGTGTGACCTCCTAATTCAACTCTTTTCACAAATTGAACATACATAGAAATAAAAACATTGTTTATAAATATTTTTTTCTTAGTCTTTTTAAATGCAAACAATAAGTGGAAGCATAATAATAATAATTACTCTCTCAATATTCAAAGTGCAGACAGAGACCAAAACAGAGAACAAAGCTAAGAGGTGGTTACAACTACACAGCCCAGCATAAGATAAGTTTGATATTTGGAGACTGGCTTTTGTGTGTAGCCTAATTTGCGCAAATCACGGAGCTTGCATTTATTTTCAATAATTTTCTTTTGCTTTGCGATCGTGAATAGGGAGTGGCGGTGCTGAGTGTGCATTGTTGTGCACAATTCTTCCACCATGGTCCTGTCAATCATCTCACCCTACTCTTGTCAGGTGACCAGTGAACTGTGATTCCTGCAGCTCAGATGCAGTCGCACACAGTGCAGAGCAGAGCAGACGTTTACAGTAGTTTACAATTGAAGCGACCGTTTTCCAACTGAATTAATTGTTTTTTATTTCTATTAAAAAAGCAAAATGACAGTGGACAGTGACAGTGGAGTGTGTGTGGTCAGTGTATCTTTTGATCATTTGATTTTCCTTTTAGAAACAGGTATTAAAAAACAAAAAATGGCTCCTTTTTTGTTTTTGAAACCAAACGAAAAACAAGAATTAGGCTTGATTTTTTGGTTTTTCGTTCAAAGGTAGAAAAATTTATACACGGCTTGAATATTCTATTTCTAGACGTGGGCAGGAATTACATGCCACTTTCTGCTGATTGGTCAGCTGGAGATCAAACTGTTCCATCATCAGTTCTTCCTCAGTTTCACACAGCAGCATAATAGTCATCCGCTGCTACAGCTGTACGGATTCAAATGACCAAAAGATACACGGACCAGGTCGTAATGTAAGCGAAGCATATTTCATATTCTATGCTAATTTCACCCTCATGCTACATCACAGCGATATTGCGAGACAGCTCGACGAGAAATCTTGTCACAAGACCCTAGTATTTATACTTGGTCTTTTCATGATTGGATAGCCATCCGATCAGAGAAAATGCATGAAGTGACCAGGTGTAAATAGGCCCTATCATTGCTCTATTTCTCTATCTATCGCTCTATCGTATAAACACCATTTACAGATGTTTTTAGTTAGACATCCGACATTTATGGGCACCTAGATGTTATTTTTTTGTTATTTGCTGTTGAAGTTGTATTTCATTGATCTATGGCAAACTATCTTTAAGTTCTTAGCTTTAAGAGTGAGCAGGCCATTTGGGATGAGGACTTTGAGAATGCTTCCACTAGAGCTGCATGATGGGAAGGTTTTGAGAAGCACAATGGTGGACCCGCTGTTTTCTTTTAGGAGTACAAGTGGAGGAGAGGCCCGAGCCACTCGAGCCAAAAGCAGCAAAAGCACTTCACCTTTTTTCTCGCTCTTTCACTGGATAGATATCCCATTCTTTGAAAGCATAGTGCCACTCAGGATGGCCAAATGTTGGCATGCTTAAGTGGTAGATATCAAATTCGTTGAAATGGTCTTCTCCGAAGAGCTCAATTTCAATTCTGCCCCATCAGGCCCTAAACTCTCTCTGATGAGTTCTTTGTAGGGAGATTAAGTCTAGCTTATTTCAACAGTGACAGTGGCTTCTCCATTGCTCAAGAGGATCTGATGTGAACGTTTGATCTGGAACATCATCAGCTTGTAATATCCTGAGAGTTCAAAACCAAAAGACTCTAAAGAAACCACAAGAAAAGGTGTTGCTTTCCAGGCTGAGTGCTCATTAGTCAAGGGGACAAATGATTCCCAGAGAACCTAATAAAAAGCTCGTAAAGTAAACAGGCTCCCCAGGTTTTATTCTTAGAAGTGGCTTTGGTCCAGTGTGGATGGAATCTGGTGGGTTTCCCCTCAGAATTTAGTCTCCCTAGAGTTCCTCAGATGTAGAGACGTTCATGGATGTAGACAAGGCATGGCGAAAATGTGTGTACTGAGGATGGATAAATGTTTCCAGTCGCAAACCATCAGTGGCTGTGATGGCAAACCCATTTATCCCGTAAATGAATGAGTCCTGTCCTATCCATTACTTAAGAAGTAATCTGCGATTTATGAAACTCTTTGTGAGATCACTCAGAATTGACAACAGTATGATCTGATCTCACCATCATCGAGTCCGTCTGGGATTACATGAAGAAACAGAAAAAACTGAGACTAATTCCAGAAGAACTGTGGCAACATCTCCAAGACGCTTGAAGAAACCTACCCTCAAAGCTACCTGAATAACTATGTGCAAGTCTACTTGGACAAAGGCTGTTTAAAACACAAAGGGTGGTCACACCAAATATTGATTTGATTTAGTTGATAGACGTTAATTGATAAAATCTATTCATGACATTATTTTTTGAAAGCATCCTCACTTTACAGCCTGTTGCCTTTTTACACAAGTGCTTAAATCTTTTCACAGTACTGTAGCTTTGCTGGTAGGTTTCTTCAAGTGTCTTGAAGACGTTTCCACAATTCTTCTGGATTTAGTTCTTCTGTTTCTTCATGTAATCCCAGACTTGATGATAGTGAGATCAAATCATACTGGCTGTTGTCAGACTCCTTGTGCATACAGTAATCTCACTGGATTATTACGATTAATGGCACAAGAAATGTTTGGGAATGTAAACTGATACTTCCTACTGACACGCTACAGCAAAAGATATAAATAACTGGTTTAAAACAATTTTTTGAGTGAAAATACTATTCATGCATTTGGCAGAAAAGCAAGAGTACAGTCTACCTGTATAAGTATAGCTGCCTACCTCTGTATATACCTACAATGACTAAATTGTATGCCACTTAAACTGCTTCCTTATAACTTCTTTACATTATTGAATTTCATACATGATGGATGCTTTGCGTTGCTGTTGTTAAACCCAGCTTGTGAATGTGTATCTGTACAGCTGGTATGGGTTATCTGTGTCACATGAGGGTAAATCATTGACAGTCTTCACTAATGTGTGCCAGAGTCTGAATGCAGTGACCATGGATGACGTGACATATTAACAGACCTGTGGGTCGTGACTTTCTCTTCTAAATATAACCCTGGTGCTGACAAAGTCGGAGAGAGATTAATAAATCTCCAATGACTGAGAATTATTTCAGTGTTATTCCTGTTCAAGGATAGCATAAAGAATGTGTTTAATGCAGTAAGGTAATTAAACCTTAAGTTATTTTCCCTTTCAGTGAATAGTGCTTTGTTGGCTTTTTCAAATATTCTGCTGGCATATTTTAATATATGATGGTAATTAAGTTTGACAGCAAGAAGTCATAGAATCACAGGGCTTGTCTTCTGTCTTTATACTTATTGGTAGAGAAAATTGTTCTTTTAAACATTTTAAGACTCCCCCACAGTTGCATTAGCGTACACAGTGTTTTTAGATGAAGAGAGACCCCTGCTGATGCAAATGTGAATTTGCAGTCAAATGCATCATAGATCGCAATGCTTTAGCATTTTATAATGTTTTATCTATACAGAACTAGAAAGCTTATAAGGATAGTTTGGCTTTGAAGTGTTTTTTTAATAATAATGCAAAAGTAATAGCATGTGAACTTGATAGCACAATAATATTTTTTTTAAATACCTGGAAGTGCCATATAAACACCATGCTGTTCGTTACATTCTGATACCATCATTGTACTATGGTACCAGCATGTAAATGTTTTATAAGAAGCATTATTCTTTAATATATAGACACTGAGTGAAATGTCAGATTTTGTAGTTTCTTTTAAACCTGCTGTGCAGCAAGAGCAAGACGCGTGTGCTGATAATTGCAACATCCTACAGCTGTGAGACACTGGCACGGAAAGCCAAATTGCAGTGTTGTGAGAGTGTTTATACTGTATCACAAAGCAGCGTGAATTACAGGATACACTCTGTGTTCATGACATGGAAAATAGTTGCGAAACAGTATTGATTCTAGGTGCAGAGATTTGACATGTCATTATAATGGTGTCTGAGGTGTTTTTCACACACTGAACACATATGTACAGGCTGTCATTGTGCTTTGTGTAAGTATGCTCAAAACATTTACACATGTCCTGAGGTGGGGAAGAACTAAATGGAGGAAGTGACTGAGACGCAGATAAATAACACACACACACGACAAAAACTCCCCAAAAAGCAGCACCATCTTTTACTCATTTATTCCGTTTCAAACCTGTATGACTTTCTGTCTTTCATAGAACATAATAGACAAAATTATGAAAAGCTGTCAATCTTCAAAAAAGGTAAAAAAAGCACCATAAAAGATGTCATAGGATAGTTTGGGTTGGAAAAATACAGATTTGTATGCAGATATTCACTAAATATACTGACACATGCCCTAATTCTGTGTCTTGTTCATGAGAGTTCAGGATAAAAGTAGCAATGACTCAACCGAATCAAATGATTCATTTCAGACTCTAAAGAATGATTTTGAGACCAGCACATTCTTCAAAATATCTTTATGTTCATCTGCAAAAAGAAAATGGGACGTGCTTGGAACGACGTGAGTGTGAGTAAATGTTGACCTGATTTTCATTTCAGATGAACTATTAGTGTTCATGAGAGTTCAAGACGGAAGCACTAATGAATTTGAACCAAATCAAACGATTCATTGAAAAGATCAGACTCTAAAGATTTGATTTTGAGACCAGTACAACCCAAAGCGATTTTCTGTGGTCAAAGTGATCCAAATATTTGCTAGATAAGTCTCTTTTACCACATTTTAAGCTGTCATTCTTTGTTAGGATTCAAACAATGCTGGCTGCATTTAGATTCACATTGATGTCAGTATTCACAATATCATTATGAATAATGGACACAATGTATATTATATTATATTAATATCATTAAATTGATAGTTCTTTGATAGCCTTCATCTATTTTGTGTTTAGCGTTTTGTCATCATTCACTCACCATTATGCCATTTCAGTTCTGTATTCCTTTCTTTTTTGTTCTGTGGAACAAAATATTAGTTATTTTGATGTATCTCTCTTCAAAATGACTTTATGTTCTATGGCAAAAAGAAAGTGGAACGTGCTTGGAACGACATGAGGGTGAGTAAATGCTGACCTGATTTTCGTTTCGTATGAACTATTATTTTTCTTGAGTGAATTGTTTTGATATTGTCTGGTAGATATATATATATTTTCGCCTGTTTATCCAGACTCATCCATATGTCTTGTGATGGTTCAGGCAGGATGATTTGTCTGTCTTAACATGGTTTTCCAGGTTCATCCAACAGATCTTCCTGTAAGTCTGAGTATTTGCTAGCGGAATTCACTGAGCGGTTGACGGCAGCAAGCTTTGATGAACAAATTCTGCTGAAATGCATGTTGATGTTAATTCTCTGAAAATATATATATAAAAATAAATGAATCAGCGGAGCTCCTGAGATGGCTGTCAAAACACTTTAGCATGTGGGAAAATGGCTGTAGTCCAGTGCCTGGAAGTGTTTATCTGGCACACAGTGAATATCTGCTAGATGTATTTTTCAGGGAGATCACCTGATTGTTTTTTTTTTTGCCTTGTTTAGGGGATATCTTGTGTCTGGAGGGAAGGTCCTGAGGTATGCTTGTGGTTCAGGTTGAGCTGCCTTTCCATGTGTAGCTTCTCACTTGAGAGGTTTTAATGGAAGACATGTGTGGCGGACAGACATATTGACCTCTGAGGTCAGAAAGTGAACACCTGCTCTATGGCTCTGGATTATAGTTTCTTAACACTTTTGGCCACAGCTTAGAAAATGTTTTGGTCACTGCCTCCTTTTAACGTTTCAGTATATTTTGACTGTCAAGAAACATTAACTGAGCTTTTGATGACATAGAAAGGCTGCAAAATTCCTTGCTGCACTTTTCTCCTCACTTTGGGTAAAGTCCTAAAAACACCAGCAACCTGTTTAAGAAGTGTCACGCTTTACATTCCCCAGATGATTGGTAACGTTCGGAGCATTGAATATTACTCGCCAATCCTTATTTAGCCCTCTATTTTGGGGAGCTTAGAGTGGCTGCTCTGTGGTTAGGAAAGTTAATAAAGTATGAATGTCTCGGTTTTACTTGAAACTGGAGGAGTGTCGGTTTTTGCCGTAAAGCCCTGGCATGCTTCATTGCAGTAGCTTTTCGGCTTGCTTCACAGCAGCCACAACGTCAGAAAAGTACTATCAATTTACAGCTATGGGGCCGGTGAATTTAAGACCCGCGATGCAGAGATGTCACAGGCTTATTTGGTATAGGGCTACACTATAATCCTCCCATATATTTTCTTTTTTTTCTTTTTTTTGAGTAACGTTCTGTTGTGTATCATATTTTACACAAATGTGCAGTGTGACAAACAACCCAAAGCTTTTTTCCGTGGTCAAAGCGATCCAAATATTTACCAGACGAAGCTCTTCCACCACGTGCAGGACTCCCGAAATGAACATATCATTTTAAGCTGTCAGTCTTTGTTAGGATTCAAACAATGCTGGCTGCATTTAGATTTACATAGATGTCAGTAATCACAATATCATTATGAATAATGGACACAATGTAAAAATATCACTAAACATTGAGCGTTCTTTGATAGCCTTCATCTATTTTGTGTTTAGTTTTAATCTTAATGGGATTTTGTCATCATTTATTCACCATTCCGCCATTTCAAATCTGTATTACTTTCTTTTTTTCTGTGTAACAATTTTTTTTTTTTTTTGAAGTATCTTCACCCGGTTCTTTCCATAAATACCACATATTTTAGCCTCCAAAAAAACAACAACAAAAAAACATAAGAATAGTCCAACTCTTCTGAATTTTATTTAATTGTTTGTTTGTTTGTTTATTTTATAATTTTATGATCATTTTGCTTGTGTTTATTCATACAGTGGTGGCCAAAATGATTAGAACCCCTGACAGATCTGAAAATATTGACCTTTTTTGCCTCCATTATGATTTCATTTCATAATGTTCATTAAACATGCAGTTGGTTGCTTTGAGCACATCAAATATCAGATGAAGTGAGTCGTACTGTTTTTATCCACTTTTAACTTTAATATTTGGTATGTCCATCTTTTGCAGCAATTACAGCAGCACATCTCTCTGGCATAGTGTCAATATATTTCCTCTGAGAACTTCAACACTAATGTTATCCCATGCCTTCTGCAACTAAAGCCAAAGGCTTTCCTTTGATTGTACAATAGATATGTCCAGTTTATTTTCCATCTCGCCCCAAATGTGCCAGATGGGGTCCGGACTTTGAGGGGGCCAGTCAATGCTCCAGCAGATTCCTGCAGATCTCCGACTTTGTAGATATTTCATTCGTTTTATGGGTATTGTAAAAAACAAACAAAAAAACAAACAAAAAAACAAAACTGAAACCTCTTAAATATTCCAAGTGTTCTAATAATTTTGGCCACCACTGTATTCATATGTATATATATATTTTTTTTATTTATTTGTTTGTTTATTTGAGACCAGACATTATTTGAGCTCTGATTCATGAATGACTTCCAATTTGTGAAATGATTCAAAAGGACGATTTGTTCACTGATTCGGTTCTTGAATTCTGTTCGCTCACTCGGTGATCCGGTTTCAAATTCTCTTTTGTGTTCCTTGGAAAACTTGTTTAGAACGACATGGGCTGAGTAAATAATGACAAAATGTAATTTTTTTTTAGGTGAACTGTTCCTAAGTAGACCCACAGAACACCAAAATGTATGCTAGGTACATTGAATTGATTCACTATAGTAAAAGATGGTATACTTCTATGGAGAGTGACCTCAAATAAGGCTTACCCTGATTGAGGTTTGTGGATGAAAGCGGACAGTCAGTGGGTGTCCTTGAATGGATCAGGGGAGTGTTACCACAGCTGTGCCAGTCTTGTTTGAATTCATTTCACAAGAACACACAGAGTGACTTATGACCCAGTGAGCTTTATCAGCAGTCAACAAGTGTTTTTCACTCTCAAAATCAATAAGCTCTCACTGTGTGCCTTTGAAAGTAGACCCACACTCCGTTTTTTTTCCCCTTAGAGGAAAGGGGATGCAAGTCCTGATTTTGCAGAGTTAGACACGTTCCTGGGTCAACATATTTGGTTGATCCTGGAACAACATTCCTGTCCGAAAATGTAATCCTAACCATATCCCTACCCCTAAACCAAACCCTACCCATACGTTATCTCTAAAATCAGAGGGAAATGATGAATAACACAGATGTAGAATAACCCTGGTTGTAAGCCTAAACTTGACAAACTTATCCCTCAAATCTTATTGGTTGATTGGAATGTTGTTCCAGGAGATATATGTTGCATTTGGTGAAATCCGGTTCTGCGAAAGGGTTTAACCAAATAGATACTTAGGAAAACAGAATCAGAAATGGCTCTTTTTGGCTTATAGTATGAGTTGGATGTGCTGCATCAACATCATGCCATGGAGGAAAATCCTAAAAATAACACGAGTACACTAACTGTCTGCGACTTTACATGTATTTGTTTTATTAACCCTAACACGTACCTAGTGTCATAAAATGAAACTTGTTTAAAACCCATGACATGGTCGGGAAATGAGTATTACCAGCGTGATGTCCTCCCAAAAAACCCCAGCTGACATAATCCGTGTTGTTTTTGCCAACCATGAAGGCAGCAGTTCTTCCAAATGTTTTGTCAGAAAGAAGAATTTATTGCGTCTTATCTGGAGGGCTGCTTTTGTGCGCACTTCCCAGCCATTTTAATTTCCTTTGGCCCATGGCCCAGCTGTGAACCTCTACCAGCAAAACCCCTGTCACCGAGGAGTGGACGTGTGATGTGAGATTACTGAGTGGCACCTCTCTTTAATTCCTGACTATTGTATGTAGGATGTCACCCAACAGCGGTTCCAGAAGCTCTGTTGCTTGTGTTAATTAAATCCTAGGCAGTGAGATAATAGAGGAGTTTTCCCACACCGTTGCCACCATGACCCTGGGCTTTCCCCTGTAAAGCCACGTTTTGCTTCGCCAGCAGTTCCGACCTCTGAATTTTGATAATCAGGCTCTTAATAGCTGTTGCCGCAGTCTGTCAGACTAGCATCAAGCTGAGCACAAACAAGCTTTCATTTGATCACCTTCACACACACACACACATGCTTCTTCAATTCACATACTTTCCACGCTGTCACTAGTCCATTAACACTATATCAGGCATCACAAGAGAATTCTGAAAATAATTAACATTTCTGCTGCATCTCAAATAATGTTTGAACTGCATTAATAGCGTTCTGGCAGGTAAATGATGGTGAAAATTGGATTTAAAAATTTGGAACAAAAGTCTTGTTAAGGCTAATAATATAGCTAGCATTTTATGTATCATATATTAACACAATTAAATATTTTCACAATAATTAAAATGTAATTTTATGGGGAAAAAATTCAGTTTACAAGAGATAGCTATTTTACCATTTTTTTATCATTATAAGCATGCTTAGAAATGCTCTTTATTGTTTCCTTGTTAACCAAGTACAATATATTTTGAAAAAAAAAATATATATATATGCATATAATTTATATATAGTATATATGATTATATTTATATATATAATATTAATTTTTTTATTTCTTTAAGAGAATTGTATTTTTAAAACTATGACTATGATAATTTATAGTTTTATGTTGTATTTCCATATTTTAATAATGAAAGACTGGGTCTATGGAAAAGGTCTAACTAAATCTATCCATAATAGGCATTTGAAAAGTGGCCAAATAAATGATAAAACTATGGTAGAAAATGGCAGTGGACCACAACCGTCCATAAAAATGGTTTCATTCTTTGCTCATGTCTCATCTCGCCTACGGCACCAAGTGAGCTGCACTGGTACATCCTCAGAAAAATAGGTACATGACGCTCCTGCATTGGTCAAATGTGTTTAGAGATGCTGGGTGAGATGAATCATTACCAGTTTATACGTGTTTTGGTGATGCATGAACGCTTCTTTGACGTCTATAGACTCATCTGACGTAGACACCCACACAGTGAATGGTGATTTAAAAACCCAGTGTCCCAAAATGTTTGACCGTACATGGCCATCAATCACGTTCCGCTCAACCGCAGACATGTTTATACATTTACTGCCCTTTACATTACACGCATTGTGTGGTCGTAATATAATCCCCATCTGAACAATAGGCAGATGGTAATCTGAGCCGGATTTATGTCTGTTTTGGCATGACACACCGCATTACTAGCCAGACAGAGCGTATACAGATTTTGGGCACGTCTGCATGTCCCCATACTCATCACGTCTCTTTTCATGCACACGAGCCACATTACAACATGTAAATATTTAGCTTTTGCTCAAGGACATTACTTTTAGATCAGGATGTGGGATAGTGAAGGACCACTGATGATAAAAGATTTCGCAAAGTGAACACAGGAGCATGAATGTTTGAGCATTTTATGACCAGAATAGTGACCAAAAATGTTTTCTTTACCTAGTTGGTGTATATTTTTTGGCCTACTGATGCTTGATTGATTTTGATACATAGTTTTTCCATTGTCTTATCAGATGTTAGGATGTTTTAGCATGACAAATCCAGCGCAGAGGTTTCTACAGACAACAGACTCATGTTTGTCTGTCATTTAGTAAGGAAGCCAGTTTCCTATTACAAGGAAGCTAGTCTATTCTGACACAGTGGAATCAGTAGTTGAAAGTGTTTGAGCTCCAAGAGGTGTCTGTCAAACTGTGCCCCCACAGGGGCGTCTGACTCAGCCGGTGGAACTTTGATTCTGTGCCCTGAATCTCCAGGTGTTTTCCAATGAGAGCATCAGGCTTTCAGTAATAGATTGTGAGCTTGTATCACGGCTGTTTTCAGTCACCCAACAGCCCCATCTGGCTGATTCATAACGGACGCTGTTTTTGTAGGGTGGTCGAAAAAGTGTCTCACAGCCATTCCTTGAATTACTGTTTAATGGTGTAGTTGATTGAAGCATTTTCAAGATTCAGAGATGAAATATGTGCAGAAATATCAAGACCGACGTCATGGAGAGCTTGTACTCCAATATCCAAATAAGATTATATAACCAAATAAGATGCCATAGGGTTTATGTATATTTCTCTAGGTGCACTGTATGTTTTACATATTGGATAAACAAAACATAATAAACCTTGCAGAATTTTATTTGGATAGACAATCTTATTTGGATATTATTATTCTACACGATTCAGTCTAATTAAATGAAAAGTAAACACTAAAATTTGTTGTTTTAAATGCTACAAGTGAATTTAGTCATCAAAACAACAATTTTATTTTATATTTTTCTTAGATTTATTGTAAATTTATTATTATTATTATTATTATTTTTGTTGTTGTATTGTTGTAAAGTATAAAAAAGTAATTTTGTAATGCATTGCAACTATATTATTAAAACAGCTCAATCAGACAACAAAGATGTTCTTTTGAGTTTAGTGGAATGTTTTCTGGCATTCTGTTGGCGACAGTCTTTTGTCTTCTTTCTTTATTGTTTGATCCCACTGCAGAAGCTACAGCCCACGAGGGTCTTCCCATAATGCTTTGGGTCACATTGCTGATGTATGTAATGATCGGTGGGCAGCAAACACTCAGCTGACACTAGATAATGTGTTGAAATGTGTCACATTCTCTTTCGGTTTTCCGTCATCCCAAGGGGCATTACAGGAATTTGGATCATTTTGGTTTCCCCCAGTCTGTTCCGCTTTCACAGCAACACTCTTAAAAATAAAGGTTCCAAAAGGGAGTTTTTGCAGCGATGCCATGGAAGATCCATTTTTGGGTTCCCCAAAGAACCTTCAGTGACAGTTCTTAAAACAAACATTTCTAAGAGTGAAGAACATATATGTGAATATAAAGAGCCTTTTTGTGTAATGGAAAGGTTCCATGAATGTTAAAGATTCTTCTTGGAACTGTAGAGTGAAGAGGGTGACTGTTTCACCCTGCTTGCTTATACTGGAAAATTCTGCCAACTTCAAAGTCACCCCCCAAGCTATAAAACTCAAAGTTAAGGGATGTGAGGCATCCTGCAGTCTTAACTACATGAGCTAGATTGTAGGTTTGGGAGAACGATGGGATCGGTGGGGGGCTGATTACATCATAAGACAGCAAAAAAATTCCACATTGCCAGTGTCCTGCCACTTGGAGGGCGACCGAAAGGGCAGTGCCAAGACAAGGAGTGAGTTGCAATGGTTTAAGTGGAAGAGAGAAGAAAGCATGAGGAATGGAGGGGGTAAATACTGGAAAGGGGCTCGGACTTGAGAACCAATGAGAGGTGGAGTAAATCAAAGACTGAGGGAGTGAAAAATAAAGGGGAGGGAAAAGGAAGTGTGTGAGAGAGAGAAGCACAAAAAGCTGAGAAGAGTGAAGCAGAAGAGGAGAGAGTTAGGAGCGCACAGAAAAGATGGTTTGGGAAGAAGCAATGCTGGTTTAAACTGTTTTTAAAATCTGGCTTAAACAGGACTGTTTTTTTTTTCCCAGGATGAAAGTCTCTCGTAAGTAAATTTACAACTTTATCAAACTTCATTGCTCTGGTCTTCTACTCCGTTTGATTTATTTATTGCTTATTTCATACCTGTGTAAGTTGCATGGCTCTTGAATAACTCCCAGAATCCACACATCTGTGAATCGAAACATTGTGACAGATGCCTTGATGCCTACACTGTAAAATAAAGCGTATTGAAGAACATTTTTCAAGAAAATACAATTTCAGTCTTTCTACTTCAAGTGTTACTTGTCATTTCTTTGTTCTTATTTCTAAAATTTAACAGCAATTTCAAAATGAAAATTGTTTCAAAATAAATCCCACACCAAATTTTGGTTCAGTGTATTAAATTCCTAACGGGATTTGTGACAGCTTGCCAAAGTGCCAGCGTGTGCCATGCCTGACCTCGAGGGAAAACCATATCCGCCTCCTTTTACATAAGGTTATTCAATGAGGAAAGGAAGCTGTCTATGTTTGTCACATATTTAGCGGCACTCTGCTTTTAGCATTGTGTCAGTGGAGTGCTGTGTTACAAACTTATTGTTGTAGCAGTTATTGTACTCCGCACGCAGTTTGGCTGCATACAAAAGTGTGAGTTTCCCCCGCTGGTGGCGAGCCAGTAGCTGAGCTCTTTATCCTTCCGATTCCATGAGAAAGGACAATGACGGAAAAGAAATCGTGGCTTTCGGGATAGTGTTACGCAATGCTGTGCGACGTGGAATTCCCAGCTTAGGTTTCGGGCTGATACTGTAGTGTCTGCTGCTGTGGGACGTTGATAAGGATGCCGCTACACTTTCAGTGTTACTGTACAGCACAGGAGGTGCAATGTATTGCCCACAGCACTTCTGGGAATGGACGCTTAGTCACAAAGGAGGTTTCCTCATCTTCTGTTGGACCAATTGAATGGCGTTTAGTTTTCAGTTACAGGCACTATGTTGACAACCTCATACTGTGGTTGTGTAACAGTGATATTTGTTTTTAAACAGATACTAATTTTTCTAGTAGAGATGATTGTTTCGTGTTCCTTCCACTATTTCAACAAACGTTGTTTAATCTTTCAAGGAATTTGTTAATGAACTGACTTGTTTATGGCTTTATATATATATATATATATATATATATATATATATATATATATATATATATATATATATATATATATATATATATATATATATATATATATATATATATATATTTTTCTATACTCCCAATATTTTATACAAGAAATTGGATACATTTAAATTAATTTGGGATATCCAGAGCAGTTTTGATTTTTATAGAGTTTGAGTTCTGTTCTTAATTTTTTTAATTGTTTTTGTTGTTGTAATGTAACAAGTTAAAAGGTTCCCTGTATAATTTACATAATTTTAATGCATATATGCAAAATGAATATTCTATCTTAAGATCTATTTCAAAGAAATGCTTTCTGTTTTGTCAAAAACCTGAAAAAAAAAAAATCTCAGTTTCCACAAAAATGTCAAGCAGCACATTGATTATAATGAGAAATGTTTTTCTGAGCACCAAATCAGCATATTAAGTCCTGCTTCCATCTAAATTACCCGGAACAATTTGTCCCAGGAACTTTTTTCCCCCAGACCTGTTGCTGTCTGCGTTTCCATCGCGTTTTAAAGTACCGTGACGATTAGTCTGCTGACATAGGACTGCACGCGACTTTCCAGTTCCCGCTGGATTAATATATATAGCATATAAACTTAATAAAGCCTGAACTTTGTTGTCTGTCCATTAGGGCTGGGTATCGATTCAGATGTTCCAACTCAATTCGATTTCGATTCTCGATTCCATTTTCAATTTCGATTTTCAATTTTCGATTCAAGTCAATGAATATAATTTAATACAAATACTATAGGTATTTATAAAAAGAACAGTGAACATAAGTTTACAAGTGGGTAATTAAAAAGAAATTGACATTTACGCATTTGGCAGACGCTTTTATCCAAAGCGACTTGCATTGCATTCAAGGTACACATTTTTGTCAGTTCTTGCTTTCCCTGGGAACCTTGGCGTTGCTAGCGCCACGCTCTTATTGTTTGAGCTACAGGAAAGCTGAAGAGCCACAAATCCATCTTTATATTTCAAATGCATACAATTCTTAAATACAATACAATTTTGCAACTTTATTCTAAAAGATTTATCTGAGAAGTATTTTATACAATTTAGTTTTTTTGATATATTATTTCAAAATATTATTTTATTTAATATTATAATATATTATATTATTTATATTTTGATATATTTATTCTAAAACATAAAAAGGGTATTGGATGATTTTCAGCAATTTTTCAGTACACGGCAAGCTTTTCTTGCGATTTTGCCGCCAGTCAAGTGTGCAGTTACTTTTCGTTCAAGAGAAGCACATTCATATCTGGACACAAGTAGTCTGAAATGGGGACACAAGAAATCTGTTTATAATGTAAGCTATTAGGTTTGAATTGTTGGTCCTGCGCTGTCTATTGACTCAGTTGATTTGAATATGTCTATAATGGCTAACGTACGTGCTTAAGTGAACGCTCAAGTTTGATCATAATGCAAGGCAAGCATTCGCCTGTATGTGATCTATTTTTAGCGTTTGTGTGCTCGGCTGTGGGGGTGTTGCAACGTCTGGGAGATGTCTCATCAAATGCTTCCGCAGATTTGTAGTATTACACAGCATTTTACCTCAGCATTACAAAAGGCGACAACGCACCGGAAGCCGCCATTTAAGCACTGAATGAATGAATGACAGGCGCGCCTCTCGCTCCTTTGTAACGTCGCGCAAGGCAAATAAGAGGGTGACATCTAGTGGAGAAGACTAGTAATTAGATTTACGTTAATCTTATGTTCAATGTTAGAGGAAATAAATATGGAAAAAAATCGATCCGTGTCCTTTGAGAATCGATTTTTAAATCGACCACATTTTAAAAAACGATTAATCGAAAAATATTTTTTTTTGCCCAGCCCTACTGTCCATCGGTCGTATTTTTTAAACTCCATTGTTGATTCGAATAGTAAAACAACTCTTACTGCACGCACCGCAACAGACTTGGTTGAAATAAAATGCTGCGTGAACTCAACCAATCAGCATGTTCAGCGCACAAGTCCCACCCCTGAAATTTCCTGAACTTTGAAGTAGCCTACTACCTCGCAAGCAGGGGTTTTGAGGGGGAAATTTTTACCCGCAAACTTCATTTAGACCCCGGTTCCTGTGGTCGAAACACACAGAGTACCACCCCAGAGTCCCTGGTTACTGGGGAAAGTTCCTGCAGTGGAAACGTGGCTTTAGAATGATTTCTGTAGGATCATGTGACACTGAACACAGGAATCCATTACATTGTACAATATAATTAAAATAGAAAACAGTTATTTGAATTTGTAGTAATATTTCACAATATTACTGTTTTTAATGTATTTTTAATCAAATAAATGCAGCCTTGGTAAGCAAAAGAATATTCTTTCAAAAACATAAAATCGTACTGAAATATTATGCACATTTTTAAATATCTGCCTCATTGGTCAACCAGTATTTTTGTATTGGTTGACCAATTCAGTCAACCACTAAATGGTGTTTGTGTGCCATATTTAGGGTAGGACCTTGTGTAAATACATTTATACAATCAAATGTTTGTAGATTAATGTCAAGGTCATTTACCTTGCTAATATTTGTCAGTAGCTTTGCTTGTTACATGCATTTGTTTACTTCAGTCAGATCAATCCCTCAGAGGTTACTGATATAGCTGTGCTGAGTAGCTATAGGCTGAGAGTTTCGTGACTTGCTCATAAAGAAAACTCTTATATAAGTTGACGTCTGCAGCATTTAGTCTTTCCCACAGGAGCTGCTGAAGTGAACAAACTGTATTGTTCGGTAAAGGAGGTGACACAAAAGAAAGGTAATCTTAGTGGGGTGGAGGCAGCGCAGGGATTCTCATCACGGTTATACGTTACTGTCAATATGATGAATGGGAACCCAGGCGATTCACTCTCTGACACAGCTACTCCTCTCCGCGCACTTGGAGGGCGGGCATATGGGCTGCACCCACCCACAGGAGACCCTTTGGGGCGTGATTTGGATTGTCAAGTGGTTTGGCATGAGATTCTTTTTTAAATTGAGCTGTTGAGACTTGTAAGGTGACCTTATTAGAGTCACTCCTGCACTGCTGAATCAGGTGAGAATGATTCAAGTGGTCATTAAAGAGATTTTAAGATGCAAGAATCAGTGGAAAAGTTAGATACTAGAATATTTCAAAGATGTTAAGATACATTGGATGATATATTTATTGATTGACAAATGAACTAAACAAGATCTACCTACATTGTCAATGGGTATTTGTGCATGTATGTATAGTTGTCTGCATTTGTTTAAACTTGCCGGTCTGTGTCTTGGTTCCTTCCACGGTTTCTTCTTCATCTTATCTAAACAAGGAATTCTTAGGAAATTTTTGGCTTTATTACTGTGGATTTGTAAGGCATTCTTTTTCAAGTGTTTTGTATTGTAAGTAATTGAACAGAATGTGACTTTCAGCCATTCTTATATGGTATTAAAGTATGTAGTACAATAGTAGATGTCTTTTATTATGATTTGTTGACTGTGAACTTGAGTAACTTGATAGCTGGGTGAAATGCGATGAAGTCTTACACAAAGGAAAGTATGTGCTTATGTTCTTATATTGTTTTGTATAAATATCGGATTTAGCTGTTTCAAGCCCAAACACTGACTTAAATTTCTCTCTCTGGCTTGAATTTTGTGTATTTTACGCACATTTGATGAGAGCAGCTTACAAACAGCTTGTGTCACAGATTGTTGTCAGTTTTTCTCAGATATTTCTCCAAAAATTTCTATAAAAATAATAAGGCGCAAATGAGGCAATCTTCGACACATACAGTAAAAGTATAGATCTGTAAAACTGATGTGGATGGCATATATCATATAATGTGGCATTGAAAGATTTTGATGAGAAAAGTTGGAGTTCATATTGAGATCTTTTGATTGTTTTGATCTGAGCACTTGAGATTATTGGGGTTATTATTATCATTTTCTCAAGAGAAAAGAATCTCCATTTACTCTCATTGCTGCTGTTCACAAGACTTTGTGATTTTGGTAACACTTTATTTAAGGGTTCAATTCTTGCCATTTAGCATGCATATTACTAGGATATTGGCTGTTTATTAGTACTTATAAAGCACATATTAATGCCTTATTCTGCATGACCTTATTCTACATCCCTTAATCATACCCAATACCTAAATTTAAACAATACAATAACTACCTTACTAACTATTAATAAGCAGTAAATTAGGAGTTCATTGAGGCAAAAGTAGTTGTTAATAGTGAATATATGCTCCCCATACTAAGGTGTTACCGTGATTTTCCTTCCTTCCTGTTTTTTTATTTTTTATTTTTATGTGGGATACACTCTTGTGTCTTAATGACCAGAGGGGTCTTTTACCTTGGGTCAACTCTAACACAGTTGTTTTGTTCAGTGGACCCACAGATCAATATATTTATGAATGTTCCATGCCTTCTGTAGGATGATATTAATCACACAGTTTCCTAGCGTTATTCCAAAGCTGACCACTAAAAGCTTTTAAAGGAAGAAAAATTAAAAACAGGCTTCAGACATTCGAGTACATTATGTTAACCCTCCGTAAGCTCTGCGTTAGCTGACGTCTGCTGGGACGTGTCACGTAAAAGTCTTTGGTTAAATGAACAGGATCATGATGCCAATATGTAACTGATCTCTTTATCCTGAAGATCTTGAGCTGTCCTCATTTTATCATGTAGGATTACGAGCAGACTTTACAGGCTCACAGGGCTGTGTGATTATCTTGTAACCTGGCTGGTTCCTGACCTACAAGAATAACCTTGTTCATGCAGTGGCAGGAAGAGAAACATAATTAAATCACACAGAACTGATTATGTTATGTAATATCTCCATACTCTTTCTCTCTCTCGCTCTCTCTCTCGCGCTCTCTTGCTCCCTCCCTCCCTCCCTCTCTTCCTGTTCAAGAGCACACAAGCTCATCTAAAAATAGTTTTGATGATAACCGTCTATGAAACAATATGCTACTGGTCTCCTTACACTGTGCCCTTACTAAGATGCAACAAGTTTCCACTGACAAACACACTGCCAGTATATTTAGCTGAACATCCTTAAAACAAGATAAATTTACTTGAGAAGAAAATTTGCATAAGTTTTATTTGCATACATTTCTGTGATGTCACGGTTGGCGGAGCTATTCAGCCAACTTGTCCCAGCTTTATAATATAAATATACTGAGTGAAAGTTTTGCCACTCAGTATATTACATAATATGATTAGATGTTGCAATCCCAACTTATTCAGTCCGATACTTACCTTGAGTGGATTTTGAGGCATCGTCTAGGTTGGGGGGTTTCATTGGTGACCACTTAGTGATGTTTCCTCCTAAACGACAATCTTCAGTTGTGCACCTTGGCTTCTTTGGGTGTTTCGGCCATTTACCCCATGACACCCTTCGCCGAGGCAGGCCCACCACAGGCTGATCAGACCTGGGTATGTGTCGTAAGGGGACTAAGTGGTCATTTGATTCCCCACTCTATCTTTTTTCTTCTCAACCACAGCCAGTGACTGCTCCTTTCAGCAACTGTGGCAAGTTCTTTGATGGTCTTCCTCTGGGCCTGCCCTCTAATGCCCATTTCCTTCAGAAGCCTTGCAGTAGAATTAGCAATAAAGCCCCTGCAGCCTACCTCCACTGGACAGACCTTCACGCTCCAGCTCCTTTCCTGAATTGTAAATCAACCCGAGGTTTATCTTCCCTATATTGAGAGTATTTTAAATGCTGAAATGCATAGGATTGTGGATGTTATGATGCCTGGCTTTGTCATTATGTGGTCATTATGATCTCAAAGTTCATAGCAACCCATGAAACCTGGCCCTGTAATCTTGTTTGTTCTTTGTCTTTATATATTGAACAGATAGACATGCTTTATGAGTCTGACAAGTACAAACATTTTGTGTTGCAGAAATCGAGGCAAAGGAAGCTTGTGACTGGCTACGGGCGGCAGGATTCCCCCAGTACGCCCAGCTCTTTGAAGGTAACACTTCACCACACGAGAACATAAACTTAGAAAACCCCACAAATGTTATCACACCCAACTGTAAAGTTGTAGTTAAAACTGTTTCGAGGGAGACTGGTACTCTCATTCAGACTTCGAAACAATTGTATGACATCAGCATTATTTAGGGCAAACACAAGCTTTTAATGTAGGGTTTAGTTTCCCATGTTGTTTGCAACAGACTCGTGTTAATGGCTGCCAGACCTCATGATGTTAATCTGGTTTTAGCTCATTCATTTCCCCTGTGGTGTGATATGTAACATTTTCATACCACCTTAAAAAATGTCTCATTTACCTTCTACATCTGAAATTTTCATCTGAAATGCAGAGAGGTACAGGTCATTGGTCAAACTGGTTCCAGTTAAGAGGTACCACTTGAACATACTAGAGTATGACATCTTCAAAGAGAAACAGAGGTCATGGGAATAACCTTGCCACAAAAACACTGCCTTTTTCACTCGCCCTTGGTGAACGCTTTTGATGTTGGAGTGTTAGTCTTTGAATGAAATTGTGTGAACACTCAGTTTTTATTTTATTTTTATATTTGAAAACTTCAGATGCAAAAGCCTCGAAATCCGTTGGACGTTTTTTTCTTTAAAATAAGCATTTTTGTCAGGCTCCTATGTATAGGTTTCTACCTAAGTACCGGTACTTCTGAATGGGCTGAGGCTGGGATTTAGTGGGTTTGAAGTGAAAGTATTTTATGAACTTATACTATAAGCGGTGAGCATTCACTCAGTATCGTTATCTCATTTTTGACCAAAGTGGCTTTTAGAGGCTCTTACATCTGAACTCTTCATTTCTTCTGCATGTTTTAAGACTATGCACCACAAGTGTTCTGGAATATATGTTTTTTTTTACAATGGATATTTACTATCCATTTGAAGTTTTTTTTGTATTTACACATCTGGATATTTCATTTAAAAATAAAATTATAGATTATAATTTAAAGCTGGAAATAAGACATTGGGTCATGGTTTTTGTTGCAATATTATGCTATTTTAAAGTTTATTATGCCCCTTTTTACAAGATGTAATATAAGTCTCAGGTGTCCCCAGAGTGTGCCTGTGAAGTTTCAGATTTAATATACCATTTTGAAAATGCCAATTTTCGGGTTTAAGAAAAATTACCTGTTTTGTGTGTGTCTCCTTTAAATGCTAATGAGCTGCTGCTTCACAAATCTACACTAAATCTTCACAGCTCGTGAACACACAAATGAAAACTGAATTTATGTGTTTTAAAGTCTTATCACTCTCAACTTGTGCACACACCAGACGCATGCACACAGAAAGCTGGATGTCGGTGCGTCCGTGAGTAGGCTATTAAACTAGACTAGTTCTCTTTCATGTATTATTGCAGTTAAACTGTCAAAAGCTCACAAGGTTATGTCAGAAACACACAAAGTTCACATGAAAACAGTTGGTTATGTCTGTGCACTTATGTTATGTAGTTTTGAAAACAGTTGGTTATGTCTGTGCACTTATGTTATGTAGTTTTGAAAACAGTTGGTTATGTCGGTGCACTTATGCAGCAAGTGCAGAAATCCCGTGTGTATATTAGATCTGTGTGCTATAGTGGAAGCAGTGTAATATACAGTGCCTATTGCTATATCTGCTGTTAATATGAAGCAAACAACAAAAGATAAACAGAAAATCACTCACTGCTCTTGACTGAATAACTTTAGTAGCTTTATTAAGAACACATTTCTTACTTGAATGCTGCTGATAAATGCTCTGGCGAGGAGATAAACATGGCCGACTGTGTACAGCTATCTGAGGGCGGGGTCTATGCTAATCGGGCAGTGTCCATCAACATTTGTGGGCGGGGCTTGTGAATTGTGACATCACATTCCCCAGAATCTGCAAACGGCTTGTTCTGAGACACTGCTTGGGGATAAAAAAAAAAAAAAAAAAAAAAAAAAAAAAAAAAGGAGTGGGTGGATTTTTACCATTATAGGTGGTTGAATACACACACTGCCAACACACATTTATGTTCAAACACCTTATAAAAGTGAATTTTGTATAATAGGTGCCCTTTAATTTTTTTTGGAGGTGTCCTCCAATAGATTTACATGCATCCAAGGTCAAAAAAACACTTTAATTTTCTCATTTCTCAAAGAGTCTGAAAACCGTTCATTCAAAGATTCTGTCTCTCTAAACCCCTCCTTTCTGAGAGCCTACTCTGCTCTGATTGGTCAGACGGCCCAGTCTGTTGTGATTGGTCTACCACTTACAGCGCGTGTCGGACACGAATTTCAGCTCTGGAGCTTTCTCAGCACTTGATAGTGATACAAACAGGAACGATGGCATCGATTTTTCCGTATCAATTTCTGTGCAAATCCTCATCCTTTTGAAGGGCATGCAAAGTGGATTTGCAGAGCTGAAAATAGCATCTTTTTGACATGTCCATAACGCGAAAAGGCCTCAGAAGAGCCTCAACTACTTTGTTTGAGAACGGGTCAAAGTTCATGGGCAGCCAATTAAGACCATGGGCTGGCATTATGCAAATTTGTTGCATTGTTACATGCAGGAAGTGAGACTGGATGACCTTTTACATTCACAAACAGTTATTACAATATTACAGTATTACAAACAATATTACACATTGTATGAAAAGTAGTAATGGAAAAAGCATATATATACTATATATATTTGACTTTTTAAATCCACATTTTTGACATTGATTGAACAAATCTGCTACTTATTATGTAAGAAAAAATGGTGTTCGATTATACAATCCATTCTTTGTTCATTTTTAATATTAACACTACATTGTCATCTCAATGGCAGACACAGAATCAAAGTGCAGAATATAATCTTCCCATAATGCATCTCTTTACAAGTGCTGTTTTGGAATTTCCAGCGTTTCAATGCCGGAATACAGTGACTGTCTCTGATTCTGTGTTTTTACTTCTGTGTCGTTCTGCAAAGGCAAAAAATATGATGAAACATTTAATTGTACCAGAGGAATGTTAGTCTGGATCCAGACACCCTGTTACATAAGTTGGACACCATACTAAGTGGAAGACGTAATGGCTTCTCAAAGCCAAGCTCAGTTTTTGGGGGCAAACCCTGTCTCCCTTTATTAGCATCTGGAAGTCTAAAACAAGTTAGCTACTCTCTTTGCCTTGGCTATCGCTCTGGAAAGAATGTGTTGTCAGGTTTTTTTTTAAGAGTGTGGGCGCCTGAATTCCTCTGTGTTCACTGTGAACATGCAAGATTGGCCTGTTAACGAATCCGAGGGAAATCATTACGGTCCCTGAAAGACATCTGTTTTTTTCTAGCATTTGAGCTATAATGAGCTTGATTGTTGAAATGGGATATGCTTGTGTTTCTTTACAGATTCTCAGTTTCCAATTGACATCTCTCCTGTGAAGAAAGACCATGACTTCTTGGACAAAGACCTTGTGGAACCTCTATGCCGGTAATGACTGTGTACTTCCTAGACAAAAAAGTCCATAGTCCATAAACCATTGAACCTAATGAACACCTCAATTTCAGAACTCATTTAGAACATTCTGTACTTTTCTGTATTTCTTGGGAAACATTTTACAAACTTTATTGGTTGTTGCTTTAATCATGACATTATTTGCTTCTGCATTACAAGAAGATTGACATGAGAGAAACTACACCGGACATGAGCTTAATTGATGCAATACACAATGACAGCATTAAAACAAGAAGAACAATTTGATTCTTAGGACCTTGTCATTACTGATGACTTTTATGGTGATAAACTAATGGTCAATTACAGGATTTCATTTAGATTTACTCCTACAGCATTTCTATTTAAAAGATTTATTTTGTAGTGGTTGAGGGTTATAACACTTCACAGACATTGCACTGGCAAATCAATGGCTTTTAAATAGTCATCAGTAGTGACAACAGGTCCTTTTTTATTGTTGTCATTGCGTGTTATATAGGTCTGGTGTAGTTTTTCTCATGTCAATCTTCTTGTAATGCAGAAGTAAATAATGACATGATTAAAGCAACTACTGACTAAATAAAGTAAATTACACTCATTGTGTTTCCCCAGAAATAAAGTACAGAATGTTCTCAATGAGTTAGCTTTTCCTCTTGTTTAGACACTGAATTTGAGTTCCCAAATTAAGATGAAAAGAGCCCTCCAGTAACTTTGGTTTCCTTGGAGACTACCCTGGTAGGAGAGCATTGGGGGCAAAGGGGGGGCGTACTCAAGCTGGTCTACTGTGACTCTAAACAACCCTTAAGCAACTCATCGAAATTCCAAACCTGTTTACTGTTGTATGGGAAACAATGTCCGACGTTCCCACCTCTCCCCCTGACTTCTCACTTTTCTACAGCCCCCGGAGGGCAACAGCTCAGTAAACAATTCTAGCACGACATGCCCAGTAAGAGCGCAAAAGGAGTTTGTTAGTTGTGGATGTTTGTAAGCGGCAGTGACAAAGCTAACATCTTTAACCTTTCTGATACTTTGCTCTCTACATTTTTTTCAGATAAAGACTTGCTGCTTGATTAGTGGACTAATAACTTTTGTTAAATTAATTATCAGGAAGTCATCAAAGAGTTGCCGTGTAGTGTTGTCGTGAAATATGTTGTGAAATGTTAATAAAGACACTTCTTTGTTTAAATATATTAAATGAAAACAAAGTTAACATTTATGGTGATTCCTTGTCTTATTGGAACCAGTGTCTTTGTTCTCCATTGACTATGGCCAATGTCTTACAGTTTGCTACATTACGCATCGACTGTGTTCTGCGGTTCATGTTTTATATCTTAAGCATTTGCTGTCATGGCACTCACACAGACCACTGAACAATATAAAGAGTCATAAAATGTCATGATTATTACATCACAAACAGCGGCTTGGTTTCCATGCATGCTTGAGGCACGCAATGTGTTGTCATCTTTTCCACATTATTCGTTTTTTTCCCTTTACAGCATTAACAACTTATAATAAATCTTCCCTGCACACTTTCAGATCCAGAAAGAGACTTTATTTCTTTGACTTTTTATTGGAAATATTGATATGTTGCGGTGCTGCTTCAAGACCTTTATTGTGAAAGGTTGTAATTTAAACTTATGCTCTGTGATTCAAAAAGACTAGTTCAAGGAGAAGCTTAGACTTTGTCTAAAGCTCAAAATGCTGCTTTACTTTCATCCTAAAAGAGTTTTTCCTATTTGATGGACTACGCAAATGACTGAAAAAGAAAGACCCATTTTCACAAGGTTTTGGGAATGGCATCAAAGAAAAGCAAGATCTAATGGTTTTTGTTCGATTTTTTTTTTAATTTGAGGGTAAAAACAGGCCTCTCAGACCTGGAAAGAGTGACTATGTGGCAGGTGGAATCAACACCACATTAGATGCTTTTGAGGGCCATTGAAAACCATGACAACTACAGCTTGCAAGCTTTCGCCAATTAAAAGCAAGCATACATGAGAGAGAGTAGGACATTGGCCAATTATTGAGCCTAATTTGGTTTGCTGCACACCAGAGCTGAGTGTTGGATAGCAGGGACATAGATCTTATAGCTTGATTATATTAGAAATGGCCACAGAAGGCTGTGCTGATATTGTGTCCACATTGATATATGCAATGCAAGATAAAACCAGTTGGTAGGAAAGGCTTTTTAAATTTCTATTATTTTTTCCACCCCATTTAGGCGACTGAATACGCTGAACAAGTGTGCCTCTATGAAACTTGACGTAAACCTTCCCAAGAAAAAAGTAAGTGATGCATCATTTCAACATTTGTAGGGTATGTGCATTGTTCTAGCAAATTCATGTAATGGTGGTTTTGCTGCTAGAATTAGGATAACCCATGCCTGTAAAAAGCTATATATAGTGACTAGCACAAAATGCCACATGTTCTAACTCTAAAAAAACAACTACAACCCTTTTTTAAATCACAATAAGACTGATATATGAGAAAGCCACTAGCATTGTCTTCTTTCCTGAAGTATAGTATTATTCTTTCCTAAAGTATAGTATATAGAAATATATAAAATATTGAATGATAAAGATATTTTGTGTTATATCATGCTGGTTATGCAATCATTAAACAGAGGAAGGAATGTGCCCTTTGAAAACATGAAAAAGCCATTTGAGTGAATCTAAACTGTTACCACTGGGGGTTCTGGATTGTGGAGAAGGAAAAAGGAAAAAAAGAGAGAGTGAAAGAAAGGATTTCTTGAAGGATTGGGATGGTATTCAAGTGTTGTGCTGAATTGCTAACCTTGTAAAAAAAAAAAAGTATGGTAATTAAAAAAGAATGACATATTTATTAATTCCCTTGCTGATTTGCAGAGCGAAGACTCAGATGAAGATGACCTCTTTGCCATCAGTGACAAATGGACCTTTGAATGGAGCAGTCGCCGCTGGTCCAGGCTCCAAGACATTGATTGCCTGCTGAGGGGTGTGGAAAACAAGAATTCCGGGGAGAGCTCTGCCCTGAGGACAACAACCAGCAGCGAGAGTGTTCTAACAGACTTGAGCGAGCCGGAGGTCTCCTCACTCCACAGCGAGAGCAGCGGTGGAAGCGGAGGTATTCCTGCACACAGTGCGGAAGACTCTGACAGCTCGCGCCGCACCTGCTCGGACTCTGCAGCCATGCCCGACCACACATCACTAGGTGTGGCACATCTCTCTTCAGATATTTCGAGCTACGGTTCGCTGCCTGTAAAGCATGGCAAGCGAGGACGGACACGAGCTAAGGAGTTCTTACGCCGCATGGAGGCTTTGCAGTTACGGGGAGCAATGGGTGGCGGAGGGAACAGGAGTCTTGTTATAAGTGCCCCAGTTCTCCAACAAGAACCCCAGGCTGTGAAAACTCTCCGTTGTGTGGAGATCATCAATTGCGACATGCGTCTAGCGGAGCAACTTTCCGGCATAGGGTTGCCATCCCAATCCAGCAGTGAAGGGAGCAGCAGCCAGTCCAGTGGGAGTGCCGTCAGTACGCCAAACCTGAAGGAACGCAACGTCCACCGGGCCAGTCACAAGCGGAGTGGAATGTACCTGGAGGACTTGGACGTGTTTTCCAGTCTCATCCAGGGTAAGCGTGTGGCTGAGCAGAACCGCCGCAATGAGTTCCGCTCCTACGAGGACCTGGTGGTGCATATTCCTAAAGATCACAAACCTGGAACCTTTCCCAAAGCTCTGTCCATTGAGAGTCTTTCGCCCTCAACGGCAACCTCCATCAACTGGCACTCAGCAAGCATGGACTCGGATGTCCAACGTCCACCCAGCATCAAAGAACCTCGCCCTATCACGCAGTGCTGCACACGAGGCAGTCGGATCAGCATTTACGACAACGTACCTGGCTCACACCTCTATGCTAGCACTGGTGACCTCATAGACTTGGAAAAGGAAGACCTTTTCCCACACTTGGATGATATATTGCAGCATGTAAATGGGCTGCAACAGATTGTGGACCACTGGTCCCAGAATGTACTGCCCAATGGTGAAAATGCAGGGAAGGAGCGAGTTGATCTTAATGGAGAGAGACAAGGGGACCTGCAGACATCCAGTCAGATCACGCTGGACTTTGAGGGACATTCAGTTCTGGAGGGTCAGGCCACCCTCAGTGATGTAGACAGGGATGGGGTGTCGCTTAATGAAACAGAATCCACAGGAATGAGGGAAAGAAGAGACTCTGGTGTCGGGGCTTCGCTTACCAGACCAAAGCGGTAAGATTCGTGTTGCATTCAGAAGAAGAAATTGTTCAGAAATAAAAGTTGAAGTAGAAGTAGAAGTAAAAGTTGAAGTAGATCAGAAATAAAAATCGGTTGACTGGTTGGAATCTGCATGTAAGCATGTGTATGCACAACCTTTATTTAGTAGTTTTCGCATTGTCCAAATGCTGGTTTAGGTGGTTGTTCTCAAAGTCAGCCATTCATTCGTCCTCAGGTTTGAATCCCTAACAAGGTTCCCTGCTCTTTGTTTAGCTTGCGATGGCCGAGCTTCCAGATTTCCAACCGCCTCAGCCATTCGGTCGCCTGTCTCCAGATCTCCAGCCAGTCTGCGGCCCAGCTTAGTCTGCTACAGAAATTTTCCTTGCTCCGTCTCACGGCCATTATGGAGAAGTACTCAATGTCCAACAAACATGGCTGGACCTGGTAAGAATCTGTTAAAAATAATCAGATCCTATGGGATTTATGTTACTGTTTTACTGTATTTTAAAGCTTCAGTCTCTAAGTGGTTGTGTTGTGATTAGCTCAGGAGGGAGTACCAGTAAATCCTAACCAATGCACCCTCTACTGGTCATTATTGTCACAGCAGCCTGCTGTTGATAACTTCATTGTTTATGCAAAGCTTTATTGTTTAACTTGTTTCATTTACTTGTATTGATGACTTTACTTCTCTTAAACCATGAAATATAAAAAATGCCACTGTGAAAAGGTTATATGGTATAAAAACCTCACAATTATTTTTTGTCTCTCAGGTCTGTGCCAAAGTTTATGAAGAGGATGAAGGTTCCAGACTATAAAGATAAGAATGTGTTCGGGGTTCCACTTATTGTGCATGTGCAACGTTTTGGTCAGCCTCTGCCTCTTGGCGTGCAGCAGGCTTTGCGCTACCTCAGGAGCCAGTGCCTTGATCAGGTAAGTCAGGCTCATCAAATCAACAATATAACTGGTATAAAAATGTAATGGCAACCCGAAAACAGTAATTACATGTAAATGTTATTATTCTTCTACATGCAAATGTACATTATACTGCATGTGCACATTAAATGTCCATTATCTTGTAAATCAACTTTACATTTAAAATGTACAACTTAAAATTGTCTTCTGTTTCCTAGGTGGGTCTTTTTCGCAAGTCGGGAGTGAAGTCTCGTATCCAAGCTCTCAGACAGATGAATGAGAGCTCTCCAGATGATGTCAACTATGAAGACCAGTCTGCGTATGATGTGGCCGACATGGTCAAACAGTTCTTCAGGGATCTGCCTGAGCCACTTCTGACCAGCAAACTGGGTGAAACCTTCCTCCACATTTACCAATGTAAGAAACACTCCCTCCCCAAACTCTGACCCAACTCTTCTCCTACATCCATCTCATGCATTCAGGAAGAGAAATACATACTTCCTTTACTCATCTGATCCTCGTTTCCTCTTTAGATGTGCCCAAAGAGCAGCGCTTACAGGCCGTGCAGGCGGCCATCATGCTGATGTCAGATGAAAACAGGGAAGTATTGCAAACGCTGCTCTGCTTCCTGAGCGATGTCACTACCGTGCAAGAGAATCAAATGACACCCATGAACATTGCAGTGTGTTTGGCACCTTCGCTTTTTCATCTCAACATCCTGAAGAAGGACAATCTTGCACCAAGGTAGCATATATGTCTACTATCAGTGGTTAGGTTAGGTTAGAATATAATCTCCTTTATTCTCCCATAAAGGAGAAGCTCATTTGCCATCATTTCAACTATACAATCAAATTCAACACACACACACACACACACACACACACACACGCACACGCACACACAAAACAACTATTATATTAACTATTTTATATACAATTAGGTTAGTTCATCCATACATCTATCATCCATTTAGTTCATCCATACATCTAAAAACAAAATATTTACCTGTACATATTTATATGTAAATACTGTACTGTAAGGTTTGGTGATGTGTTAAAGCAACACTAAATAAAGATACATTTTCCCAATAATTAATACTGAGTTAATGTATTACTTGACTTAAATATTTCGACTTAAATGTTTATTATTATTTTACATTGTATTATTTTACTACATTTTATTCAACATTTTGCAATAATAAACACATATTTAAATATATTTTATAAAAGTTTATTAACTAAAGCATTTTCTTGTCTACAGAGCTATGCAGATGCAGAAAAAGTATGCTACAGGGAGGCCAGACCAAAAGGACCTGAATGAAAACCTGGCTGCCACTCAGGGCCTGGCACACATGATCACAGAGTGCAACCGCTTGTTTGAGGTGAGACACATACACACATCTATTTCAAATGAGGATAACTTGACATAATTTCTTTCAATTACTGGAATGTGTATTTCATAACAAATCTATTATGCCCACAATGCAAATTTGTTGCAAAATATGTAAAAAAAAATAAATAAATAAAAAATATTGGCCTTTTCAATTATTCCTACTGTGGAATACAAATTGTTTTATTTTACCTCAGATTCCACATGAAATGGTGACACAATCGCGGAACTCTTACGTGGAGGCAGAGCTTCAGGCTCCCACGATTGAGGAGCTCTGCAAGCGGCAACATCAAGAGGAAGAGGGGGAAGATGAAGGCTCCTTGCCTGCGTTCACAGAGGCCAGGCTGCAGGGTCTCCTCAAAGAATCACGGGAAAAGGCCAAAGGTTGGGTGTCCTGCCAGAGCACCGGCAACACCGAGCTGTCTTATAAGAAGGTATGAATGGACAGTTCAGGCTTTTGCACCACATAACATAAACATTACATTAAATTAATTAATATAGTTCGGGAGGTGCACGTTCAGATAATCCAACCAATCAGCGTAAGAGGAGGCCAGTATATATAGCCGTCCCTCACCTCTGTCCTGTGACAGCTTCACAGCATCCCTCCACCACCCCATTGCCTCACTCTTTGCTGGTTCCTATCCCAGTCAAAAAGGGGGAGTACTCTGGGTTCAGGCCAAATTCCAAGCTCAGAACCCTCCCCCAGACAGCACGCAAAATAAGCATACTTTACTATATTCATGTATGTGTGAACTCGTGAATACTAAGTAAAGTGCTTTTGTTTAACTCCAGGTGGGAGATGGGAACCCTTTGCGACGTTGGCGGGTCTCGGTGGAGGTGGAAGCTCCTCCTTCTGTGGTTCTGAACCGTGTTCTTCGTGAACGCCACCTGTGGGACGTGGATCTGATGAATTGGAAAGTGTGTGAGGTCCTGGACAGGCAGACGGAAGTGTTCCAATATGTCCTCAACTGTATGCCCCCACATCCCAGCAGAGACTTTGTAGTGCTCAGGTGGGTTCCAGACCTGGGAATGTCATATAAATCAGTAAAATATTCATGTCATGGAAAAGCCATTCTATAGGGTATGTGTGTTTTTTATTTTTTTGGAAATTTCTATTCTAACTCCTTAACTTGATTTCGCTCCTCTTTTTGCGATTAAATAATTTTAAGCCGCTACTTCCCGGGAAAGTTTTCAGTCCAATTATCCAGAAAGCGAATGCATTCAAACAATCAGTCTAAAACAGCACTAATGTAAAGAAAACCAGGCTTATTACATCAGAGATGGCAGAGAGAACAGTTACTCGCGGTCAGTTTTCAGTAAATTATTAATTCCAGTGTCTGTTTAGCTTTAAAACAATAGCTTTGTTATATTCTGTCATTGTTTCTGAAAAGCGCAAGCATCGCGCTGTGTGAAATACAGACCGTCAAAACATCCCACCGCTGTATGGCCAGCTGATATGCAAACTACGTTTCCCTGCTGGATAAAGCAAAGCTTCGTCTCGCTAGTAAAGTTTTGATGGATGCAAATTGTAATCAAGGTAAAGATGATTGCAGTGACGTACAGGAGTCATACAGTAAACACGTGTGAATCTGTTATTACTGATGCGCAAACAAACCGTGTATCGCACATTATATTTATGCAAAGGTATATTTCATTACATTCACATGGGCGTTGGAAAAGAGTTTCTTGTGCTTTGGCTACTGTAAGTAGTTCCAGTGTAGACAACAACAATGCAATTCACTTCTGCACTTGCGTTTTACTGTATGAGATCAAACACTCTTCTCACAGCTTTTGACAGCTCTGAGACACTTGCTTGGCATTTCTCCTATTCTTTTCTTAGAAAAAAAATAAAAAATTCACTCATCACGAAATGAAAGCTTAAAGTGAAGGCCTGTATGTTTCAGGGACTTGTCACAAGTCAATTTTTTTTGCTATATTTTCACACTTATAATGTTTTGCTTTGGTAATCCTCTAGTACCATCGTCCTCTTTTGCAATGAAATACGTTTTCTGACATTTCTCTCCCAAGTGGTTCCATTGTTGTTAGCATTATAGGGATAGTTCACCTAACAATTCTGTCATCATTTACTCACCCTCATGTTATTCCAAACCCATAAGACTGTCATTCATCTTCTGAACACAAATGAAGATCTTTTTGATGAAATCTGAGAGCTTTCTGTCCCTCTATTGACAGCTACACAACTGAAACTTTGACGCAACTGACACTTTGAATTTAGGCTTTTATTCACATATAAACATTCATCAACTCACACATGAGTTGTGGTTAATGGAAGCTCATGCATGTTTGCTTGATGTGCGAGAACCAACAAGGTTTGTTCTCGTGTTACGCAGCACGTTTGAGCTTCCTCAAGAACCAATGAGGTTCATTCATGTGTTACGCAGCACGTTTGAGCTTCAGTAAGAACCAATGAGGTTTGTTCTTGTGTTACGCAGCACGTTTGAGCTTCCTTAAGAACCAATGAGGTTTGTTCTTGTGTTACGCAGCACGTTTGAGCTTCCTTAAGAACCAATGAGGTTTGTTCTTGTGTTACGCAGCACGTTTGAGCTTCCTTAAGAACCAATGAGGTTCATTATCGTGTTACGCAGCACGTTTGAGCTTCAGCAAGAACCAATGAGGTTCATTATCGTGTTACGCAGCATGTTTGAGCTTCAGCAAGAACCAATGAGGTTCATTATCGTGTTACACAGCACGTTTGAGCTTCCGCAAGAACCAATGAGGTTCATTCTCATGTGTTACGCAGCACGTTTGAGCTTCAGCAAGAACCAATGAGGTTCATTCTCGTGTGTTACGCAGCACGTTTGAGCTTCAGCAAGAACCAATGAGGTTCATTAATGTGTGTTAAGCAGCACGTTTGAGCTTCCTCAAGAACCAATGAGGTTCATTCTTGTGTTACGCAGCACATTTTGAGCTTCCTCAAGAATCAATGAGGTTCATTCTCATGTGTTACGCAGCACGTTTGACCTTCAGCAAGAACCAATGAGGTTCATTCTTGTGTGTTACGCAGCACGTTTGAGCTTCAGCAAGAACCAGTGAGGTTCATTAATGTGTGTTACGCAGCACGTTTGAGCTTCCTCAAGAACCAATGAGGTTCATTCTTGTGTTACGCAGCACGTTTTGAGCTTCCTCAAGAACCAATGAGGTTCATTCATGTGTTACGCAGCACATTTGAGCTTCCTCAAGAACCAATGAGGTTCATTCATGTATTAAGCAGCACATTTGAGCTTCCTCAAGAAACCAATGAGGTTCATTCTCGTATTACACAGCATGTTTGAGTTTCCTTAAGAACCAATGAGGTTTGTTCTCGTGTTACACAGCATGTTTGAGCTTCTGCCAGAACCAACGAGGTTTGTTCTTGTGCATCAAGCAGGTTTGGTTGAGCTTCTGTTTATGTCCGCTGATCAGTGTTTAAATGTGAATAAAAGCCTAAATTATACACTTTGATTACTTTAAGATTACTCTGTTTACTTCAGCGATTGTGTATTAAGTTACAATGTTTGTCCACAGGTCATGGAGGACGGATCTGCCGCGGGGGACGTGTTCTCTGGTCTCTGTGTCTATCGAGCATGAGGACTGTCTACCTGTAGGGGGCATCAGAGCTATAGTAATGGAATCCAATTACTTACTGGAGCCTTGTGGCTCTGGCAAGTCCAGACTCACCCACATCTGCAGAGTGGACCTGAAGTGAGTATATACAGCTGGTTGAGTCATACTTTTCATAGACACAATAATTTTTATACTGTATATTTACAAACTGTATATTCTATCCTTTTACACTACCCCTACCCCTAAACCTACCCATGATAGAAAACTAGTATTGAATTCTTCGACTGTAACTGCTTTGTTTGTAGAAATTAAAGCATGTCAGAGTGGTCCCATTTTGTGCACTGCTTTTCAGGGGAAGAACTCCAGAGTGGTATAACAAATCATTCGGACACCTTTGCGCTGCCGAAGCCGCACGTATTCGCAATTCCTTCCAGCCGATCCACACAGAGGGTCCAGAAACAAAAATTTGAGCCGTGCTATCATTCTGGAACCTGACATCTCAGTTCTGTGACTCTGAATACTTTCAGAACTTTCTGCAGCTCTTTGCCCTTTTGCACAATGGGCAGAGTTGCCTGGTCTGGGTAATAAACCCAAATGGGAATGTCATCAACTTACCAATGTACCTTTAGCTTGTCCATTTGTAATATTATCTTATTGTAACTATTGTTATTTGTATTATAATTAATTATTTTATTCTTTTATATGATCTTATACAATGTATAGGACACCTAAGCTCTTAAGTGCTTCTGGGAAGCATGTTATTTAATTAAATAAAAGAAAGCTATATTTGCACATGCATGCACTGCATGTCCATGTGTGTGTTTGTTTGTATTTGTGTGTATCTATACACATCTTGTGTAGACTATAATGCTCATGTAGTACAAACATTTTGCATATATGTCTTTGATATCTCCTTTTGTGCAGATATCAGTGTAATTCACATGGTACAAAATGTTACTCAGTTGTAAGCTGGGGTTACTTTGCTTTCTCTGTTTCTATTTTAATGTTTGTCCATGAATGGGTGTAATATTATGGAATTTTTACTTGTTTTAAAGGATGGACAAAATGACTTGGGTTTGATTTTTTCAGACCTGCTTTCAAGTACTGGATTACATTAATGACAAAGAGACAATGATTTTTAATTAAACTATGTAAATGAGTTAATATTAATTTTTGATGGTAATTTTCTTTGTCCTATCATCTACATGATCATTGATATAACAGTTTTTCATAACAGCAACACCATACGTATAATCATAACCCATATACACTACACTGTAAACCCAATTACATCAGTTTTTTTTTTTAAGTTAAGATATTTAAAGTTTAAGTAGAATATATATATATATATATATATATATATATATATATATATATATATATATATATATATATATAAATATAATTTTTATAAATTTTTTTCCTGTTGAAAAGAACTAAAAGAAAAAACTGCATATGCTTGTTAGGTGTGTTTTGAAGCATGGTAGCTGGTTTGAGCTGGTTTATGCTGGTCCTTAGTTGGTCATGAGCTGGTTATAAGCTGGAGCTAGTTGTTTAGGACCAGCACTTGATCAGCTCAAACCAGCTGATGACCAACTAAGGACCAGCTCAAACCAGCTGCCAGCTTCAAAACATACCTAACCAACATATGCTGTTTTTTTCAACAGCGCACTCATCCTTAATTGCTCTTCAAATAATCGAGTAAGCTAATTCATACATTTAAATTAAAATGATCAACTTATTAAAAATATCAATATTTTCAGTAGCCTAGTGGAAACTTGGCTAGCTTTAACTTTAAGCTAATTCTAATTCCTTGCTAATTGGTAAACACAATAGCATAGCACTTGCTGAATGAGTATGACAATAAAACATTTAACATACTTGTCACCATGATGACAATCATCACAATGTTACTGTTTTTATTTTTGATCTTGTTGAGTATTAGAGACGTCTTTCAAAAATATAAACCCCAAACTTTTGAACGGTAGTTTTCATTAATGACAGTCAATTAAGAGCGTAATGAATTAAACATTTCTTCGCAAGCATTTTCTAAACAAACTAAAACTGAAGTAAAATTAAGGTGAAGTACTTCTCTTATCCACTAGATGTCAGTGTTTATCTACGACAAACCTTTCCTTCCTTTCAATGACTGCCTGATTTCACTGGCAAATATATTAAAACGCTTTCAAATATCTCAGCTTGTTAACTGTTTTTATATTAAAATGCTTTAACATAATTTGTTTTTTTAATGTTAAAATTGGAGACAATGATACAAACAAACAAACAAAAGATTAATTTTTAATGCATGTTTAAACAATATTGGAGTGTATTGACTACACCAAATAAGCTTTGAACAACACTTTGTTGCTCTAAATAAATTCGCATGTTTAAAAAAAAAAAAAAAAAACATCTGAGAGCATTAAAGATGGATGCAGACACACATTTACCCTCTCCAGACATCAAACCTCATGGTGTGGTTTCCAGCAGACAGCCAGAGAATCAATCCATCAGATGGCCTCTTGTCATCTAGTGAACTGTGTGGTTTATATAGCATCGGACTGACAGAATAAAGTCTTCTCACCACAGTGAGTCACAATGTTTTTTGAAATGACATGGGATCCACATCAATCCCATTAAACAAACAAAAATATGGTCATGTTTTTAATCACAAGATACATCAGTTTATTGTGTGAAACAACACCTCATGTTTATTATGCAGTGTCTGTTCATTCAGCAGGCAATGGATCAATCCAGGTCGAACACCTGTCATATTAATTCTAAAAGCTTAACATCATTAATGTCACTGTAATGCAGTCAGACTTTTTGTCTTTCCGGATCAGCTTCATCTAAATAAAAGATTTAAACCTTGCCTCATGAGGTTGTGAATGTTATGCTCACTGTCCAAGTAAAGACACTTTTGAAATTTGAATTGTCTTCACATAGACCTATAATTCAAAACAGTGACCCATACTATATAAGGCATAACGTAGTCAAGCCTGTCATCGTCGGATCAGACGTGGATAATACATATTTTTTTAGTTTATAATATTTTATAAAGTTAGTAATTAGCTACCACACCAATAACATGAAAGTAGCGCCGGCTTCAGTCAGCGGACTGATATATCGGTGGGTGACGTTTCACGTACTGGAATTATCGTGACTAGTTTCTTAGAAGAATGGACATACCGCCCTCTCAAGTCAAAATTTGAATGGTATGAGCTCGTAATCGCGACTTCAGAAGTGGGAAGTACGAAAATTCCGATAGCACGTGAAAGCGGCGTTAGTAAGGGATAATCCACAGCTAGCGGGATTTATTTGCTTTGATTCGCGTCGCGGTTCTTTGCCTCCACGTCGTGCATTAAAATTGTTTAATGCACAACTAGCCATTATCCCGCTTAAAACATGGCCATTTTTCAGCATCGACGACTTAAAGCTGTTATTGATGTTTGCAGCGCAATATTTGACCGGAAGGGTTGAGGTATTTTCGTAAATTACGGTTTAGCATTCTGCCCGACACAAAGATAAAGTAGTGCGTAAGATAACATTTATTTGAATTAATGAATAATAGCATTTATTTGAATTAATTATCGAAAGAGATGAGAGATACGCGTCTGTTCAGCGCCTCTGTATAAAAACAATGAAGCTGCATGAGTTTAATTACTGAAAAATAGCGATGTAACCCCCTCGTTGCTGAGAAGTAGGCTAACGTAGCAAAGCTATTTTATTACTAAAAGTCGCGGGGCAGCGTTGATATACGTTTCGATGCTTATGAATGTTTTTGCGTGAGCAGCGCGATCTCCGTCTCTGTGGGTATCTGCTTCAATGAAAAAAGGTTACAGCGCATTAATATTGAACTGGAACTACCTGTGAATTAACCAGTTTTAGTGCACACCTTCCAGCCAATCAGAATCGAGTATTCAGACAGCTCATGGTATAAGGGATAATCCACGGCCAGCTGTGCATTAAAATATTTTAATACAGGACGTTAAGGCAAAGAACCACCCGACGCGAAGTGGAGATTTTTTATTTTATTTTATTTTATACAATAAAAAAGCGGGATACCGCGATTGACCAATCAGAGCCAAGTATTCTATGTGACCGCATAATAAAAATTTATCTATCTATCTTAGACAAAACATTGAAACATGTTGCTGCTGCACTGTAATTTAAAAATCTACAGTGATTCTGCTGCACCCCATATTTACCTGTTTGATCGGTAAGGATCCGTCTATATCTTCCCTTCGACCCATGTAGGTGCAGACAGGACGCACACTGCAGCCTACGGTAGTCTATTGCACATAGAGGGCGTTTTCCCAGCATGAGAAACATTTGATCGGTACACCCAGCTGGGTAATGCAAACCCACATACTACATCACTGAACACAAATCAGAGAGGGCAGCCAGCTCAAGTAGGCTACAGTGCGGAGCATCTAGACCAGAGTATATACTGTGAACCTGCCACATGCGTTTGGACTCTTACTGCACTGCCGGTGGATATTTAATCACTATCGGAGATTTTTTTTCCTTCTTTTAAAGTGGCTCAAAATATATCATCGAACTTGATTTGACTAAAAACACCTCCTGTTCTTGATGATACAGCGTTGTTTTTAAACATCGCGGCTGGCAGGATATGGCGAGCGTTCAGCCGGTGGCCACGCCGGGCGACAGAGCACCTCATCCCGGCCACAGGCATCACGGAGCCGCCGCCGCGGACTCCAGTACCGGTGACATGATGATGATGATGTCTTGCTCCGGCTCGGTGGTACTACCGGCCGGGGTGATAAACCCTTCGGTTCCGATCCGGAATATCAAGACGAAATTCGCAGTGCTAACCGGTCTCATTCAAGTCGGCGAGGTCAGCAATAGAGATATAGTGGAAACAGTGTTGAATCTGGTAAGTGCGACTCTTTGTGGCTGTGTTTCAAACCCCACTCACTACGTAGACAGCATTGTTGCGGCTCTTTGAACGATCGGATCTAGATAGACAGCTTTCCAGGTTTTGAGACTGACTTTGGGAGTCGTAACCCCCTTGAAAGAATTATGTTGTGCCGTTTTATCACAGATTGTGAGTGTTCAGATGCAGCATTATTTTGTGCCCTTATGTTGTCATTACAGTCACTAGCATATGGCAAAGTGTCTGCCATACTTATTAACAGTAACCAAACAGGTGTCCTACTGTAGTCAACATGCAACCTGTGTTACTATCTGGTTTTATACAGTCTATGGTTACTAACCACTGGAGGAAAAAAAAAAAAAAATCTTGTTCTTATTTAAACATCCTTAAAGCAAGGTACAATCTCTCTTTTGTTATACCTTTTGTTAACAATTTGGCAATGGGGAAGAAGAATAAAATTGAAATAACCAAAAACAAGTCTTGTCTGAAACAAGTTTGCTTCTCAAGGCTAACATTTTTTCATGGTTCAGTGATGTTCAGATATTTTTACTGGACATCTATCAAAAAAAAAAAAAAAAAAAAAAAAATTCAGGACTATTTTCTTTTATTTGTTTAATAAATTTTTGGCAGTGTGTTAAGATATGTTTGATATTGACTTATGTTTTTGGCTCATTTAACATGTTCTGCAACAACAACAACAAAAATGTAAAAAAATAAAAAAATTCTGGAGAGATTGCACAATTCCTTGCTAGCATTCTCAGACTTGTACAAAATAAGAGATAGATTCAAACTAATCGGTCTCTATTTGAAATAACATTTTGGAATTTCTGTAAAATGTGCTTTTTCTTAGTTAACTTCTTTTAGTTTTTCTTTCATATATCTTTATCATGATACATATAATGTAGTACATGCCCACCTGAATATACAGTGTGTGTGTGTATATATATATATATATATATATATATCAAGTTTCAAGTTTATTTGTCATTACACATGTACAAGTACAGTATAACAAATATATATATATATATATATATATATATATATATATATATATATATATATATATATATATATATATATATATATATATATATATATATATATATATATATATATATATATATATATATATATATATATATATATATATATATATATATGTATGTATGTATGTGTGTATGTGTTGAACATTTGAGAATCTTTTGATTTGACCGTGTACAATTTGGCAGGCTCATTGCATGCTTGTTTAGCTACATGCACTTCAGTCTTAAGTTAATAGTCTATTTGCTGAGTGTTTGTTAAAATAGGTTTTCGTGGAACACACAAGACCTGGACCAGGGTGTTTGGTCAAACATTACTTATTCTTTAACTGTAGTAGGCTATTACAAACTTTTTGTACTTGTTGTGATTCTTAGCTAATAGCCTGAGTAATGAGCTGTCAGGCAAACAACACTAACCTGCTGAAATAGACTAACCATATTAAGATATTTATCCATCTGGGTGTGATTTTTCAGTAAACGTGATCGATTTGACAATCACAGAGTTCGCGCAATTTGATGCATTGAACTGAGGAATATAGATTAAGAAACCAGAGGCTCATCCAGCACAGAAAAAACCTCAGGATCAGGTGTTTCTTTTGTGACTGCTGTCACACAATAGCAGCTCATGGTGAGTCAAGGAGGCGATGCTGACAGCATTTAGACAACAGGTCTGTTCCTGAGCTCACAGGTGCTCCTGTTTACTGCACGCCAGGGTGCATTTCTGATTTGACAGTGGAGGGAATAATTACTGCCCCTCCCTTAGACTCCATTTGCCAAGGGTTCTTCAGCCACCATGCACAAAAACGTGTGCATGTTTATTTTCATAAAGAGTGTTTATCAGTCAGTCAGTTGTTTTAGCAACAGAGAAAGAGAGAGTGAGAGTTTTGTATACCTTTTTGGTGTTTTAACAAGTACTCACACCTATAGGTTTGTTAAGACCAAAATTTCAGAGATCAATAATAATATCTTTCTTATTTTATTTTTTTACTTTCTTTTGTGCTATTGGTTTACATTGAGTTAAAGGGATAGTTCACCCAAAAATTAAAATTATCCCATAATTTACTCACCCTCAAGTCATCCTAGGTGCATCTTTCAGACGAATACAGTTATATTAAAAATGTCCTGGCTAATCCAAGCATTATAATGACAGTCTAAAATGTGTCAAAGTGCCTCGATCCATTATAAAAGTACTCCACACGGCTCCAGGGGCTTAATAAATGCCTTCTGAAATGAAGCGATGCGTTTGTGTAAGAAAAATATCCATATTTAAAACTTTATTAAGTAAACTATCTAGCTTCTGCCAGACCGCCTTCCGTATTCAACTTACGAAGAAAGTGTAACAACTCTCGTGGTTCAAACTGCTTATGCCACGTCCAATGTCATACGTGACGCCAGTTATGCTTTTTTCATAAGTTGAGTACGGAAGGCGATCTGGCAGAAGCTAGATATTTTACTTTATAACGTGTTAAATATGGAATTTTTTTTTTTAATTATTTTTTTTTTTTTACAAAAACGCATCGCCTGTTGGTCGTTTGCTATGGCTTTGATCTCATCTGAATAGCAGGTGGACATACACTCACCTAAAGGATTATTAGGAACACCATACTAATGCTGTGTTTGACCCCCTTTCGCCTTCAGAACTGCCTTAATTCTACGTGGCATTGATTCAACAAGGTGCTAAAAGAATTCCTTCGAAATGTTGGCCCATATTGATAGGATAGCATCTTGCAGTTGATGGAGATTTGTGGGATGCACATCCAGGGCACAAAGCTCCCGTTCCACCACATCCCAAAGATGCTCTATTGGGTTGAGATCTGGTGACTGTGGGGGCCATTTTAGTACAGTGAACTCATTGTCATGTTCAAGAAACCAATTTGAAATGATTCGAGCTTTGTGACATGGTGCATTATCCTGCTGGAAGTAGCCATCAGAGAATGGGTACATGGTGGTCATAAAGGGATGGACATGATCAGAAACAATGCTCAGGTTGGCCGTGGCATTTAAACAATGCCCAATTGGCACTAAGGGGCCTAAAGTGTGCCAAGAAAACATCCCCCACACCATTACACCACCACCACAGCCTGCACAGTGGTAACAAGACATGATGGATCCATGTTCTCCTTCTGTTTACGCCAAATTTTGACTCTACCATCTGAATGTCTCAACAGAAATCGAGACTCATCAGACCAGGCAACATTTTTCCAGTCTTCAACTGTCCAATTTTGGTGAGCTTGTGCAAATTGTAGCCTCTTTTTCCTATTTGTAGTGGAGATGAGTGGTACCCGGTGGGGTCTTCTGCTGTTGTAGCCCATCCGCCTCAAGGTTGTGCGTGTTGTGGCTTCACAAATGCTTTGCTGCATACCTCGGTTGTAATGAGTGGTTATTTCAGTCAAAGTTGCTCTTCTATCAGCTTGAATCAGTCGGCCCATTCTCCTCTGACCTCTAGCATCAACAAGGCATTTTCGCCCACAGGACTGCCGCATACTGGATGTTTTTCCCTTTTCACACCATTCTTTGTAAACCCTAGACATGGTTGTGCGTGAAAATCCCAGTAACTGAGCAGATTGTGAAATATTCAGACCGGCCCATCTGGCACCAACAACCATGCCACGCTCAAAATGGCTTAAATCACCTTTCTTTCCCATTCTGACATTCAGTTTGGAGTTCAGGAGATTGTCTTGACCAGGACCACACCCCTAAATGCATTGAAGCAACTGCCATGTGATTGGTTGATTAGATAATTGCATTAATGAGAAATTGAACAGGTGTTCCTAATAATCCTTTAGGTGAGTGTATAACTGTTTAACATCAACATTGAACTTTTTCTGCAACACTGAAAGACATTTGTATGACATTTGTATTCTGCAACACAGAAAGGTATTTTTTTATTGTAGTGACAAATTGATACTTTTCACTGTTAGATCAGCATCATGAAGAGCTCGGTTTCATCCAAGCCCTAGATTTTTTTTAAAACTTTTTTTGTTTTTTTGTTTTTTTGTTTATCGTGTTAGAAATGTCACCCTGAGCGATCCAGGCCCAGCTCTCCGGTGTGGCGCACTGCTTTAACCCCTACATATCTGAACCTTGATATTTGCAGTCTCATTGCTCCTGCTCCAGAGTTTAATTACCAGCCGTTCTGTCACAGCACGGAGCGAAGAGATTATACCAGGAAAATGTGTTGCCGCACTTGGCAAGTCAGGGCAAAGACATCGTCCTGTGACTCTAAATGACTTTCGATAGTCTCAGTGCAACCCTGATGTCTCTTGAGTATCCGAAGTGAGAAGAACAGCACGCCCAGGCAAATCTCACCTTTCTTGATCCGAGAGAGGCAAATTTACAAGTCATGATGTGACTGGCAAAGTGAGTTGTTCCAGAGACATTTTTGAGAAGTGCACAGTCAAATTTTGTAGCGTGATTAATAGTTACAATCACACCGCCATTGTGTTAACACCGCTTTTCTTGTCAGCATCTCAGGAACACAGTATATGAGAAGAACAGTAGTGTGGCTGCTTTGATGTCTCGATTAAGAATTGATCGCTGGAGTCTCTAGTGTGCAATGACTCAGAGATGTGTAATGGAATTGATCCCGTTAGATTTACTTTCGCCGTTTTGACCGAGGCAGCACTCTCACTCCACTTTATCGTATCGTTAAATCTGATCCAAAGGAATGAAACAGTGGGAAGTTACACCTTGTTTGTCACATTGTACTTTCAGCGCACTTTAAATCTTGTGTATCTGATTCTCAGAGAGACTTTGACAAAGCAACAGCATTCCAGAAGTGCGACGTGTCACAGGCATCCCTTGTGTTGGACAGGGCGATGTGTTCGAGTAGGAACAGGAAATAGGGTCATCAGTCAGCCAGGTAAGATACCTAGGCAGAGCCGGCAAGCCAGACTCAATCTAGCAGAAGGAAACTAGGCACCCAGTGTAAAATCCAAACCCAATATAAATTCCAACCCTATTTTATTTTTATTTTTTTCTCTCTTTCCAAGGACGCTGCTGTTTGTTACACTTGGGCTGGTTGAGTTAAAGCTCAGAGCTGTGGGTGGTGAAACTGTGACTACTCGGAAACCGAGAACATTAACAATTAAGAAGCTCTTTCAAGGATTTGAACAAACCGCAAAAGAGAATCTGTTCAAAGCTGGATCTAAAAATGCATTTTGTATAATTCTGTGAACCAAGTCAGAAGGATTCCATATTTTATGAAGGACTTTCAATGAAAAAAAAAAAAAAAAAAACAGTGTCTAGAATATCTAGAAAATGTTTCTTCTGATCTTCTCTTTTGAGTGCAGTTTTCAAAGTATGGCTGAGCACTAAATTATAAATTAAAATGCATTTACAGATCTTGTTTAGAGAAAGAAACCTATCATAATTGTAAGTTTATGCATCATTTTAAAGTTTATGTAAGTCATTTTTAAACTAAATGTTTATAATTTTGAATTACCTTTTTATTTATATATGAATTTATAAAGTAATTTTGTTGTGCTTCTGTAATATTTATTATTATTTTGCTTTTTAAAAATATTTCTATTAAGCTTTTAATATTTTAACATTTCAATTTAAGTAATTTTAGTACTTCAATTTAAAGTTATTTCATTTCATTTAGTTGCCAAAGCAACATTTCTAATTTTCATTTAAATCTGTATCTAATATTTACTTTTAATTTTATTTCAGTTCATGAAAAGGATTTTTAAAATTATAAAATTTTTAATTAGAATAACAATTGCCATGTTGTTGCTACAGTGATCTGAATGGTTGTTTACAACAAAAATGAAAATTCTGTCATCATTTAGTCGCCCTCATGTCGTTTCCAAAAGCTGTTTATGTACAATGAAAGTCCAACAACAGTGGACCCCATTGACTTTCATTGTATGGACAAAACACAAAGACATTCTCTATTCTGTTTGCATTGATCATTGCGCCTGCTTATGCGTAGATGGCACCGTACTAACTCTCCAATGTACAATCCGCAAATGGACAATGAAAAAGAGGAACATTGGGTTTGTAAATGCATTGTCCAGTGTAACCTTTGTTTTTTTTTTTTTTTTTTTTTTTTTTTTTTTTCAGGAAAATATCCCTTGGGAAAGAGTTGTACAGTAAATGGAGCAGAAAGACAAATATGTGTAGAGAGCATTGTCTATTTCCAGAAGGTCGTGTTTTCCTCTTAGAGATGGAGGCTGTATTCAATTTGATGTGTAGATTATATTTGCTCTGTATTTTGAGCCTGTGCTTTCTGTGTGTTCAGCCTACAGCACTATGAACCTTAGAATAAGTCTCAGAATATCTCTGAAATTTTTGCATTTGCTACATCATTTTATCAGCGATACTTTTATACTAGTCTACTTTTATATACCCCCCCATACTTTTATACTAGTCTACCCACTGCAAGTAAAATCTTTGTTGGACATATGTGATAGTTTCTCGACAATTGAACTATGGTCAGCGGCTGCTCATTCCTGTCAATACTGTGGTTCCACATGGGACATGGTCTTGCCTCAAAAGGTTATTTGAAGAACATGTTCACTGTGAATTGCCTTGAAGTTTGAAAGTGAATGGGATTGTGTCCATTAGAGTTGAAGTGAGTTCATTCAGAAGTATAAATTGCCATTATTTACTCACCCTCTTGTCATTCCAAACCCACTTGCTGTTATTTTTATCTGTGAAACTAGGGCTGCTCGATTATGTCAAAAAAATCACAATCATGATTATTTTGGTCAATACTGAAATGATATGATCAAAGTCTTATTTCATGATATGAGTAATTTTAAATGTCAGTGAAATTTCACAATTATCAATACTTACAAAAATGAATACTAGGTCAATTGATGATGTAAGTAATAAGACAGTCCTCAAACACAGACACACAAACACACACACACACATATATATATATATATATATATATACATACTCACCTAAAGTTGGTTGACACCTGTTCAGTTTCTGAAATCTATGGTCAAGACAATTTGAAAGAAAGGTCAATTTTTGCGTGGCATGGTTGTTGGTGCCAGATGGGCGGTCTGAGTATTTCACAATCTGCTCAGTTACTGTGAAAAGGAAAAAACTTTTATCCAATCACTCTGTGCCCAGTATGGCAGTCCTGTGGCGAAAATGCCTTGTTGATGCTAGAGGTCAGAGGAGGGCTGACTGATTTGCTGAAAAGAACAACTTTGACTGACCATCATTACAACCGAGGTGTTTGTCACACGCCTGAAGGTTCATCTCCACTACAAATAAAAAAAGAGGCTACAATTTGCAAAGCTCACCAAAATTATTGTGATTTCAGATGGTTAAAGAATGAGTTAATGTCAGCAGGCTGTGGTGGTGTAATGGTGTGGGGATGTTTTCTAGGCACACTTGTTATCGTTTAAATCGTCCTGTCCAAACCACCATGTACCCATTCTCTGAGTGGCTGCTTCCAGCAGGATTATTGAATCATTTCAAATTGGTTTCTTGAACATGACAATGAGTTCACTGTATAAAATGCAATCTCAGTCATCTTTTAGGGATACAAACGGGAGCTTCGTGCCCTGGATGCTCCCACAAATCTCCATCAACTGCTGCACCTTGTTGAATCAATGTCAAAAAAATGAACACAGCAAATCATGTTGTACTAACAGTGGTATTGAGATAAGTAATGGCCACAACAGAAATTGAATGTAATCTAATGTAAAATAACACTGCTGTATGCAGTTATTTCATGTATATTGATTGTCTTGTTTTAATTAACATTAATGACAGCTGAAATTGACAATTATGTCACTGTATGGAAAGAGAGTGTGATGATTTTTTTTTTTTTTTTTTTATAGCAATACAGATTTGAAACAAGGGTAAGTAAATAATGAATTTTTTTTTTTTTTTTTTTGGGTGAACTATGATGAACTCTCTTAAATGATTGCATAACCTCAGCAATAAGCTGACTTTCATGATGATAATTAATGAGTTAGGAGGTTATGCTGTTGCTTCATAATTCCCTTCAACAGTCTGATTCCTATACAAAGCTATTCAGAGGCCTCGACAACAAATCCATCATTTCCGCAGAAAGAACACAGGAACCCTTAGCGGGAGAGAGATCTGATGTGCTACAAGACTGAGTCTTGACAATGTGCCTTATCTGGGCTAATTAAGAATGACTCTGTCGTTAATCTCCCTCTGCCGCGAAGTCTGAAATGAAAGCTGTTACACTGATAAAGTGGGAATGTTTCACCCTGTAGGTAGCTTTTATTGCTTGAAAATTGTTAAATTAAGTTAATGTGAACAAAAATCTATTTGTGGTATAATCGTCCTGTCTTTAACAATCACTGCTGCTTTACATCCATGTGGCTTTACTTTACTCAGTCATATGTTAGTGGGATACAAATAAATGCCATAAAATTAAATGCTAACTGGGTATATGAACCACAATCATTTGTCATGTTCCACATAGGATGTTTCCACTCTTAGAATGTACATTGATAAATGCCGATTGCATCTACTGTTCTAGTTGTTTGCTGCACGTCTGCCATATTAATCAAAGGGCTGAAAGAGATGACATCCACCTTGACCTTACCATTGTGGAGTCCAGACAATCTTTCATTCATCATTTTAAAAGAAATATGCCATATGAGCACTTACTCCCTGTTGTGGTTTTTCTCTCATTGCTATTGCTTAACCATTGTACTAAACTCCAATGTGTATTTCACACCGTTTGCACTATGCACATGTATAATATCTTAAATTTTGCAGGTACACTAAAAAGTGATCAGTTGACTTAACTTTAAAAAAGTGAGGAAACCTATTGCCTTACCACATTGTTTTTCAGTTACACATGAAGTTTATGTAATAATTTTAACCCTTAAATGCATGAATGTTTCGACAATCATTATTACATATTTGGGTCTTTAGTGACCCGGATCTATATCTAACACGGATGGATCTCTACATGTTGCGATTAATATAAAACTCTCCTGATATAAGAGTAGATATTACAGAAGAATAAAATAAAGTGTATTTTGTTACCTTGGGCTCAGTCTGAGCAGATGATTTATCCCATCATCACTGTCCTTGTCAGAGCTCATTTCCCGGTATTCAGCATCTGGCTCATATTCACCATCTCAAACATATTCAACTATCATTTTCAACATCTTCAAAATCAATATTTTGATTGCTGAGAGCTTCTTCAGCAGATCCACCATCAAGACAGTGACAGTAATATTTGTTATTTGTTTGCGTTCAGTTCTTGCTCTGCAGTAAATCGCTGAGCCATTTCAACTTTTGCTGATGATACTTCCTATTCTTTTGTTTTCTGCCTGCGGTAACTATGAGTGAAACGTCACTTCATCATTGTGTATCGGACACCTTGCGGAATAAAGGCGAATTGCACTTATTCAGTCATCAAAGATTCAATTATTGTTGTGCAGAAAAATATACTTGCACTTTTACACACCTCTGGTTGTTAGCAACCCTATACAATGTTTACAAAAAGATGAATGGGAAAACAGGCATTCTTTTATAATTTTATTAGTTGTTTCTTGTTTTATTGTTTATGATTAATTTATTAAGGAATATTAAGAAGGTTGATGTCTAACTTTAAAAAATTAAGTAGTGAAAGACGTCCCGGGTCACTAAAGACCTGAGGTATGCATTTAAGAATTAAGGCAACAGGTTTCCTCACTTTTTTACGTTTAAAAAAGTGACTGGATTTTGCTAGGAAACAATATTAAATATGACCACATCTTAATACTTTTAAAATCCCATTGAAGGAGGATTCTGTGCATTATTTAGGGACCAAGATGTCCTTGAAACCTGTGCTTTTTTGACCGTGGCAAGTAAGCAACCACCAAGCAATGTCCTAGTAACCAACTAGAACACATTAGCAGCCGCTTAGCTTATTTCTGCTATTGTGACCTCATTTGGGACAAATCATTCTCTCTTCAGCTATCGAATATAAAGTTCTGTTGGTCCTTGATATTGCTACTCGCAGTACTGAGAGCCACCAAATTCTGATAAAGTGTTGACCTGCATTTGCTTCAACTCTCCTCGCTGTCCCAGATGAAATATAGGTTTTAAAACTCAAATTCGTAAGCGGGCTGTGTAGAATTGGCTAGAGCAGCTAATTTTTCAGAGGTCAGACATGCTTACTACCAGAACGCTGGTAATGAGGTTCTAGGTTTGTTTCTGTCGCCCCACTGTGCTGTGTGCTTGCATGGATTAGCAGCTCCCCTGGCTGCCGATAAAGACAGAATACCTGGGGTAGGCATGAAAACCTCCATCAAAACACAGTCACCAGGCTTCCATAAGATTTAAAGAGCTGTTTTTCTGACTGTGCTAATAGCATATGAATGCAAGTTTATTTGCTTTTCAGTATTCAACTTAATGGCATAGTTAATGATTTAATTTTTGTTTTCTGTTTTTAGTTGCTAATTACATTAGCATAATGTTAGATGATATTAAATGTCTGAAGTGTGTATTTTTTTTTTCTTATGTTAAATACTTTTGCTAGTGCCAGTTTAATATGCAGAGACGATAAGTAAGCCATTCACAGATGGATTTTACTAACACACACACAACAAAGTTGCGTATCCAGTTTTTCATTTGCTTTTTACACTGACATACAACAATACAACAATGTCATCAAACTGATTCCCATTCACAAGGATCCACGAAAACAACTAAAAGCGCTGTCACTTTGTAAAGAAACACTACGCGCCTATGGACTGAACACGTAATATGTATGCGCATGATGTCACCGTTTTTGCAAATTTGCATTTTTGTAGTTTACACTGAGATGATGACTGTATCGTTTTCAAAAAACGTGCACTTTGAAACCTGATTTCAAAAGCTTGCATTTAACATGAAATCACGTTTAAACCAATTTGGCTTAATGTGATTATGAAATCGCAAAGGCTCCAATAATTTTTTTTTTTTTATATATGCAGCTTGTCAGTGAAGCACAGCTCTGTGATCAGTAGTAAATGCTGGGTCATCTGAAAGCACTTAGAGTTTGAGTCATTTGTAACGTGCATTTGAAAAAGCAACACGTGTCAAACATCTTTCCAAACATGAGAAGCATTTAGGAACCACTTGCCCAACAAAAGACAACATTTAATAACGTGTTTTTACTCCATCGTTTTTGCAATTCCTTATTTTATACGCACAGTGTTTGCACTACCATTCAAAAGTCTGGGTTCAGTAAGTAAAAAAAAAAAAAAAGACTACTTTCAACGATGGCACATTGAATCGATGTGTGAAAGATTCCAATAAATGCTGTTTTTTTTTGAACTTCCAAATCATCAAATAATTCAGGAAAAAATGCATCAATGTTTCTACAAAAATATTAAGCATGCAGCAAAACTGTTTTCAACATTGATGATGATAATAATAATAATAATAATAATAATAAATGTTTCTTGAGCACCAAATCAGCACATTTATATGATTTCTAGAGGACCATGTGACACTAAAGACAGGAGTAATGCTGAAAATTCAGCTTTGCATCACTGAAATAAATTACATTTTAAAATATATAAAACCATTATTTTCACAATATTAGTGGTTTACTGCATTTCTGTCCATGGTGCCTTACGACAAATAACATTTGACTGAAAAATGCTGCAGTTGACCAACAGAGCAGTATTCTATGGAACCAGAGATTTATAAAAAAATCTATCTATCTGTCTGTCTGTCTGTCTGTCTGTCTGTCTATCTATCTATCCTTAAGAAGTGAGGAAATATTTTGTCCTTATATAGAAAAGGGCACAGACTAATAATTAATTATTGATTTTTCCTGATAAAGATAATTGGGAATGTTCTGATCATTCCATTAATGATTAGCTGTATGCCAGGGAGGTAAAGCGTTAACATTTACCTGAACTAACTTGTCATGTGCTGTCTTCCATGAACATTATTTATAGGTTAATTTAAAACCAAACTTTTGGGAAGACCCAAAGTAAAGAGCTCACCTTTTGAACTCTTCTCCAAAGCTATATTCCAAACTATTCCAGTCGTGAGCGAGTGCGGATAGCAGACCATGCAAATGTGACCTTATGGACAGTCAATACACAAGACTAGAGAAGCAGTCAAGGAAATAATGGCTACCCAAGGGTTTGGAAGTGAAACAGCTGTTCAGCTAAATTAAATCTGCTGATTTCATGGTGAAATTTGATGGTTAATGTGTTGAGTTGTGCTTTTCATGCATATCTAGCGAGTCCTGTTAACGTCAGACATAAAGTGTAACTGTGTCCAATGCGTTAGTCACAGTCCTCTGGCATTGTGTGTAGAGTTCTGGAATGGTACGCACAGGACTGTTGCTTCAGCAAATACATATTTGCCTTTAGAAAACGGGAAATGACACAGCTAATCCGAAAATTCTCTTTTTGATCGCAACACATACATGAAGCTTATCACGAATTAGCCAGATTCAAACCTCATCTGTTGCACCCCTGACTAACGACAAAGTCCTCTCCTGATTGGATGGGCTTATTTTTAAAGGACATTTTAGGGGCATCTGGCCTGTTTTTAATCTTACATGAACAACTCTGTGACTCACAATGAAAGTAAATGGCTGCAATAGTGATTCATGAGGTAACTGGGGTGCATTTAAAATGAAAAGACAAATGATGAGGTAAAAAGATCTTTCGGAAAAGGACAAATTGGAAGGGTTTTGGAAGCAGAAATCTAAGCCTAAGCCATTGAAATGAATAGGATCAATAGTAATTATTGGTGACATCTGAAACTGTTCCCTATATTTAGTGATTTCACTCTCCATTGAGTGTGCTGTTTAATTTTTTTTTCAGCCTTGACGTCAATAGATAATTTTGGGAAATAATACAAATTATAGACATTCAAATTCAGTGAGAACCTTATATGACACTTACTGACTGAATAAATAATGCAGCATATGTATGCATTTAAGGTTTACAGCAAATAATTTCATATGGTGTGTTTAAGTTCTCCTGGGAAGTTTGTATTTACAATTTGGAATGTCGTAATTGCTACGTCAGGTGTTTTAAAATCACTTTGGCCTGAGCAAGGTGGTGATTTACTATATGACAAATACATCAAGGTTTTCAACTCTACTTCTACAAAATGATAAATATTGTGCATGCACATCAGATGTGTTTTTGCTTTTTGTGTTTGTATTCAGTTAATGAAGGTGCTGTAAACTGATTTGTTATCATCTATCCCGTATTTTTTATTACAGATTTAAAAATGGTACATTTCAACAAATTTTAATACAGATACTGCATCCATTGTATCCGCTATGTTTTCTCACTTACACCTCTCCATCCTCGGAAACTTTGGGTTTGCAGACATTCCCACTTAATTACGACATTGTGATGGCATTCAACTCAATATGATGTTTCCAACGTGACTTGAATAGTGTGGTCACATTTACAGCTGCTTAGCAAATATTGTGGGCAAAATCCAGCAATTTCAGTTGGAATGTGCAAGTGAAGGAGTTCAGTGTGAAGGCAAAAAAGTTCCACACGCAGATTTCGCTTGTTCAAAATGGGTCACGCAAATTTGTGAATGAAATATGAAACGCACCTTTTGGAAGAATTGTTTCAGATGTTTATATCTTATTTAAATGATCTCATAATATGAAATTGCATTAATTTTTTTCCAAATATTTATTCCTTGAATGAACTTATCAAATAAGCTCTGAAACAACAATACTAACGAAAAAGGTGGTAGAGTTAAACCTGTTGTACCTCATGCAGCACAGACAGTGTCACATTGCAGTGTCTTTCTTTATAGATATAGATTTATATTTATTTTATTTTAAGTGGTGAAATATCCTTCATAAATTTCAGGTTGTCATTAAGCTAAAGTCCAATACTGAGAAGATGTTTATGGTGTGGGACCAGAGCTTAAAGGGAAGTTAATGCTCCGTGTCTTCTGCTTTCCTCCCCACCGACTCCATCTCTGATCTCACAGAACAGCAGGCACTGAGCAACGGAGCACGAGCAGCTCGCGTAAAGCCTCAGACCTCTGGGAGGACCCTGGGCATGTGTGCGCCTATCTCTCGTGCATGCCTCGTCCATGCCCTCCGCAAGACGGAGGATTTAGTGATGATGAAAAGCTGACATTTTTGGAACAATCAGGGATCATTGCGTTGCATCAGCCCTCTGTTTCTACTCAGCTGGGTTGACAGATAGGGCTGTTCCGGAAGGGCCATATCAGTTGCAGGCACTGGAATCCGTTTATTACCAAAACCGGGTCTTATTTTTTGCTGGAGATGGCTTGAGGGGAAGATTTCACTCTCCGTGTTTTGAGCGCACAGCTTTTGTACTTCACAGGAAGCATTTAAAATTCATGTTGCCCCAGTTTTGCGTCTTGCCGGCAAACGGCTCATCAGAAATGAGGCACAATGTCTCCAATCATTGAAATAAAGCTGCTCATTTTATTTACAGTGCAGTTCACAAGATAAAACGCATGATGTTCGTGAGGGGTTTCCTCCCGTGGGCTCGTAACCAGATTCTCATTGACAGACCTAAGGCCTGTTTCACAATGAACCCACATGTAGAAGTATTACTTTTAATAACTGCAGTAAATTATGAAAATCTATCATCAGTCTACATAAAATAGAACCCCAAAGTGTAGTTATAAAATACTTAATCATCTTACTTAAACTTAATTGTTTTTGTTATATATAATTTTTTTAAAAGTATGTCTGTCCTACATTTTTGAGAAACATGAAATATAAAAACTTGTGAAAATAAAGAAAAATCCAGGTCATTTAAAAAAAAAAAAAAAAAAAAATTATGTGTAATATGCTGTTGTTGGTCCTCTACGTGCTGCCAAAACAGTGTCGACCCACCAAGGCATAGACTCTGAAGACCCCTGAAGGTGTCCTGTGTTATCTGGCACCAAGACGCTAGCACCAGATCCTTCAAGGTTAGGTAGGTTGCACTGTGGATCGAACTTGTTGGTCCAGCGTATCCCACAGCTGCTCAATTGAGATCTGGCGAATATGGAGACCTTGGCTAGAACTCTTCATCATGTTTCTCAAACATCATTAGGAGCACCATTGTCATGAAGGGGTGTAGCTGCTCTGCAACAATGTTTAAGTAGGTGGCACTTGTCAAATTTACGTCCATATGAATTGAGAATGAGGAGATGTCGTCACAACACAGTGCCCCGCCCCCAGAGATCATGGCATCCTCCCCCTTCCACCATTTTGGGAGGATACCCGCCAGGTTGTGGATTCGGACAGAGACTGGAGAAGAGATATTCTGATGACTATATACATAATTTTCCAAACTCAACGGAACATGAAGTTTTAATCCACCGCCGATCTGAGAAAGCATGCGGCTGGTAAACATACAGCATTATTTTACCACAGGGTGTCAGTCATCGTCTAAACTAGTGACCGCGACACTGAAGTGTGTGACACCTGATGAATACGAACCTTTATTTATTTGTATTAAACATTTTGATCACTATTCTGTAATTTTTCTTTGTTAATCATTTTACTGTATGTAATTTACATGTTTATGCCTAAAATGCTTAATTAATATTCGAAGTAGGCCTAACTTAGTTGACTGTAATTTTCCTCTAACGTTACTTTGTGCGTTAGTGTTTAAGATGAATTCAGTATTTAACATTGTTAACGTTACATTTATTTGAGGCACGTGCCGAGTATTTATAATTATTTATTAAGGCTGGACTAAAAGCACCAGCGCACACAAGTGATCCTTTTTATTAGTCAAATTCATTTAGAAATGTAAACTCAACAGATATAAAAGAGGACGAGCACTGGACTGCTGCAGGATAGTGGGGAGATATTTATTTATTTATTTATTTATTATTCAGAATGCACAGAAAATATATTTATAGAAATATTTCAGGAAGGTGCAAGGTGGTAAAGAGTCTAGGTCTCTGTTCCATTCTGCTGCAGGCAGCTCGTATGGGTTGATGTTTTTGATATCAGCTAGCTTCTCTAAATACCTCTGCTTGGCGCTGGTAGTAAGTTTCTTCCTGTAAGGGACCTCTTCTTCTACATTTCTTCTAAGTTCTCCTGTAATTTCTCAGTTTAAACGCCGTGATGATATCTCGAGCCGTCTTTCCTGCTCCGATCTCTGTATCGCTCTTACAATGTTGCCCCTGGCAACCAATAGCGTAGGATCCCAAAATGGTGGATGGGCTCAGACACCACCCAATTCGTCACGTGACAGTAAGCTACCATGATGTATGTCCTCATTCCTAATAGCCGGACCCATGGTTTCTCAGCAGAACATTGCCCAGAGCATCACACTCCCTCCACCGGGTTGTCGTCATCCCACAGTGTATCCTGGTGTATCATTTCCCCAAGTAAACGGCACACATGTACACGGCCATCCATGTGATGTAAACGAAAATGGGACTCATTGGACCAGGCGATCTTCTTCCACTGCTCCAAGGTCCAGTTCCGACACTCGCGTGTTCATTGTAGGCACTTGCAACGGTGGACAGGGGTCATCATAGGCACTTTGATTGCTCCATGGCTATGCAGCCCCATACACAGCAGAGTGTAATGCACAGTGTGTTGGGAAACATTCTTCCCCATAACTAATATAAAAATTTCAGGTGACTTGTGCCATCTTCTGTAGGCTCAGACCAGACGGGATGCCGTTCGTTGCTCTCGTGCATCGATGAGCCTTGGGCATCCAACACCCTGTCGCTGGTTTGTGGTTTGTTCCTCCTCTGACCACTGTCAGTAAATTCTCACCACTGCTGAGCAACCCACAAGCCTTGCCATAACAATTTGGCCCTTATCAAAGTCGCTCAGCTCTTTATTCCTCTTTATTTCTCCTGCATCCAACACGTTGATTATGACAACTGATTGTTCGCGTACCATCTAGCTGGTGTTTTCTTGCACGCATGCATCACTTCGCTTCAGAAGGCCTTTATTAACTCCCTGGAACCATGTGGAGTACTTTAATGATGAATGGATGTGCTTTTTTTTTGGGCTTCAAAATCTCGTCCTCCATTCACTGCCATTATAAAGCTTGGAAGGCTATTTTTTATATAACTCAGATTGTATTTTTCTGAAATAAGAAAGTCATATACACCTAGGATGGCTTGAGGGTGAGTAAATCATGAGGTAGGCTAATTTAAATTTTTGGGTAAACTATCCCTTTAATATGTGGCTTTGTTAGGAGATGATCAATATTTCACCTGTAACTGGTTATAATGTTTTGGCTCAATTTTGGTGTACACAGTCGGCACATTTTATCATGCATCATTTACATCAGTGCACCACAGAAATACACTCATGATTTGAGATGTGGTTGAAATGACAGTGGTGAAAATGTTCATGAAATTGTTAGTAGACGAATTTGTTAAACTCACGAGAGAGTAAAAGTCTGTACTGTGTTCTAAGAGTGTTTATTTTCCAAAATGATCCACTGTTATCCACAAAATATTCTTTGCTTTTGTGTGCTGTGTGAAACAGGCTGCATTTTAATGTCGAAGCACAGCAAGATACAGACCTTACTGCCATATTGCCTCACTTTTTAAGTTCCAAAGTCATATTTCTGCTCCTTTTTTGGGGAGAGACTTTTAAGAAGTTTGCAAACTCTGAGTCACAGGATTCACAGATTCTTTGAATATACACACTTTGGGTAGTCCTAATAAATATATCATGGTGCCATCCCCTTCGTCTCTCTCTCATACGTCTCTCTTATGTTCTGTGACTCCGGGGAGGAAGTGATGGTGCATTATCTTCCTGTCTGCCTTTGCAAAAGGGCTGTCTGAATTCCTCAGAGCCTCAGTGGACAAAGGCTAATGCAAAAAGGAGCATCATTTGGATGCTACCTGCATGACGACCGAACGCTCTGTTAGACTGCTCAGAAGACACACATGCCCACACTGACTATGCTATATTTGATGTGTACTTGGCTATATTTATGTGCCTTTGAAGCTCTTTTATGCTGGTGAGTCATCACCCTTGTTGAACTATGTGGGCCCACTGAAGTAATGTTGTGTACATTTATGTTCCAAGCAGACAGTATCTCGGCTTCCTTTGCCTTATTTCTAAAAATGTTTTATGCTTGTAGCTCAATCCTATCTCGTTGCATCACAAAAAGAGCCTTTACAAGATATGATTTCAAGTTAGTCCTTTACATCTTTTTTTATGAACCAACCTCAGATGGTTTCTTTGCTCTGACATGAAAGAGTGAAATCAATGCTCTTTGAAATCTATCATGATGAATTTTGATTGAACAGTGGAATGAGAATAAGAAGATTAAAAAAAAAAAAAAAAAAAAAAAAAAAGGTTTCTTTAAACTATTTTTTGTTTTGTCCAGCTAAGGAAACCATTCAATTGGGGGCACTTTTATGTCCCAAATGTTAAAGGTTAAAATAAACTGATTTGTATAGGCTACTTACATTTAAATGACACATAAAGAAGTTTATATAATAGCAACATTATAATAATAGCTTTTTAATGACATAGTTATGTTTCTACTTATTTCTTGAAGTATTAACTGAAATATAAACTTGACAGATTTATTCAAACGTACATTTAAGTAAAAATACAATGAATATGCAATATAAATTTTTACGTTTATGGACATTGAATGGTTTATGAGGTAAATGTAACATTATGTCTTTGTTTACAAGCTGTTTTTTTGGCATCTTTCCGCGATTGAAACACTGATTGAGTGATTGCATGAGACCATACGAATTTGGTACTGTATCTTTCAACATGCATGTTTATTTCATATTTATGCACAGCAATATGACATGCTACATTTAAAGAGTGCCAAAATGGCACTTATTGCTTGAATAGTGTAATACAATTAACTGAATTCGAAAGCTGAGATAAATAACAATGAACAAAGCTTATTGCAATTTATTGGATAGGAGGCATGCTTCAAAGTTTTGTTCGTATAACTTAAAACAGATCAAAGGATCAATTCTTGGGATTTAACCCCTTAAATGCATGAATGTTTCGACAATCATTATTACATATTTGGGTCTTTAGTGACCCGGATCTATATCTAACACGGATGGATCTCTACATGTCGCGATAATATATATAATAAAATAAAATATATCAAATAAAATATCAGAGTAACAATTACAGAAGAATAAAATAAATCATATTCCGTTACCTTTTGGAGCTTGGAAGGGTTCAGTCTGAGCAGATGTTTTATCCCATCATCCCTGTCCTCGTCAGAGCTCATTTCCCAGTATTTAGCATCTGGCTCATATTCACCATCTCAAACATATTCTCAAAACTATCATTTTCAACATCTTCAAAATCAATATTTTGATCGCTGAGAGCTTCTTCAGCAGATCCACCATCCAGTGACACTAATATTAGATTGTGTTCAGTTCTTGCTCTGCAGTAAATCGCTGAGCTATTTCAAGTTTGGCTGATGATTCTTCCTAGCCTGACGTCGTCATACTCGATTCTAGTCAGAATATGAGTCTGATACTGCTCTATTGGGCTGTGATTATGGGGCGTTACGGGGCACTCTTTGGTGACGTGAATGCTTACGTTACTATCATCTGTTCATCATCGTATAAATCCCGTACTGACAATTTGATTGGTCCGAACAGCTAATGTTCAGGTGTAGTTGCTCCACAACGGATCAAGTCCAGACCGAATTTCCAGAACTCAAATGTTGTGGGCGGGGCTAAATTTGGCTGGCATCCAGGCTAGATCCTTCCTATTCTTTTGTTTTCTGCCTGCGGTAACTATGAGTGAAACGTCACTTCATCATTGTGTATCAGACTTTGCCAGCTTGTGGAATAAAGGTGAATTGCACTTATTATTAAAGGTCATTTAAAGATCTAATTAGCTCTGTTCCAAAACCTACTGAGTTGCACACATATGCAAATGCATTCTAAAGTAGCATAATAACTGAAATAGAACCTCATGTGACTTTGGAATGCTCTTTGTTCCATTGACAGTGATGGCATCATGCTTTTTAACATAACATTCCATCACTTTCACAACATTCCATATCATCACAGGCACCTTGAAGTTATCTTTGGGATGTTTGTTTATGGGTGAAACAGGAATACGTGTCAGTAGTCTCATTCTCAGGACATCACACTTTACTAGAGCTGGGAATGAATGGACTGTTTCTCTGTCTGGGCGTGAATCCATCAACCTACCAGCCCCCTGGAAGCTGTGCAGATGGCCATCGCCATGGAGACCCACATGTTCTTTCACCAGAAATGCACACACTCGTGCGTTTCTGGAGACGTCCACGTATGGCACTTCATGTAAGTGTCTACGTGTGTAATGGGCTTCTTGGCAAGTCGCCCTCATCACATTTGAAAACACGTACTTTAGATTACATGCTTTCAGTTGGACTCTTGCACTTGTGCTGGAACACATTGGTGTTGAAGAATTGTTCAGATATGTAATATGGTCTAGTGTGATTATTATTAACCATAAAGGCTGTGATTTTAATTTAATACATATCCAGCTGCAAAGTGAAGAGGTATGAGTATGTGTGAGGCTCATAAAAGGTGTTTTCAGAGGTCATGTATTGTGAATACAATATTGAATATGAATATTTTAATAATAACGCAGCATAAGTACAGTGTTATACATAAATATTTTATAAATAATAAAATTAATAAATGTATTTAATTGTATGTATATTAGTTAATTATATAAATATTTTATTGTAACTTTAAATAATTTGTTATTGTTATTTATCAATTAGTATAATTTTTTTACTAGTAATTAGTAATACATTTTTATTATTATTTACACAGTCATTTTAATTTAATTTTAAAACATTTGAATGCATTTTTTATATATTTTATATGGTTTTTATATAGATAATGTGTTTTTAAATTAAAATATTTTTAAATAAAAGTATAATTATTATGATTGTGTAAATAATAATAATTGTAAAAAAATACTAATTGATAAATAATAATAATAATAATAATAATAATAATAACAAATTATTTAACTGTATATATCATGGATACTTGAGATAAGGGACAAAACACACGTCCTACTCACAAAAGCTCTCTTTTTTTTAAAATTAAAGAAATTTATCAAAATAAAAATACTTAAAAAAATTACATCTAAAGGAAATCTGGATAGGGCATTCATTGCTTTTATTTTTAAATAATTTTGTTAATGTTATTTTAAATACATGCTCTACTTGAACCTGTCCTCAGCATGAGGTCACAACGTAAAACTGGCAAACAAAGTGTTTAAAAATGAAAATTCAAAAATATACATTTAAAATAAAAGGCAGAGATCTGTAATACTGTATATCAAACAATACAAAAAGTATGTCTTAAATCATATTTTCCACAAAAAAATTGCCTATTAAAGTGCCCTCATTGTGTCAACTCCATCAGGATTTCTTTATAATTCTGAATAAATCAGGCAATGTCATGGTCATCTTAGACTCAGAGGACCCCTTTCCTATTTCCTGCTCATTGTGGATCTCACAGTAGACGCATAGTTCTGCAAGTTTTTATATATATATATATATATATATATATATATATATATATATATATATATATATATATATATATATATATATATATATATATATATATATATATATATATATATATATATACACACTCACCTAAAGGATTATTAGGAACACCATACTAATACTGTGTTTGACCCCTTTCGCCTTCAGAACTGCCTTAATTCTATGTGGCATTGATTCAACAAGGTGCTGAAAGCATTCTTTAGAAATGTTGGCCCATATTGATAGGATAGCATCTTGCAGTTGATGGAGATTTGTGGGATGCACATCCAGGGCACGAAGCTCCCGTTCCACCACATCCCAAAGATGCTCTATTGGGTTTAGATCTGGTGACTGTGGGGGCCATTTTAGTACAGTGAACTCATTGTCATGTTCAAGAAACCAATTTGAAATGATTCGAGCTTTGTGACAGGGTGCATTATCCTGCTGGAAGTAGCCATCAGAGAATGGGTACATGGTGGTCATTAAGGGATGGACATGGTTAGAAACAATGCTCAGGTAGGCCGTGGCATTTAAACGATGCCCAGTTGGCACTAAGGGGCCTAAAGTGTGCCAAGAAAACATCCCCCACACCATTACACCACCACCACCAGCCTGCACAGTGGTAATAAGGCATGTTGGATCCATGTTCTCATTCTGTTTACCAAATTCTGACTCTACCATCTGAATGTCTCAACAGAAATCGAGACTCATCAGACCAGGCAACATTTTTCCAGTCTTCAACTGTCCAATTTTGGTGAGCTTGTGCAAATTGTAGCCTCTTTTTCCTATTTGCAGTGGAGATGAGTGGTACCCGGTGGGGTCTTCTGCTGTTATAGCCCATCTGCCTCAAGGTTGTGCGTGTTGTGGCTTCACAAATGCTTTGCTGCATAACTCAGTTGTAACGAGTGGTTATTTCAGTTAAAGTTGCTCTTCTTTTAGCTTGAATCAGTTGGCCCATTCTCCTCTGACCTCTAGTATCAACAAGGCATTTTCGCCCACAGGACTGCCGCATACTGGATGTTTTTCCCTTTTCACACCATTCTTTGTAAACCCTAGAAATGACTGTGCATGAAAATCCCAGTAACTGAGCAGATTGTGAAATACTCAGACCGGGCTGTCTGGCACCAACAACCATGCCACACTCAGAATTGCTTAAATCACTTTTCTTTCCCATTCTGACATTCAGTTTGGAGTTCAGGAGATTGTCTTGACCAGGACCACACTCCTAAATGCATTGAAGCAACTGCCATGTGATTGGTTGATTAGATAATTGCATTAATGAGAAATTGAACAGGTGTTCCTAATAATCCTTTAGGTGAGTGTATATTTATATTTATTTAATTTTATACAGACAATGTTGAAGTTTCTGCGGTCACAGCTTTAACATGTCAACTCTGTCATCCCGGTGTAATAGTTTCCGTAAATAGTTGTGGGATAAATCTTGGCATTTTTGATTTGTTTATTAAGGCAGCTACAACGGAGGGGGAAAAAACTAAATTGCTCCACTGCCCGTACAACACATGGTTAAGAGGTCAACTCTATGAGGTTTTATGTCTGACAGAGTTGACTTCTACATAACTCTTTCTGTAGTCATTCTATTTTTTATTTATTTATTTTGCGTATGGGGAATTATTCTAATGTTGTTGTTTCATGATTTTATTTACATACAGTACTGTGCAAAAGTCTTAGGCACGTTGGTATTTTCACACGAAAAATGTTTTTAAGCCAGTTATTTATATCAAGTTTACTGTAGCGTGTCAGTAGGAATAAATAAATAAATAAATAAATATATATATATATATATATATATATATATATATATATATATATATATATATATATATATATATATATATATATATATATATATATATATATATAATATAATATAATATAATATAATATAATATTTATGCACAAGAAGTCTGACAGCAGCCGGTATGATCTGATCTCACCATCATCGAGTCTGTCTGTGATTACATGAAGAGACAGAAAAATCTGAGACTAAATCCAGAAGAACTGTGGCAACGTCTCCCAGACACTTGAGGAAACCTTCCTGCAAAACTACAGTACTGTGACAAGTTTAGGCACTTGGGTAAAAATGCTGTAAAGTGAGAATGCTGTCAAAAATAACAACATAAATAGTTTTTATTTATGAATTAACTTCTATTAACTAAATCAAATGGATATTTGGGGTGAGCACCCTTTGCGTTTAAAACGGCTTTTGTCACCTGCATTTGTTCCTGCACCTATTCATGTAGTTTTGCAGGAAGGTTTCTTCAAGTGTCTTGGAGACGTTGCCACAGTTCTTCTGGATTTAGTCCATCTCAGTTTTTTCTGTTTCTTCATGTAATCACAGACAGACTCAATGAAGATGAGATCAGATCTCCATGTGGAGCATAGAGACTATTGTCAGACTCTTTATGCATACAAAAATCTCCTGGATTATTACAATTAATGGCATAATTTATAAATGTAAACTGATATTTCCTACTGACACACTACAGCAAAAGACATAAATAACTGGCTTAAACCCACTTTTTGTGTGTAAAAATACTAGCGAGCCTAAGACTTTTGCACAGTACTGTATATATTTGGCCTCAGTTGGACCTTTGTCAACTCCCTCAGTATGTAACACCGCCAGATCAAGGTTTCTGTTCATTTTGAAAGAAATATTTTATTATTTTTTCCCATTTATTGTGTTAAAATATTAAAGCATTAACTGAACTACATATGTCTGATTTAGCTAAGAGCATTGCTTGTATGTTTAATATTAAAAAGGAGGGTGGAGAATTAAGGAATTTAGGAACTGGATTGTTCATAATAACTCTAACCCTGTTATTTTTCACTTAGCTCCTTTACTACACTTTTACACCTGCTGTTGAATGGATCAAATTTAAAATAGCATGCTTTTTGACACAAATTAAGCTATGAAGTAAATACATTTTACATAAAAATGTTTTTTTTTTTTTAAAAGTCAGCTAAACCTGTTCGCTTGGATCATTCCCATGGTTCATTATCAGTTTATTATATATATATATATTATATCTACAAATATATCAGTTTATTATATATATATAATATAATATAATATATTATGCTGCCCTAGTTCAGAGTGAGCAACATCAATGGCTACAGCAAAGACTAGCTGTATTTGCATCATTTCAGCTGCAATCTCAGTCTATGTTTGACTGAAACAACTAGAGCTGGTGGCTGTCCAACACCCTCATTCATGTCTTTCTCTGATTGCAGTAGAGTGGTCTGCAGAGTCTTTGTCCCTGTCGCTCACGGCTCTGTCTGGAGTGATCATGATGTTCTTTAGTCTTCAGCAGCAGCAGCAGGGATCTGTAGTCTGTTTGTGATGTATAGCTCTGCATTATAAGCACTTTCAAGCCACCATGTGCTATACATTGCAAACATATCAAAGGCACTGCTATTGGATCTTGGAACTGCTGTAAAATTGTCACCTTAAACAAGTCATAATATGCCCTTGCACAAAAGCTTGATTTAATTTTTTAGGTCTACTAGAGTAGGTTTTCATGCTTGAATGTTCAAAAAACGCATAACTTTTCACATATTTTACATTATTTCAGCACCTCTCTTCCCTTCCCAGTAACCTTCTGTTTATTTCCTCTCTATGAAGCCCCTCCTTCCGAGAAGCTCAATGTGCTCCGATTGGTTGGCTGGACCAGTGTATTGTGATTGGTCAACCGATTGTTTCTGTAAGGTCACGCCCCTTACAATAACCACAAGATTCAACCAGCACAAGTGAAGCCAAAGCACCTCGAACGCCCCCAGGTGGTTGGTCCCAGTATAGGTCATAAACACCACCCTCTTCGTGTAACATAATGGGATGTGGAACAAACTAAACAATCAAATTACATTTCAAATAATTTTTCCCAAAGATAGTTTCTGTCATTTTTGGTAGTTTTAAGTAAAAATGGGGTTTTGTAAGAAAAATATCTGTATTTAAAACTTTATAAAGTAAAATATCTCCGGCAGACCGCTTTCAGTATTTAACTTACCAAAAATGCGTAACTGGCATGACGTATCACTAGAACGTAGCACAAGCGTTTTGACCTGCGAGAGGCATTACACTTTCTGCGTAAGTTGAGTACGGAAGGCGGTCTGGCGAAAGCTAGATATTTTACTTTATTAAGTTTTATATATGGATATTTTTCTTACAAAACCCCATCGATTGGCTTCAGAAGGCCTTTATTAACCCCCCTGGAGCCGTGTGGAGTATGTTTATTATGGATGGATGTGCTTCAAACTAGGGCTGAACGATTAATTGCATTTGCTTTAATATCGTGATATGATCAAACACGATTTTGTAACCGCAAAGGCTGCGATTACACTCTGGTCATGTGATGCAAAAGTAAAGTAGTCTGCAGAAGTTATGCCTACAGGAAAGAACAGTTTGTGTTTAATCAATCTAATATTGTGTTGTTCATACTATACAATAGGGGTGGGAGAAAAGATCTTCTCCCCAATGAGCTGGATCAGTTCTGAGCTTGGTGCGCAAGCTCTGCAGGTGCGTGTGTTTTAGAAACACCCGTATTCTGATTGCTTCCATTTCCTCTCTCTCACGCGCACTCACTCACTCACTCACTCACTCACTCACTCACTCACTCACTCACTCACTCACTCACTCACTCACTCACTCACTCACTCACTCACTCACTCACTCACTCACTCACTCACTCACTCACTCACTCACTCACTCACTCACTCACATCACATAAAATAATCTTTCATAACGTTCGGAAAGGTTGAAGCGAATTACAATGACATTCGCCGACTTCATTGCACAGAATTGCCTATGTACTGGGAGAAACTTTGCTTGATGTTAAGCTTACAGTGTGTTCTCACCGGCTGTATTTTCCTTACAAATGCTCTAAGAAGGCTTCATTTATGTCGTTTGGAATGCAGTGGGCTTATAAATTAAAAAAAGTTAAGTCACTGACAAGGCTTTCAGTTTTAAATGCCCACGCCGCGCTTTGTGAAGAGTGCTCGCGCATGCGTCTGTGCCCGTCTCAAAATGCTTTTATGACGCAAAATTACTGTAAACAGTCAGTAATATCTCAAGTTATTAAACAGAGAGGACAAACCACATATTATAATTCAAAAGAGATCTGTGTATTAGTGTGAGTGCAGATCTCCCGCTATGATGTCATAATGTAAAAAAAAAAAAAAATATTGGATAATTTTGGATAAAAGCGTCTGCCAAATGCATAAATGTAAATAATAATTAATAATCAAACAACAGTAAAGATGAGAAAATCACTCACAGTTGATGGATACTCTTGCATACTGAAAGCACTCTATGTTCATTGCTTGTAATATGTTTTTGTTCCTCTTTATTATTTACTAGCTTTGATGTTTTGAAGCTATATTAGCCATATATTTAAAATTCTTAACATGCTTTGTTTTAATTCAAAAGTTCAAGAATTGTTTTGGAATCGGAGGTGCCTAAAGAGCCCCACCATTAATATACAATGATTTATTGCTCGTCTTTGTTGAATAATACGGAAGATAAAGAGCTTGAAAAAAATAATAATAATTTGCTTATTAAATCGCAGTTTTTTCCAAAATCGTTCAGCCCTACTTCAAACTCAATGGACCCCGTCACTGCCATTATAAAGCTTGGAAGCGTCAGGATATTTATTAATATAACTCTTTGGCTTGAGGGTGAGTAAATCATGGGGTAATTTCCATTTTAAAGTGAACTACTCCTTTAACACAACTCAACCAGGCCCTTTTTTGTGTATACCTACTTAAATGAGCGATACAGTGATGTGAACATTCCCGGAAGAAAACTCAAAACTACTGTACAATCGAGACGTTTCAGGGAGTTCACAAACAGTGTGCACTGATATACAGAAAGAACAACTCCCTTTGTTTTGCACTTTGTGCTTTGTAACATTACATAGATTTTTCAAGCTCAAATAGCAACATTACAGAAAGTTGAAAATTTAACATAGCATAATAGTTCCTATCCTACAGTACCTTAGTAAATGTTGCCATCTGCCATTTTATCTTTTCTAAGTCTATAGAAGTCCTGCATGTTTGGATGGTTTTGGTTGAATTTTACAAATAAATTAGCCAGTAAAACTTTGTAGCTAGGTCACAAGAGAATGATTTTGCGCAACATAAAATCAAATTGACGAGGGGGATATTCTTTGTAGGATACAGTTTCTTATCAGAAGTAATATGTAATCACATGCATATATCTGCCTGAGGGACTCTGATAACTCCAGCCTGCCATCTGCTTTATTAGCATGAGTTGTTCTCTCTTAAATTCACTGCAATTTTTGGAAAAGGGGTTTAAGTATTCAGTGAAGTCCCATCGGGTGTTGTTCTTCAGCGGTACAACTATATTGAAAGCACTCAGTTGTTTGTTCAAAGTTGTTGCTTTTGCACTGTTAAGAAGATTTGGCACAGAGGGAGATTTTCAATACCCGTCTCACTTCCCACTGATAAATGAGGTTATTGTCTCATTCTTTTATGGGAGGAATGTAATACATAGTACGCAGATTGAAATTATGACTTGGGTGAAAATCAATTTCTGCTATAACGTTCAGTAAATGTTGGCGTGCGCTGCTGGTCCAACAACAGTGTCTGGGGAATGTGATACTTGTGTAGTCCAAAGTCTGCCAAAATCCTCTGACAAGGCATTCTTTTTGAGAGGTGTCAGATCTTTTATATATGATTCTTGGGGCAACTTGAAATCAAATAAACTACAATAAAGTTATCATCATGGCCTTGATCTAGTGGGTGTAATGTTGATGTTTAATGTGGGTTCATGATGGATTCTTGATATTGTGTGTGATTTGAATGACACCACTGAAAAAGTTGGATAAGCCTTTGACTTGCTAGCACAGCAAGTCAGCTAGCACTAGCAAAAATATTTATGACTTTAATATTTGATCATATTTGATGGTAATGACACCTACTCTAAAAATGAATGACATTTCTGATCTTTAAATGATTATACATTTGTTCTCACTGAGAGTGTGCTTCCCTGTCACATTTGTTTTTATCATATATATATATATATATATATATATATATATATATATATATATATATATATATATATATATATATATATATATATATATATATATATATATATATATATACAATGTACAATGCAGTTTTTGGAAAGTTTAGATTGTTCTCTAAAATGCTTGGCATGATCATAATGACACGCAATTTGGAAACAGTGATTCTTTAGTAATGCAAATTGCATACATGTAAATACCAGATTATTTGAATTATAATATAATATGTTAGTATTTATAAAATAATATATACAAATATATAAAATATAGATGTTTTCTAATATGATAATTAACCAGACTTGATTTGTAAGCTATAATTTATCATTTGGAAAGGGATGCTTTATTCACAACAACCATGAGGAAACAAGCTTATAAATCATACAGAATGGATTTTTGTAAATGTAAAAATACAGAAAGTTTTCTGTGATGGGTAGGGTTGTGTAGGATAGAATATATAGTTTGTACAGTATAAAAACATTACGTCTACACTCTATAAAATGCTGGGTTAAAAACGACCCAAGTTGGGTTGAAAATGGACAAACCCAGCAATCGGGTTGTTTTAACCCAGCGATTGGGTTTAAGCAAACATTTAACCAAACCGCTGGGTTAAAACAACCCAATTGCTGGGTTAGTCCATTTTCAACCCAACTTGGGTTGTTTTTAACCCAGCATTTTTTTAGAGTGTAGACGTAATGGTTTGGTTGTGTAAAATATTCTGTTTTAAAAGATAAATTATAATAGCTAAAAAATATAGTGTCTGATTAATTACATAGTGCTGGGCAGATTACTTGCAAATTGTAGTCTGGATTACAAATTACTTGAGGAAAACTGAAGTTAGTAACGTAATTTAACAGTGCCACACAGCATGAAATGTTTTTGTGAATAAAAGATAAAACTGTTAATATGATTGATTGTAGTTTTTTGCTTGAGGCTCTGTGTTAGATCTCAACTCGCAGTCCCCTGTTTTGAGGGGCATGTTACATTTGTTTGATAATGCATGTTTTTCACTTTGAGAAATGCACTTTGATGTAAATGTATTCAAATGTTGAAAGTGATTACCATGTCAGCGGGAAGCTGTAGTCTCAATTTACCTGTCATATTTTCTCATTTGAATTCTGTATGCATAGCAAATAAGGCCAAGTTTAGCTGCTCGTATAGACTAAATACAGTGCAGGGTATGGCTTCTTTGCTGCCTGTTTTTGTTAAAGTTAGCTTTTGCTAAAGGTTAATGCAATCCGTTCTGTGAATTTTTATGATGTTTATTGGCCCCGAACAGCCAGGATATATCAATTTTGCAGAGATACAGAGGCATGAAAATGTATAAGAGTGACTCAGACCTAATGTGGCTGAAGGAAATGAAATAAGGCTAGTGCAGCTGCAGGGGGTTTATTTCAGCAACTGTACAGAGATCAGAAAGGTGACTAAAGATGCCATTACTGTTTATGGCTCATTATTACAATATGCAAGGAATGGCAGGATAAAACATTGAGTGACTAATTTCATTTGTAATGCTCTGACTGCTCATTGCTAAACCACAATTCAATTAACCCCCAATTCTGCATTATTGAAGCACTGTGCATCTCCTTTGGTCTGTTTTTAATGAAAAATCAGTTCAATCTGTTTAGAATTGTTGAAGAACGTAGATCTGTCATGACTGTCATGAGTGTTTGGCATGGATATGTCAACTAAGGATTTGCGCAACGACTAATTTCATTAACGTTTAAATGGAAATTTTGCAATCGACTAGTCTAAACCTTGCCTTGCATTATGATCATTGTATATTAAACTTAAGCGTTCACATAAGTTAGCCATTATAGACATATTTATTTAAATCAAATGAATCAATAAGGAGTGCAAGACCAATAAGTTCAAACCTAATAGCCTGTTATAAACACATTTCTTTAAATAAAAGTTAGTCCACATGAGTCAGCACGTTAAGGTAACCACTTGCGTTGTCCTGGTGTAAACGCACTTCTCTTGTATGAAAAGTAGCAGACGAGCAGCAAAATCGCAAGAAAGGCTTGACGTGTACCACCAACATTATTTAAGCGTATTCTCTTTGTTAGGATACAGGTGGAGCTGGGGAAGGTGGAGGATCTCTGAAAGCGAGCTGCAACCGCTACAGCAAATGCTAAGTATTTGAAGGTTGAGCAGTGAGCTCATTGGCTACTGATACGGCAGGAACCAATCAGCTGTGCCCTATAGAGAATGATGTGATTGCAAGCAAATTGAGTTAAGGACCTATCAGCCTGTGCCATCTAGAGTTTCATGACAGAACTTTGTATAAATCCTATTTTTTTTTTTCAGTTTATCAGTCCCATTAGATTATGTTGTATTACTCTGAGGCTTCTGTTTTATTCCATCTGTGGTCTGCCCTTTAATTCAGAGCTTTCGTCCTGCTTGAGTTCTCCCATTGATGCTCAGGCCTGCACACTCAATTGTATTCTATTCAGATAAAACAATCTTTGGACTTTTGATTGATGACTCCATTTTTGTCACCATTCTTTTTCCGAGAATTGTGTCTCCATTGTGTATATATACAAATTTTTTTCATGGAAAGCAATGGCAGTTTTATATTTTGTTACAGTCATACAGATACAGTACATGATTCTTTGATGCCTAATGCTTTGGTTGTGAATATTTTTTTTTTTTTTTTTATTGTACAAAAGGAAACAAAAATGTTCTTAAAATAAAATTAATACAATAACAATAACACAACATCAGTACAGTTATATCCCACACCATTTGTGGTAGACCTATTGTTAATATTTTCTTATTTCTTGGGCTGCACTTTTTAACTCCTTGTATAATACTGACTTTTCTGCCATGGTACGTGCGCACACTTCAAAACGTCAAGTAGTCCTTGGACACACTCACACACACACCCACATACACACATTTTGCGCACATACATGTCTGTCTTGATTTTATATTGAAATACCATATATGGTACAGTTTGATTTTAAGTAGCATGATTGGATGCTCAAGACATCCTGAAGAATGTTGTTTTACTTACACCTATATAAATAAATATATATATATGTGTGTGTGTGTGTGTGTGTGTGTGTGTGTGTGTGTGTGTGTGTGTATATATATATATATATATATATATATATATATATATATATATATATATATATATATATATATATATATATATATATATATATATATATATATATATATAGACCTTTCTTCCTTAATACATTTGAGAATGTTATAGTACTGCACTGTGTCTGTGTTTCCATGAGCATTCTCCTCAGATATTTCCAGCGTTGCCACTGCTACACATCACTGGGCTTGGAATACTGGACATCGACTGATGACTGAGAATATTGAGGCTACAGATCGCCTACCTAAAAGTTAATTCTAATACCTATGAATGTGGTATCAAATCATGCTGCTTATGGAGGAGAGGTGTGCAAGTACTATGTTCGACCAGCGGGTGAAAAACTGGGCGAAAAACTTCCAATAGACTTTACATTGGCACAAATTTTGGGAGATCATATCTCCGGAGCAGAATTTTATTTAGAGGTGGGCTCATTTAAACCAGTCTGTAACTATCACCCTAGAAACTGTCTATCCACACCCTAGCAACCATTTACAGCACCTTAGTAACCATATAGCAACAGGAACAAGCCATATTTAAGCACCAGAGCCTCATACAGACTTAAGACTGGCTCTCTTACAATCACGTAAAACCTCCCTAACAACTTCCTAGTGCTGAGTGCTAAAGCATGCTATTAATTCAATGAAACAGGAAGTTGCTGTAACTTCGGCGTACATTCTCCAATCTGCCCCAAACTTCACATTTTTGATACGAGTCCTGCCCTGAACACATCTATATGTCAATATTCAGTTATAGTAATAGCGCCACCTACTGGCAACAGGGAGTGATGTTTGACACTGATGCACTACTAGCTACTCCATTGTGTGCTAAACATTCTAGAAACATGTTAAAACATGCTAGCAAAACTTAGCTAAGTGATAAAGCATGCTATTAATGCAATGAAACAAGAAATTGCTGTAACTCAGGCATGCAATGTCCAATCTGCCCCAAACTTGGCATGCAGCATGCTAGAAACATGTTAAAACCTGCTAGCAATACTCAACTAAGTGCTTTAGCATGGTATCACTCAGGCATGCTATGTCCATTCTGCCCATATTGAATGAGAGTCCTGCCCTAAACACATCTACATGCCAATATTCAGTTATAGTAATAGTGCCACCTACTGGCAACAGGAAGTGACATGTGACTGTGATGCACTACTAGTAACATACTAGTATATGCCATTGTCAAACATGCTAGAAATATGTTAAAACATGTTAACAACAGTTAGCTGAGTGTTAAAGCATGCTATTATTGCCATGAAACAGGAAATTGTTGTAACTCAAGCATACAATGTCCAATCTGTCCCAAACTTCACATGTTTGTTAAGAGTCTTGGCCTGAAGACATTTACATGCCAAATCTATTTACAGTCATAGCGCCTCCAGCTGGCAGCAAGAAGTGTGCCAAATACAAATGACTTTGACATAGTCATCCTACATTTACCTACTTAAATGCATATATTGGGCCATATCATTGCTGCTTGCAGCTTTAATTTTATTATTATTATTATTATTATTATTATATTATTATGTATTGATTAATTGATTGATTGATAGGGTGGCTACCATCACTGCTTGCAGGTTTATTTATTTATTTTACAGAACCGTGATTGAAAAACAAATAATTGTGTTTACAGGAATGGCCATTGAAAATCCCTGTTTTCTCAGTGGGAAAGTGGCTGTGCTGTGCTATTGATGAACAGAGAAAGCTGTGCTCCTGTATAGTTGCAGGCACAATCAACAGCAGGAAGTGAATTATGGGAGCTTCCTGGTGCTCCACCTTTATTTTGTACCTCATCTGTTTCTGAAAAGCTGTTTTTATTTTTTTTTCTAGAAGTAGTGTCCAGGCAACCAGTCCTGATACATGTCACCTATTGACCTATGAAAAAAGCAGGACAAACGTCATTAGATTTGGTCCCAGACAAACGTAGTCCAAAGGAATAACTGTAAGGAATGTAAAATGTTATCTTCTAAAAATTTTTGCCTCGCTACTGAGCATTCCATCCTTTTTTATATAAAACTTGTTTCCTCTTGAGTCTTCCTCAGTCCCACTGAGGTGAGAAAATCTTGAAGGATGCAAGATGCACATGTTGCCTTGGCACCACTTACAAGCCAGTTTGCAATAACAAGTGGCTTTAACAAGCTGCTCTGCTGCTTCTTGAATCTACATGCTGTATTTCCTATTGCTCTTTGTTTCTCATGCTTTATTCTCTTTTGTTATTTTGTTTTGTTTGTCTTTCATTGCTTGTACTAACCTGAAGTTTGACAGAGAAGCTGAATCAATTGTTGAGAAAATGCTTTCTAAGGATGTGCTAATTTTAGTGCAGATCATTTGAATAAATGTGAACTCTGCCATTCGAACCTTGTTGTGCACCAAACAAGTATGCCAAGACCTCTGAAAAGATGGTTCCTGGTCATCTTCCAAACAAACTCTTTTGTTCGTGTAAGATGTGTACAAGGGAAACGGGTCTATTTAGCTCAAAATAAATTATTAATTAGATCATTGGGAATTTTGAAAGAGTCACTGATTTTACGGCAGGGCAAATGACGTCTAGCGTTCATTTGAAGAGGCCGTAACTATCAACACTGCAGCGGATATTAATACCCACACAATAGCAAAACACTATATAATAGCCATGTAACATAGATCAGCAATTTAAGACATTTATACTTGTAAGCATATAACACAAAACACTTATCTTTAAATACAAACAAGACTTTATTGATTATCCTAACACCTAAAACTAATATCTAACACAAACACACGCACGCACACATTTACACGAGTTGCAGAAAATGATGAAATCCCGTTTCTAGCAATATATGCATTTATAACACATGACCTGAACGAACCATCAATCATTAATTTAACCCTAAAGAAAAGAAACTAAGTAAAAGAAAGGAAAGTGAGACGGGAGTATTAGATAGCTAACCCATTTTCTCTGATCTTGATCTGCCTCAATTTTGTTGATTCTCTATTCGTCATGTCATTATCTCTAACTCTGTCTGGGCTACTCGTCGTCTTCTTCTTTGTTTGTGTTCTGAGATTTTAAACTCAAATGTCTGCCCATCCTCCTGGATGGGTTCTGACCAATTAGGTATCATCTTTGGTTCAGAGGTGTTTGTTTTGTCCACCTCTCCCCATAAATGACCTGTTATCTTTGGTCTCTTAACTTCCCGTTCTAAGCAGTGAGTAAAGTTTAGACATGATTTCTATTATAAGAATATGATGCATTCTGCATTTTTCAATCAAGCCATCTTCTGAATTATGAGTATACAATCATACTGATACCAAGCAAGGCACACTTTCAATCAACCATTCACTAGTTGTAACAATTACATGAATTGTGAGTGGGGTTAGTTGGTGCAGGCAGAATGGAGCCCACTTCTTTTACGGCCATAGATTGTTGATTTGGGGTCTGGAGTGTTGGGTTGAGTTTTGTGTGGAATTATGTCTGAACGAATCATCTGGAAGATTCATTTGTATCTGGTGCGCCCTCAAATCCTACATTCGACTGAAATATGAATGTAACAAGAACCAAAGACCCTCTAAACAAACCAAAATCAGGATGTGATGTCACAAGATGTGACCCTAAAAAGGACAAAATGCTCAAGCATACCTGTTTTTTCTTGCCATAGGATCTAGATGAAGCTGATGTTTCACTTTATAGAGATCAATGGCATTGATTCAATGCATTCAACAGCGCTGATGCCAGTCATGGGAAATCCCCTTAAATGTTGAAAGGATGCTACTATTTATCTTCTGTTACTATTTATCTTCTGATGGCAAACCGATTTTTTTCATGAATATATGACTTGACCTGAAGAAGGACAGATGCGTTATCACACGCTCAGTTCCTTGTCTGCTCGGTGTGTGTGTGTGTGTGTGTGTGTGTGTGTGGCAGCTGATCAAGCCTTGCCTCAGACACCGAGAGCAGATGACAGAGGCAGCGAATCAGGTTTGTTGTATTAAATCCTTTGCCAATGTTCCTCCACGTGATATTTCTTTAGAACATGACAGGCGACTGCGACGCTAAAGTTTTACAACCTCAAATTGGGATCGTTCTGTGAGATCAGACAAATTTACTGACTACTGATCAAGTCATAGAACATGATTATCAGCCGATACCGAATCAGAGCATCCATAATATATCCCCTTTATGTACAAAGTTACCCCAGATTATTGTTGTTCAGCATTCGCTGCACTTTAAAATATCACACTCTTACATCTGGACAAACTGAGTATCATTAGAAAGATTAAAGATATTTGACCACTGTTTACGATAAAACTAGGCTGCAGTTAGCAGGAGTGTGCGAAATAATGAATCTGTAATTTTTTCTATTTTGAACAGAATATCAACACGCATATGAATTCACTCATGTCTGCTCCACATAGCTTCCCTGAGCAGCGTCTGTTAGGACTCTTAGTCCAAAAGTGCGCATATTTGGAGAATTTTTATTTTATTTTTACGTTTGCTAAATATTTTGTCATACAGAATAAAATTTCCCAGTGAATTATGTGATCTTTGTTATTCGCTGTGGAGCTGTCTATCAACTTCCGTGGCATAACTCCAGTCTTTCTGGATGACGCTGTCATGTACACTTCCTTGTTCTGAGCTCTGTGAAAAACAAACCCAAAGAAACATTTGCATAACAAGATGCTAATAAACACAAGATTACGATAGCATATGGTTTGTTTAGAATATTTACATTTATACATGCTTAGAAGGTGTAGTGATTAGCTGCATATAAAAGGCTATACAAAACATATTTCAACATCATTATATGACTAAAATCCACATTGGGTCACGATCGGAAGTTAATACCAACTTTCAGTGGTGGTTTAAAGTGAGTTTCAGATTATTGTGTTATATTAATCTTTTAGCTTGATGCTAATTGTAGCTCTGATGCACCTGTCACACCAGGAGCTATTCTATTCCATAATCTAATTTGTTAAAATAATTCACATAAGGTCCCAAGAATACTTTTTTTTTTTTTTTTTGGTTTTCTAGAAAGGCTTCAGATATATTGTGGGATCAAAGTGGTGTAGATGGGCAACCCATGTAATGCCAGAATAAAGGCTAATAATGGCTGAATACAAATAAAAAAATAATGATGAAAGAATGAATATTAAATCTCATACCGGCAGAGGTGTGAAAGGTTCATCGAGTGAGAACAATAGAACATGAAAGGAGCAGTTCTCCTTGCCAGACATTAGACTGCAAGGTGTTTACAGGGCAATAAAATATTTTATTAGCATCTTATCAGCCTTCTCTAAAAACTCACATGACATGATCTTAGTTAATGCTTCATAAAAGTCATAGTTTTAGAGATAACATCCTCTGATTTGAATTAAAGCATGAGCAGACTTGTGGCTTCACTTTAATTGTGGTTATATGTTGTTATACAGCATAATATTTTTATACTTAAAAAGAAAATCCAATTTTTTTGGTTTGTTTTTATTTTTGAGCTTACAGAATATACAGTATCTCCATATTAATACCAGACTGAGTAATGAAGTAGTAGTCTTGAACTGTAAACTCTCAAGTGTTGGCTTTCTAAATATATGATGTGTCCATTCAAAATGACTTTGCAGCAAACTTTTTGTTTTGGGTATGTCATTTTGCATTTTTGTCGTTTAGGCAAGCTAAATTGTCATCAAGTAACTGCTGGTGAGGAGCCAAGTTAATTTGGTTGAAAATAAAGAGGCGTTTCTTTAATTTCCAGGTTCTTTTTCCTTCCTAAACACCTGGGTGAATGGGGTATGGTTAATTGCAGTGCAGGATCTTAAAGAGATAACTGTTGTGTGTTTGTGCCGAGGGACCGGTGGGGATATATCTACCCTGACAGACGAGTAAGTGAGCAGCATGTTCAAACAGCCTGAGCTTAGTGCCAAGCTCGATGTGTAATGCATTTGAAGTACTTCTGTTCCAACAGGTCCTGGCAATCGTGCTCTCCTCAGACGTGTCTCTGAACAATGGGAAGAAGGCCAAGTTGTTGGGAAAGGGATGTGCATATTCTTGTGGGATTTATGATAATGTAACAGGCTTTTAGCGTCAGAAAAGTTTGAGTTCTTTTGTCAATATTGCGTATTAGCTTTCAGAATGAGATGACAACGCTAACTCAAAAAACTCTTGCTATTGTTCTCACACACTAATTGTCTCTTTTCTAACCAGATTTGTGTATGCCTGCCATCCTCTGTACTTATCCCTGGGTCTTGAATGCTTTTACCGCCACGTCCCTGAGTGCTCTCTTTTTAAGTCCTTATGTGCTATTTGCCTGCTGGGTTATCACAGTAGCCAGTTGTCAGGGATAGGCAGATGCTCACAGGCTGTCTTTTGTTTTGCTCTTCTTGTCTGTCTGTGTGTGCTGCCAGCGGATGGTCCTCTCTCAGTGAGGACTGTTGCAAAGAGTCAGAGAAAGGCAACGACGGTCGCTGTGAGCAGATGTGTGGAGAGTTATCTGAGCCCGGCAGACACCATGAAAACATCCCTCTATGGTTTTTCTTCATGCGTTCTTCGATGGACGCCGCCGTAGAGCTTGTTGAGAGAGCTTGATGACAGCAAGAGCAGTATGTAGACCTTATTCAGAGCAGTGCCATGTGAGGGATAGACTTACCGTGTTTTCAATGGCATCCGCTGTAAAAAGCTCCTAGATAACTTGTCCACACCTCATGTTGTCATGGAGTTTTACTGAAATGTTTGTAAGATATTTTGTTTTTTGTCAGCAGAACAATCCAAAAATATATTAAAGTGCCCCTATTATGCAATTTTAAAGGCTCCTGATTTAGTTTTGGAGGTCTTCTACAACAGGTTTACATGCATCAGGTTAAAAAAAAAAAAAAAAAAAAAAAAAAAAAAACACTTTACTTTTCTCATAATATACATTGCACATCACCACATTGTTCAGTGATTCTCAAAGACTCAATGGATGAATCAGCCTCTCTAAATCCCTCCTTTCCGAGAGCCTACTCTGCTCTGATTGGTCAGATTGGTCATAAACAAGCTCCCATTGCTCACTAATAAGTTTCAGACTGAGCATAAGTATTTCATGTTGATATTCTTTGCCACTTGACCCTGCTGAAAAGACCAGCATGTTGTTTCCAGCGCAGCAGTTTACCTGCAAAATATGGACCATGGTCTTTCTGATAAAGCCATTAGACCAAGTTTTTTTTTTTTTGGTAACTTAGTTAAGCAGCCTGATGAGTGTCAGAATGTCAGCAGCATCCAAATTCCAACATATGGAGCATGGCTAGTCCATATAGATGTTCTAATCTCTTAGAGCGCAAGCTATAGGGTTTGCTGATCTAAACAGCCTCAGCACAACCACAATTATCACCCACATGCTGCGTCAATTAGTTCAAGCAGATAATTTGTTGAAACATTTGTCTTCTGGGACCAGAAGCTCTGCAGCTCCATTACAGACAAGCGAGTCTGTCTCCTGATCTCCTGCTTTTTTAGTCACCTTTTCTCATTCATTATCCTCCCATCCATCCCGTCAGTGTAGGGAGCTCTTGCGCTCATGCAGTCTCTGTTTGTGAGGTAGGTGACATGTCATAGCTAACCCTATTGTTTTCTTCAGTCAGGAACTGCTGTATTAGGTTCAACCTGACCTGATTTGAGTGGGTTACCATGACTTTTACACAGTAGAAAAGGGAGATTGAAAATCTGTAGATGCAGAGAGCTGACTATGACTATTCATTTTCCCAGCATGCAACGAACAGGCCCATTTGAAAGACATAATTGGTTTTAGACTGATTAAGAAGAGACAGAAATAGAAAGAAAACTTTAAAAGCCACATATTTCACAATTCTGCTAGATATGCATTTAATAATTTTGCAGAAATGATTATTCCAATCTGACTTACAAATTAAGAATTTTTTTAACAATTTCTCAATTTCTTTCTAACCATATTTATTTATTTATTTATTTATTTATTTATTTATTTATATATATATATATATATATACTCACCTAAAGGATTATTAGGAACACCATACTAATACTGTGTTTGACCCCCTTTTGCCTTCAGAACTGCCTTAATTCTACGTGGCATTGATTCAACAAGGTGCTGATAGCATTCTTTAGAAATGTTGGCCCATATTGATAGGATGGCATCTTGCAGTTGATGGAGATTTGTGGGATGCACATCCAGGGCACGGCTCTCCTGTTCCACCACATCCCAAAGATGCTCTATTGGGTTGAGATCTGGTGACTGTGGGGGCCATTTTAGTACAGTGAACTCATTGTCATGTTCAAGAAACCAATTTGAAATGATTCGAGCTTTGTGACATGGTGCATTATCCTGCTGGAAGTAGCCATCAGAGAATGGGTACATGGTGGTCATAAAGGGATGGACATGGTCAGAAACAATGCTCAGGTAGGCCGTGGCATTTAAACGATGCCCAATTGGCACTAAGGGGCCTAAAGTGTGCCAAGAAAACGTCCCCCACACCATTACACCACCACCACCAGCCTGCACAGTGGTAACAAGGCATGATGGATCCATGTTCTCCTTCGGTTTACGCCAAATTCTGACTCTACCATCTGAATGTCTCAACAGAAATCGAGACTCATCAGACCAGGCAACATTTTTCCAGTCTTCAACTGTCCAATTTTGGTGAGCTTGTGCAAATTGTAGCCTCTTTTTCCTATTTGTAGTGGAGATGAGTGGTACCCGGTGGGGTCTTCTGCTGTTGTAACCCATCCACCTCAAGGTTGTGCATGTTGTGGCTTCACAAATGCTTTGCTGCATACCTCGGTTGTAACAAGTGGTTATTTCAGTCAAAGTTGCTCTTCTATCAGCTTGAATCAGTCGGCCCATTCTCCTCTGACCTCTAGCATCAACAAGGCATTTTCGCCCCACAGGACTGCCGCATACTGGATGTTTTTCCTTTTCACACCATTCTTTGTAAACCCTAGAAATGGTTGTGCGTGAAAATCCCAGTAACTGAGCAGATTGTGAAATACTCAGACCGGCCCATCTGGCACCAACAACCATGCCACGCTCAAAATTGCTTAAATCACCTTTCTTTCCCAGTCTGACATTCAGTTTGGAGTTCAGGAGATTGTCTTGACCAGGACCACACCCCTAAATGCATTGAAGCAACTGCCATGTGATTGGTTGATTAGATAATTGCATTAATGAGAAATTGAACAGGTGTTCCTAATAATCCTTTAGGTGAGTGTGTGTGTGTGTGTGTGTGTATATATATATATATCCATCCACACGACAACAGCAATTTGTTTTATTCTTTCCATTTTAACCACTATACATCGATTTATGTGACCCTGGTCCACAAAACCAGCCATAAGGGTAATTTTTTTACATTTTTTATACGTCACCTGAAAACTGAATAAATAAGATTTATTTGGGTGAGATAAAACTATTTGAAAATCTGGAATCTGAGGGAGCAAAACATTCAAAATCGCCTGTAAAGTTGCCCAAATGAAGTCCTTAGCAACACATATTACAAACCCGATTCCAAAAAAGTTGGGACACTGTACAAATTGTGAATAAAAAAGGAATGCAAAAATTTACAAATTTCATAAACTTATATTTTATTCACAATAGAATATAGATAACATATCAAATGTTGAAAGTGAGACATTTTGAAATGTCATGCCAAATATTGGCTCATTTTGGATTTCATGAGAGCTACACATTCCAAAAAAAGTTGGGACAGGTAGCAATAAGAGGCCGGAAAAGTTAAATGTGCATATAAGGAACAGCTGGAGGACCAATTTGCAACTTATTAGGTCAATTGGCAACATGATTGGGTATAAAAAGAGCCTCTCAGAGTGGCAGTGTCTCTCAGAAGTCAAGATGGGCAGAGGATCACCACCCCCCAATGCTGCGGCCAAAAATAGTGGAGCAATATCAGAAAGGAGTTTCTCAGAGAAAAATTGCAAAGAGTTTGAAGTTATCATCATCTACAGTGCATAATATCATCCAACGATTCAGAGAATCTGGAACAATCTCTGTGCGTATGGTCAAGGCCAGAAAACCATACTGGATGCCCGTGATCTTCGGGCCCTTAGACGGCACTGCATCACATACAGGAATGCTACTGTAATGGAAATCACAACATGGGCTCAGGAATACTTACAGAAAACATTGTCGGTGAACACAATCCACCGTGCCATTCGCCGTTGCCGGCTAAAACTCTTTAGGTCAAAAAAGAAGCCATATCTAAACATGATCCAGAAGCACAGGCGTTTTCTCTGGGCCAAGGCTAATTTAAAATGGACTGTGGCAAAGTGGAAAACTGTTCTGTGGTCAGACAAATCAAAATTTGATGTTCTTTTTGGAAAACTGGGACGCCATGTCATCCGGACTAAAGAGGACAAGGACAACCCAAGTTGTTATCAGCGCTCAGTTCAGAAGCCTGCATCTCTGATGGTATGGGGTTGCATGAGTGCGTGTGGCATGGGCAGCTTACACATCTGGAAAGGCACCATCAATGCTGAAAGGTATATCCAAGTTCTAGAACAACATATGCTCCCATCCAGACGTCGTCTCTTTCAGGGAAGACCTTGCATTTTCCAACATGACAATGCCAGACCACATACTGCATCAATTACAACATCATGGCTGCGTAGAAGAAGGATCCGGGTACTGAAATGGCCAGCCTGCAGTCCAGATCTTTCACCCATAGAAAACATTTGGCGCATCATAAAGAGGAAGATGCCACAAAGAAGACCTAAGACAGTTGAGCAACTAGAAGCCTGTGTTAGACAAGAATGGGACAACATTCCTATTCCTAAACTTGAGCAACTTGTCTCCTCAGTCCCCAGATGTTTGCAGACTGTCACGTGGATGGAAAGAGAGAAAGGAGGATCCAATAGCGTAGAATAACTCTTTATTCAACACTCAAGTAGCAAGTAGCCTCCAACACGACCACACAAACCAAGAAAGAAGGAGGCAATGAATTGATGAATCGTGACGCAGACTGTTATAAAAAGAAGTGGGGATGCCACACAGTGGTAAATGTCATGTCATGAAATTTAAAATCAACTTATTTTCCCCTTAAAATGATACATTTTCTCAGTTTAAACATTTGATATGTCATCTATGTTGTATTCTGAATAAAATATTGAAATTTGAAACTTCCACATCATTGCATTCTGTTTTTATTCACAATTTGTACAGTGTCCCAACTTTTTTGGAATATTAGTACAACTAATATTACATTTGTTATATATTTACGGTAGGAAGCTTACAAAATATCTTAATGGAACATGCTCTTTACTTAATATCCTAATGATTTTTGCCATAAAAGAAAAATGGATAATTTTGACCCATACAATGAATTGTTGTCTATTTCACAAATATAACTGTGCGACGTATGACTGGTTTTGTGGTCCAGGGTTACATATTATTATAAAATATATTATACATTAAAATGGAAAAAAAAGAAAACAAAACAAAAGAAAGCTTGCTGACAAATGTCAGGTCTGGGTAAAAATTTGAAATTCAATTAAAATTCATACTTTATTGTCAGACAAGTCTGAAATTTTTCTTGCACAACAGTATCTATGTTTACAAGAACCAACAAACATTTAGCATTGACATAATTGTCAATTGTCAATTGACTTAATCCACCTTCACAATACTGTGGATTTTTAAGTGATTTATTCAACTCTAAGATAGCCTGATACACAAAAGAGTGTTTCAGCCTCATTTTGTTGAATCTTGGGACTCTGTGCCTCCGATTTGATGGTAGTAATTCAAACTCATTATGCAGGACATGATTAGTCCTGATTAATGATGATCAGTTAGGTCAGAAACCATATTATTAGCCAGCCTTAGCAAATGTGAGCAGTCTTTTTAAGTTATGAGCGTTTTTACGTTTTTATCTAATTTTCTCAAGTGAAACCATATTGATGATTGTCATAACTTTAGTGAAAGCTCATGTATGGGGTGCTTTCACAGCGACTGCTTTCATGTGACCTTTTTTATTTAGCATTTCTGCATCATAATGAGATTTTCTCATCAGAACACTGAATCAGTCAGACAAAGTGTTTGTGGGATCACTTTCTGTCTGATTATATGAAGCCATATAATTATCTTCCACCATAATTGGGGTTCTCAGAGCATTATCAGAAAGCTGCTGTGCCCTTCTTTTGTCTCAGAATTTAATAAGTTGACCCTCATTATAATCTTTGAAGAACGTGAAGGTTTGCTGTTTTGTTAGTGGAGCTGATAATCGCTTTTGAAAGCATATTCAGTGTCTCATTTCTTTTGTTACATCTGTCAGTCTCTGTACTATTTTAATGTGGTTGTATGGCCTCTATGCATTTTCGTTTTAAATCTGAATGCATCCATCATGGCCAAAATAACTAAAAATTTAAATGGTCAGGACAGAATTTGATTCACCTTTGCAGAGCATAAATGGAAATTCTAACATTGCGTTAATACATTGCAGGATCGATTTCTTTGAGGAAATAAACCCACGGGCCTAATTCTTTTTTTTTGAGTCCAGTTTCAAGCTGAATTTAAATAGGAAATAGGAATGTCTCAAAAGAGCATTTTCCATTTCTTGAAATTGAAATAGGTTTTTAGATGGAACCAATCTTTATTTTGGCCTGTAGCACATGCGAGAAACCTACTTCTCAAATAGAAGAATAGGAGCTGTAAATTGCAGCAATTTTCCATACTTTAGGAAGCACTCAACTATCACTGTACTAATGCTCTGTGCATTAAGATATTAATTTAGAAAAGAAGCATTGTGATGCTTGAATGCTTGAAGTTGAACATCCTTTTGAGGTTTCATTGTGTGTGGCATGTTCAGGTAACTAAAGAGGAGAACCTTGACAAGTTTGCTAGATTAGGCCTGACAAGAGTTGTTGATGCAAATAATTACACCGTTGATCAAATAAACCAGTAATAGAGCCATCAATCACATTCTCAGGAAGTATGTCATTTCCAGACAGCTCAGCTGTCATCCATCCATTTCTTAAATGGAAGAGCTCGTTTTTGATAAATTGTTTGTTACATTTCACAGATATCTTCAGATCTCACTCCGGCTGATTTGCTCTGGTGTAATTGTTTAAAATGTTTTATCTTTTATAAAAACCAATTATAAATCACTTTTAATCATTTGCTCAGCTGTCACAATAACACGTATTGGTAATTCAATTGGACCTGTATCTTGAGGCCTGTCACTGGTAAGGTTGTGAGATTGTCTTGTGGACAGTATAAGTGCATGTGCATGTCAGTGCAAGTCTGGGCAAACCTTGGTTGACTGTGAATTTTTCATAAGTCTATCACTTGTTCTCTGGTGGGTACATGACAAGCCACTGTGAAGGAGAAGAGACCATATGTGGAGAGAGCTTACATTACATGTATCTCTAAATGAAATTACTTTTCCATTAGTCCAGCGCTTTGTCCTTGATTGATGGAGGATGGCATTACGAATGATAACAGAATTTGATTCGAATTTCGTGCTAGTATCACAATCCTAAAAATCGGATTATTTTTAATCGGAAAACTAACTTTGGAAATGCGGTCAGAGATTCACAAATAAATGAAGACTTTTGGACATCCATGCAAATCTGCATAGTCAAACATTAACATTATTGCATAACTATTGCATTAAGATTCCAAGTATTAGCTCTGTTCTAAAACCTTATGAATTGCCTCACTTCAGCAACTTTCTAAGGTAGCATCCTAACCGCACTCTTAAAAATACAACTTCTTTATAGGCATCTGTGGTTTCAGTCAAGAACCTTTAACATTCCTGGAAACTTTCCATTGTACAAAAGGTTCTTTATAGTGGATAAAGGTTCTTTAGATCAGATTCTTCACACTATATACACTTAAAAATAAAGGTTCTTTATTGGCATCTGTTTCATGAAGACCTTTTAACATCCATGCACTCTTGAAATAAACATTTTAATGATCTAAAGAATCTTTTTATAATTAAATAATAATAATAATAATAAAAATAATAAACACTCTTAAAAATAAAGGTTCTTTATTGGCATTGATAGTTCCATTTAAGAAACTTTAACATCCATGGAAATGTTCCATCGCACAAAAGATTCTTTATAGTGGAAAAAGGTTCTTTAGGTTCTAGTTTTTAAATGTACTTCACATTAAGAAAAAAAGGTTATTTTATGAACTGTTCACTTAACGGTTCTTTGAGAAACTGCGAAAACCCTCTTTTGGAACCTTTATTTTTAAGAGTGGGGTTAGTTTACTCACAAATGAACATTCTGTCATCATTTACTCACCCTCATGTTGTTCCAAACCTGTAAGATTTTCGTTCATCTTCAGAACACAAATAAAATCTGAGCGATTTCTCACTCCGTTGACAGCTACGCAAACTGAAATTTTGATTCTTCAAAAAGTTCATAAAGAGACTGTAAAACTAATCCATGAATTGATCGGTTTAGTACAAATGTTCTGAAGAGACATGATCACTTTATATGATGAACCGATTTAATTTATTCACATATAAACATTGATCAGTGAACATAAACAGAAGCTCAACCAGGCTTGATGCACAAGAACAAACCTCATTGGTTCTTGCTGAAGCTCAAACATGCTGCATAACACATGAGAATGAACCTCATTAGTTCTTGAGAAAGCTCAAACGTGCTGCGTAACACACAAGAATGAACCTCACTGGTTCTTGCTGAAGCTCAAACGTGCTGCGTAACACACAAGAATGAACCTCACTGGTTCTTGCTGAAGGTCAAACGTGCTGCGTAACACAAGAATGAACCTCATTGGTTCTTGCTGAAGGTCAAACGTGCTGCGTAACACAAGAATGAACCTCGCTGGTTCTTGCTGAAGGTCAAACGTGCTGCGTAACACAAGAACAAACCTCATTGGTTCTTGCTGAAGCTCAAACATGCTGCATAACACATGAGAATGAACCTCATTAGTTCTTGAGAAAGCTCAAACGTGCTGCATAACACACAAGAATGAACCTCACTGGTTCTTGCTGAAGCTCAAACGTGCTGCGTAACACGAGAATTAATCTCATTGGTTCTTGCTGAAGCTCAAACGTGCTGTGTAACACGAGAATGAACCTCATTGGTTCTTGTAGAAGCTAAAAATGCTGTGTAACACACAAGTATGAACCTCATTGGTTCTTGAGAAAGCTCAAAAGTGCTGCGTAACACACAAGAATGAACCTCACTGGTTCTTGCTGAAGCTCAAACGTGCTGCGTAACACAAGAATGAACCTCATTGGTTCTTGCTGAAGGTCAAACGTGCTGCGTAACACACAAGAATGAACCTCACTGGTTCTTGCTGAAGGTCAAACGTGCTGCGTAACACAAGAATGAACCTCACTGGTTCTTGCTGAAGGTCAAACGTGCTGCGTAACACACAAGAATGAACCTCATTGGTTCTTGCTGAAGGTCAAACGTGCTGCGTAACACACAAGAATGAACCTCACTGGTTCTTGCTGAAGGTCAAACGTGCTGCGTAACACAAGAATGAACCTCATTGGTTCTTGCTGAAGGTCAAACGTGCTGCGTAACACGAGAATTAACCTCATTGGTTCTTGCTGAAGGTCAAATGTGCTGCATAACACACAAGTATGAACCTCATTGGTTCTTGCAGAAGCTCAAACTGCTGTGTAACACAAGTATGAACCTCATTGGTTCTCGCAGGTTATGAGGAGCATGCTAGAGCTTCCGTTTACCATATCTAATGTGTGTGTTGATGAATGTTTATATGTGAATAAAAGCCTAAATTAAATCTGTTCATTATATAAAATGATAGTGTCTCCAGATAAACTGGACTAAACCACTCAATTCTTATGCAAGAGTTTTATGATCTCCTTATAAACCTTTTGAAGCGAAAGTGGTGGTTACGTAGATGGCCAATGGAGTGACAGAAATCTCTCAGATTTAATTAAAAATATCTTAGTTTGTGTTACAGAGATGGACTAAAGTCTTACAAGTTTAAAACAAGAGGGTGAGCAAATGATGACGGAATTTTCATTTGTGGGTGAACTAACTATTTAAGAACTGTTCACTGAAAGATTCTCTGGGTAACCCGAAAATGGTTCTTCTATGGCCTTGCTGTGAAAACCCCCTTTTGGAACCTTTTGAGAGAGAGAGAGAGAGAGAGAGAGAGAGAGAGCGAGAGAGAGTGTGACAGTACATCATAAATTGACTCTTTTGAAATGCTCTACATAGGCAGTGACTTGTGTATCACACAGATAGCTTTCCACACAGGAGATGTGACTCCCCATTGATTTCAGTAGAGTTTAAAGCTATATTTGAGTTTGATGTTAACATGTATTACCTTCTGTGAGAAGGATATTTTTCCATGTGTATGTGGCTCACTAGCTTTTAAAACGGTGTATATGTGTGCAAATGTGTTTGGCGCATTCAAAAGCGTGATGGCAGCTGTTTTTGTACTGTACCTGCATGTGTTATGAGTGATGTGTGCACGCCTGACAGGTTGAACAGGTAGTGGGGCAGAGGTAATTTCTCAGTCAAGGTCACAGCGGACAGAACGCTGGGATAATGGACCGAAGGCCTGAGGTGTGTGTGGTGTCCTGGGGGAAGCATTAGCTGAGGGGACACGTGTCAAATGATGTTTTACAGAATGGTACAGAACCAAAATAAACACAAACTTATCTTGATGTTCACCCTAAAAACTCCAACCTAGAGTGAAAAAAAAAAAATGCCTCAACCTATATTTTTGCAAAACTCCAAACTCCCAACAACCTATACATACAATCCACTGCGGTTTCCAGCTGAAATGAACACAAGAGGGAGTAAAACGGCAACAACTTTTATTCCTTTTCACATAAATTATGATTACAGGGGCAAGTTATCGATTAATAAATACATTTTCATGCTGTACCTTGCACAATACTATGTTATGACCTCAAAACACTTTTAAAATAGTGCATGATTTGCAAATGTCAAAATGTACTACAGTAATTTCACATTGCAGCTCAATATGTATGGCTTTTCTGACGTGGTAAACTTGTTGCTCACCATGTGACATGCTCGGGTGTCCTGTGAATCATTATCATAACAGTCATATATAACAGTCTTATATAAGTCATTATATAACATCTCAAATACTTGTAGAAGCAAATTCTAATTATTATTATTATTATTATTATTATTATAACTTTTTACTTATAACTTTTTGTGTAATATAAATGTCCCTAATATATATAGTAGGGGTGTAACGATATACCTATACCATGGTTTGGTTCATGTCACGGTTTTGGAGCCACGGTTTGGTTATTATGGCAGGGCACCAGCAATAATAACACTAGATTCACTTTTAACAAAATAATAACAACAGCAATAATGTAACTTATTAACTTTATACATTGGCTTCATGTTTTCTTTAGAGCAGTTAGCATACCTGAGTAAACTAAAATGAAATAAATGTCTGCACTGTAGACTAGTCAGAAATGATCTACTCTTTTTACCATTTACCATAATGTTAAAAAAGCTCATTTTTTTTCATACAAATTTATGACACACAAGTAAATGTCCCACTCTAGCCTACACATAAATTCTATTTATATGACTAATACTGATGAATAAAGGCGTATAAGTTAAAGCTATTAAATAGCAGTTTTTAATGCAATAAAGTAGCCACCACACTAATTTAATAATAAACAAAATAACATAAAGTGAAAATAAAGTGTCATTTTGGGGTTATGGAAGCATCAGTTACCAGGGCGAATACACAATACATCATGAACTATTTATGAAATATGAAAACTGCTCCTGATGATCAGAATGAACATCAGACCTGCATGCCCTTTCAGCTAACACGTCAAAACAGTTACACGATTTATTGGTACTTTTCTTTTATTTCATGACTTACAAATTGACATTGTAACATTGCATGTTCGTAATTTCTCATGCGCGCGTGTAACCAAAGAGTGTGCGCTACGATTGCAGTACGGCTGACAGGACAGGAAAGCGGTTTTCTGAGGTGAGAGAGATTTTTTTTTGTAACAAGCTACAAAAATTATGATGTTTCAAAAATGAAGAACTTAAAGAAATTAATACATTTATTCAGCAAGGATGTTAAATTGGTCAAGTGACAGTATAGACATTTATAATGTTGCAAAAGCTTTATATTTCAGATAAATGCTGTTCTTTTGAACTTTCTATTCATTAAATAATCCTGAAAAAAATACACAACTGTTTTCAACATTGCTGATAATAATAAATGTTTCTTGAGCAGCACATCATCATATTAGAATGATTTCTGAAGGATCATGTGACACTGAAGACTGGAGTAATGATGCTGAAAATTCAGCTTTCATCACAGGAATAAATTTCATTTTAAAATATATTCAAATTGAAAAAAGTTATTTTAAATTGTAAAAATATTTCACAATAATATAGTTTTTGCTGTATCTTGGATCAAATAAATGCCTTGTTGAGCAGAAGAGACAAAATCTTACTGCTCTAAAACTTTTGACCGGTAGAGTGTGTGTGTGTGTGTGTGTGTGTGTGTGTGTGTGTGTGTGTGTGTGTGTGTATATGTATATATATGTATATGTATATGTATATGTATATGTATATATGTGTATATATATGTATGTATGTATGTGTGTATATATATGTGTGTGTGTGTGTGTGTGTGTGTGTGTATATATGTATGTATGTATGTATGTATATATATATATATATATAAAAATACAGTTTTGCTTCAAAGTTATAGTAGTACTAGTTTTAAGTGTGATTTCTAAATGGAGTTTAGACCTCAAGGGAAGGTACCTGTCAAGTTGCAATACACTTTTTAGTTATTTATTGCTAATAAATGTCAGTCGTAATAATGGGTGGGCATAAATCAACTAATGGAGTAAAGCGGTTTTATGTCAAAAGTCCAGTAAATGTGATTTAAATATATATATATTTTTTTTCATTAACCTCAGCTTGAATGTGCTTTAATATAAAATACTGTCTGTAATTAATAAAACAAGCCAGATGTTGATGATCACGATTAACAATACAGTGGTATACTAATACCTACAAAAATATTAGTATTATTGTCAACAGTCAGCATTTTAATCGTGTAAAGATATAATTAACCCAGTAAATTATCATTATTTGTATTTATTTTCTTTCCCGACTGTTTCCATTCATTTAAGGTGCCCTGGGACAAGCTCCAAAAATAATAAATAAATAAATGGATAGATAAACAATCACCATAAAAGAGGTTCATATGAGTTGTGCACTGTATTCTCAGTATTCTGAAGCCATATAATAGCTTTGTGTGAGAAAATTACCAAAATTTTAGTTAATAGTCCCCTCCATTAGCTCTCAAGCAAAATGAAACCAAGCTGTAATATCAGGGTGAACGATTCCTTTAAATTAGCAGGCTAGTCACACATTAAGTGCTTCATATTAACATTCACCTCTTTTACAGAAGAAAACATACAAACATATATAAATCCTTTACAGGTTTGACATTATGAACCGTCAAATTCATCCCTCAAAGAAAAGCATATAATGGATTTCTGCTTTAGATTTGCCTCACCTTGTGTTAGCTCACAGCTGCTCAGTGGGCTATAAGTGCTAAAGCTGTTCCTGGTATAATGAGCTTAAGGAGATAATTATTTCTTTCAGTCGACTGACAGGGAGCATGACAGACATTTAAATGAGATGCAGCAGAGCAGGATGGAGAGATGAAAGCGCAGAAGAATGTCAGGAAGCGGCGTCTGTCTTCGCCCGCTGAGAGCCAGCAGTACGTGGATGTTCGGAGCCTGAGCATCTCTCATAGGGTGGTCTCAGTCAGCGGAGGTCGTTAATGTCCCCCCCCCTTGTATTTAGGGGGGGAGATTGCCCTAAAGTAAGCTGGAAGTGAGTGACTGCTCTTAAAGTTGTAGTTCACCCAAAAATGACAACAGTTACTCACTGCCATGTCAATCACCCTCAGACACTCATTTCAACCACTAATATGATAGTTTGATGAAAAATGGTGCTTTTCTGTCCTTTTTGAAGTTTAACAGCCCAAGTTCCCATTCATTGTAATTGTATTGACCAACATTGTCTTCAGAATTTTCGCTTTTGTTTGAGGTCATGAGGAAACAATTGTTGTGCTCACTGCAATAGCTACAGTTCATTCCTCTCACAGATTTTCACTGATAGTCTCTACTCCTGAATGAACAGATCTTCATCAAGAAATTGAAGAGAATTTACTTAATTTTAATCATTTATTTTTCTCTAGTGGATAGTCTTAGTAATGCTTGTTTTCTACATAGTTATCATATCATATGATTTTAAATATAGCGCACAAGCCATATGGACTAATTTTATGGTACTTTTTGCCCTTTTTAATCTTGACGTTCATTGCTGTTGACATTTAGCAAAATCTCTAAGCATGATCTATCTGTATCATTGCATAAATCTGCATCAGTTGTCAGCCATTATTATAGTGGTCATGAACTGAATTTTTATTTTATTTCATAATGTTTCCTGAGGTGCACTTATAATGTTAATATGATTTTTACATCAAAAAACTGTCATAATTTAGAAATAAATGGCATGTTTCCTACTAAGGGTGTGAACCTACTGGTCTCACGGTTCGGTTCCATTACGATTATCATGTCATCGATTCGGTTCAATTCGATATCACGATGCATCACAATGCATTTGAGATGCACTGCATCCTCATGTATGCAATTTTGGCAATAAATACAAGCAGTCAAATATATAAACTGAACCTTTAATATTACCTGCTCAAAGAAAACAGGCTTCTTGAATGTATCAAACATCAAACAAAACTCAAGTCTGGGCACAGAAGACAACAGGGGCATTTAGAATAAATACACAAAAGTAGCTAAATACTAAAAGCCACTTCAGGAGGTGGTCTGGGTCGCATTGCAATCTAAACTTAAGTCTAAATGCATCTGGTTGTTGAAACCACATGTGTAAATTTCACTCCTCCCAACAATGCAAAAAAAAAAAAAAAATATATATATATATATATATATATATATATATATATATATATATATATATATATATATATATATATCAATGTGCGAGCGTGTTATAGGCTATGTCGTACTATATCCATGACAGTGCTACTGCATTGCCCCAGATGAGCAGCTGAGTATCTCTTCATTAAGCAAACTACTGCGAATTAAACCGAAAGTAAAGTCGTAGGTGCTCAACATACAATCATCTTCATTGAAAGTAAAGAAACTGAATGATCTTCCCAGTGCTGTTGCCGTGCTCGCTCATATTGCGGTCTTTGATTTTGAAATTAGCTGATGATCAATAAAATGCAGCTCGTTTTTCATGACGTTACTCCATTAAATCTGTATATAGTGCGGGAATTGAAGATCGGATTTATATCCGTTTTGCGGGGATACATGTATGTGCCCAAGTGTAAATGAAATCGTTTTGATTTACACACAGCGCGTGTTCTCCACAAGTAAGTCACGATAGCTCTCCTTCATTAGCCTATTGCTTACAGTTCTGACAAAGGGGTCTCTACTCAAAGCATCCGCCACTGTATTTTTCGTCCCTGCTATATGCTTTAGTTCGAAAGTGTAAGCTGCCAATTTAGATACCCAACGTTGCTCACAAGCATTGAGTTTTGCTTTGGACATAACATATGTGAGCGGACTGTTGTCTGTCCAGACTGTGAATGTTTGACCTTTTAACCAGTGGCTAAATTTTTCGCACACACTCCATTTGAGTGCCAGAAACTCTAACTTATGAACTGGATAGTTCCTCTGCGACCTGCTCAGGGTCTTGCTTGCGAATGCGATTGGGCTAGCTCGCTCTTCGCCAGCTGGCACTTGGGATAAAACTGCTCCCAACCCATCCAGCGAAGCGTCGATTGCAAGAATCAGAGGTCGAGTGAAGTCGGGGTGTACTAAGACCACACTTTCAAGCAAGCTCTTCTTGAGGTTACATAATGCCTGATCACATTCCTCAGTCCAGTCTGTGGGCTTGAGCTTCCTGTAAGTTCCTGCTTTAGTTTCTCCCTTACTTCCACGCTTCCTTCTCTGTCCCGCTGTGAGAGCAAAAAGTGGCTTCGCCAAGGCAGAGCATCCAGGAATGAAATGTTGGTAATATAAGATCATACCAAGGACTGACTTAATTCTCTGTACTGATGGGGTACATCTGTCATCTTCCATCAAGTCAAACTTGGACAGCTTAGAGATAACCTCAACTTTAGTAGGATCTACAGAAACTCCGTCTCCGTCTACAATGTGACCCAGGAATTTTACAGAAGTTCTCAGTAGGTGGCATTTCTTAGGGCTCAGCTTAAGATTGTACTGCTTCAGATGACTGAACACGACCTCTAATCTTTCCAATGCTTCTTGTTCATTTGGAGCGAACACCAACAGGTCGTCAAGGTAACATAGTAAGCTACTGAAGTTTAAGTCTCCAAAGATGCTTACCATCATCCGCATAAAGGAAGCTGGGCTGTTGCATAGCCCTTATGCATCCTGTTATACTCATGTAACCCTACAGGAGTCGTGAACGCAGTATATTTCTTGTCCTCTTCGGCCATGGGTATGTTATAGAATCCTGATGTCAAGTCCATGGTGCTAAAGAGTGTGTTTCCGCCCAGAGCAGCTAAACAGACAGACTGGTGTGGAAGTGGGTGTGCATCCTTTATCGTCCTTGCATTTAACCATCTAAAGTCTGTGCATATCCTTAGACTGCCATCCTTCTTCCACACTAGGACTAACGGGGAAGCATACTCGCTTACAGACTTCCTGATTATCCCTTGTTCTTCCATCTGGGACAAAACTTGCCGCAACTTCTGGTAGTGTGCTGGCGGCACTCTACGATAAGGGAGTCTGAATGGACGCTCATCCATTAGCCGAATGCGATGAACAAACCCTTTAACTTCACCACAGTCCAATGCATGCTTGGAAAACACATTGTTGTACTTCTCCAGTAACTGGACTAATTTCTCTTTTGACTCATGACTGACAGAGCAAGACTGGATATCAAGATCAGCGAGACCAACGGTTTCCAGTCTTCGCCTGAAATCAGCTGATGAATCAGGTGAATGCTGTTTCTCCTCCGCAACCACCTCAGCTCGACTCAGCCCTTGAAAAAGTTCGAAATCTTCCACTGCAACACACGGGAATACATCCGCTAATTTACGGTTCCTCTTTAGGTTGACTGGCTTGTCAGAGAAGTTGGTGACTTTTAGAGGAACCCAGCGATCACCCCATAATGGCGTGACAACCCGCCCGACCATGATGTCTCGTGACGCAGACCTCGAAGTTGTTGGTTCCACTACAACTGTGCTCCCTGGAGACATGGGGACATTTCTGGGCAACTTTCCCCACACAAGATGTTCCTGCTTTGCTAAGAGGGTAACACTCTGCTGTAGCTTGATGGTTCCCACCTTGTCCAGCAGCTCTGAACCCTTCCACCGACACGTGTTGGCCATAACATCCAAGAACTGCTCACATCCTGCCATTGGTTCCACACTGTGATTAGAAACAAGTCTCCAGTAATCACTGCTACCTTTCATGCGATGCGCGAGGAATTTGATTACATTCGTGCCAATGATCAGATCATCCCGCTGGCCGGGTACAATGAGAATGGGCACTAGGCAGCTCTCTCCATAAATCTTCAACTCTACCTCATATAAACATTTTGGTCTTGTAACCTTGCCACCACATCCTACTAAGATGACTTCTTCTTGAAGTGGTGTGGGCGAAGGCAGTACATTTTCACTCAACATCCTCTTTTCTGCTTTGTCACTAAAAGTGCAGGCCATGGAACCTGTATCAAGCATTCTCTTCATTGAAAACACATTATTTATACTGACTGGTGCATAGAACAAATCGTCGAATGCTTCAACTGCTTGGACATTTTGTGCTATCACTTTGGTCCCAGTGGGAACTTGCGAACATGCGTTCTCGTAAAACTGTTGAAGATCGTTATGCTCTAGGGGTTCTTCACTTGTGCTCACGCATTCCCCTTCTAAACGTGAGCCATCTAGTTTAAACTTGGTGGCCCCTGGAATGATGCTGGACCAGGCCTGGACCTCTCGCTTGTACATTCTCTCTTACTATGCCCAGGTTTAAGGCATGCAAAACACAGACGTTCTCGACGACAGTGTGCTACAGTAGAGTGATTTTGGGATCTGCATACTCTACAGAACTTGCTTTGGGGCTGATGAGACTGCACTTGGACATTTTGAGACAGTGCACGATCAAGAAGACTAAAGTTCTCATGCAATTGTCGTCACTCTGTGTGGTATGTGCAGTGCTGACTCTGCTACACTCACCTGGCTCTATTGGAGAGCCAACATCCGCTTCATCTTCGTGGGGCATCTGAACATGAGCGGTGACATGTCTGGTAGCAGGGTGACGTTTTGGCTTGGTAGACACCTGCTCTTTTAACTCTGTCTGGTAGCGATCAAGGTGCTCTTGGATCTCCTGAGCAGTCCATTTTTCTGGAGATTTCAAACGGAACATTGATGCAAGAGTGGAGTCAGGACAGTACTTTACGAACATCATTACAGCTTCTTGACATGGATCCTCCATTCGTCGTCCAAGTCTCTTTAAAGCTTCCTCCGCAAGATCCACTGCTTTATTCAGCCGCACCCAGTATTCAACGGGATCTTCTCCTGCTAATGGAACAGTACCATAGAAGTCAGCCAAGGGCATACATGAGTAATGAACATCACTAAAATGCTGTTTCAGGATGTCCATGATAACTTTGGGGTTCTCAGCTGGGCTTAAAGCTGAATTACAACGGAGAGTGACTCTGACGACATCTTTAGCTTTACCCATCAGTCTGCTTAAGATCTCTTGATGCTGCTCTGCTAATGGTATCCTCTTTTTCTCAGATAGGTTTCCATCAGTTCCTCCCATTCATGCACACTAAGCTTGTCTGATGCATCACCACACGGTAAACTGGGGGCTCTTTTGCTTCACTCTGCATGACCAACCTCACTCCAGTCAAGTTAAGTGAAGGCATGTCTGAGAATGTCTTGCTAGCACCTAACCTTTGTGTTTGTGCATCTCTATTCTCTTCTTGACCATAACTAGCCTCTTTTTGGGATGCTAACAGGGTCTGCCCCACTTGTTGAGCAATGTGTGCTATCAAACCTTGCCAGTTTGGATCTGTTATGTCTGGAGCAGGCAAGGGGACAGTATCAGCTACTGGATTTGGATCATGGTCAATTACACGTGTGGAGCATAATACAGGTGGTGTTCTACCCACTCTACTCTCCCTCACAATTGGAGTAACTGGAGTTTCACAAAAAAACTTCCCTCTCCCAAGACCTAAACCAATCAATGTCTCATTTGCATCAAATTCATCTCCTTTTAAACTGAAGGCCATATTTAATTTCACTCACAAAAAAAAACTACACTTAGTGATAAATGTCCAACAGAATAAACACTCTTGAAAAATATCAGAAATGTGAGAAAGTGTCATTCAAATGAGAAAAGTCAGTATTAGAAATAACAAGTGTCTGTTTTCTCACAGTTCTTCACTAATGAGACAGTGAACCTCAATGCAGCGTCCCTCGGCGACCCACCTGACGTAGATCTGGAAGCAAATCTTCAAATCCGGGTCACGGCACCAATGTAACCGGTCCTCTGCTGACCACCGTTACGATCTTTATCTCTCTCTGCGTTGTGTATTTAGAGAAGACCAGGACACTCTCATTGCTGTTCATCAACGGGGAGTTTATTGATACCCACACACTCAGGATCGGATCTCGTCTCTGTGGATTGATATACTCAAGTCATATCTCTCGTGGATGTCTCACTCGATATTCCTCTCCCCAGCATATGCAATGCAAAACCAGTTTAACAATTGAAATAATTAACTAACATTGAAACATTACCAGATTATACATAACACAAGAACATAAAAGAACAATAAAAGTAAAATACCTGTGGATTGATATACTCAAGTCATATCTCACTCGATATTCCTATATGACATAATAACCATTAATAATAAACTCAAAATCATGTCAACCTCATATCATGCAATCCACTCGATATAACAATTTTCAATCCACATACATATAAAACGTACATCAAACACTGCTAACAATCTCAGTATAATTTACAAGAAGATATTTACTCAATTGAAACACTTTATAAACTCAATTAGTTTAGAATTCGAAGAGCTCAGAAAACCGCTCACGTCTCCCCAGCATATGCAATGCAAACTGGCGAGAGGCGCGCAATCACTTGAAAATGGCGTCAACAGATCACCAGAAAATAGTGTCAAAATAAAAGTCCCTATAAAGTTTACAGCAAAATAAACATAACACTCAAAGAAAAACAGGTTAAAACCAATAAAAAGGATTTTAGTGAATAGCAAAAGTATTACATACTTCTATAATTCACTTTAACTCGTTACATAAACACCCACTGCTGTGATTGGCTGACATCTTTGCATATGAAATATTACATGTGGAACCCTCTCGAATACTTTTACTATTACGGCTGTTGAAATTAACAAATCGCGAAATGTTGATTATTGCATTATATTTAGATCTTTTCCCATCACATGGAAGGTTGCAGTGATGAACAGATGTCTGTTGATCGTGTGAATGCAGTGATGTCTGCACTCTCACAAAATGCTTTCACCATAACTAACGATGCAAACACAATGTAAATACAGTAAGAGATTTAAGATTCATTGTGTAGTGTAAAAGCGTTACTATAACGGGAGTTTTGGCAAGTGTCATTTAAACGCTGCATGAGCGACAGCTTCAGCCATTATAAAGAGGCTGTTTTTGACGTAATAATACTAGGATTATTCATTATGAATTTAACTCATTAATGGTTTAAAAATGAAATATGTTATTTACAGTTTGAGGGGGGCCTTGCTGGTTCCAGAACAGTTGGCACAGCCTGATCTTTGAGAGAAAGTTTTTGGGTAAAGCCAGTATCATATTGCGACTTGTCCTCAAAACAGTCGGTGGTAAAATGTATGGTACAAACACAGTGGCGTAGGCAGGGGAGAGGCCATGGGGGCACTTGCCTTCCCCTGAAAACTGATTGCCCCCCCAGTGTGCCCCCACCCTTCTCAATAATTCAAATCATATCTTTCGGCTTGCATTTGAATAATTAGCAATTCTGCAATGTGTCTCAACAACCGGGACTAAGAATAGCAGGTGGCTGTTAGTGTTTTCCAATGAAAAAAGCATATGGTAAGTTATTAGCCTAAGGTTTTTCCTTTTTTCTTTTTTCAGTTAGCGAGTTGCAGCGCTAGCTTTTGGTAGTGTCATAGGACAGGCCAGGCTTGATGTGAGCTTCTAGACATAATGCTAAGCATTACAATGATCTGTGGCTGAATGTAATGCATAATAACACAATCAAGGTTTTTCTGCGTTGTGATTTTTTTTTTTTTTTTTTTTTTTGCGATATCATACAAGTGATATTGCGAGATGCAAATTTAAAGATTTAATACATGAAGAAAATGACTTGACTTTGACTTGAGAACGAATGCATTAAATTAAACCTGTCTCGAACCGCATGACTCGATAATTACTTTATATGAATTGTAATTAAACTTTTAAAAAATCATTAAAAAAAATAATTGTGACATTTATAAACTGCAAGCCACGGGACAGGGCGCCGGCACTCCTGATCGGAGTATGCGGCTGCATACAGAGCAATACAGGGGTAGAGGAGGAGAGTCTACGGATGTTGTTTGTTTGGATATAAACACTTCGAAATAGACCTTATTCATAAAAAGAAATCTGGTGTACGAGTAGGCCTACGCACAATTTGCAACCTGAACATGACCGCCGCAAACTCGAACTTCATTCACCCTCATGTAAAACGGCATAGGCCTGTTTTTTATGGATAATTTGACTCATATTTAGAGATTGTGAAGATATTTAGTAGTTTGTGTTTCATGATTGTATAGATCCACATTAATTATTAACCTTGTTAATCATTATTAATATCACCTTTTGTGGTTTCCATAATGTGACCAATGTCAAACTTTAATTTAGGCTAACTGACATTTTTTTTTAGTTTAGAAACTTAGTGCTTTAAACCTTTGACGTATTTAGTTTAGAATATTCCAGCTGGTCAAGCAAAGTGAACGAAAATGAGTATCAAATAAAATTTAGTGTGTACTGTATGTGTTTTCTCTGAAGATAGAATTAAGTTAGTGACAAAACATCCTTTGATGACATCCAGAAACATTCTCAAATAAATAAATAAAATCATACATAAATGTATTATATAATAGTAAATAATTAAATAATACCATACTAAAAGAATATAGTGTAGCCTATAAATGGCCTAATAGCTACTAAAATAGCACTGGACTAAGCGCTTTCTAGATAGACATAATTTATATGTAGTTCAACTAAAGCCTTTCTAACATAAATGCCTATGGATATGATATTTTACAATCAACAAGACTAATAATTAGCCTTGACATAGTTAGATTTTGTCTATTCATCAATGGAAATTTACTGCAACTGCTGCTATGCGAATTGAATTTGATGTGGATAAAATTCAAATAAAATATTTTTATTTGTTAATGTGTTTCATTTATAAAGTTATATATATTCATAAATTGTGTATTTAAATGAACGATTAATATAATTCTGCATTTGTATAATAGGGCTGTTATATTCAGCTATTATTGTAAAACCTGGTCTTTTTGTTTTGCCCATAAGGTTGAGGATTTGTGTAAAGTTTGTATAACAGTGTTGAGTTTTATTATTTTTGTGAGTTGTACTCTATTCACAGATTGGATTATTTTATTTTATTTATTAATGTATAAATACGTCTAAAAAGTTAAGTTAATGACTCTATTTGCGCTCTTTCAAGTAGCTAGTTATGACAAGTTATGACAAAACTTAAGCAAGTTTCATTTATTTTCCAGTGCATTTATTTTACAACATATGACTATTACTGTCATAGGATTAATATGATAACTAAAATGTATTATTACTATTATGAGACAAATATAGGTTTGAGTCCCCTTTAAAGTTGATGTACAATGCACAGACTTTTTATTTGTTCAATTTTCACACTAGCACTATGTGTTGGAGCTCTTAATTGTGAACTCTCAAAGTGCACCAGATTGATGAATTTAACAATAAAGTGTAAAGTGTGGAGGTCCATCCACCAGAGTTTCATGAAATCCTATGGGAAACATTCAATGCCGTTATAATAATAGATTCATGTTTATCGCTGATTTTAAAGCTTACTGAACTTTAAATGATTTGGATATCTGCAGTTACATATAAATACACATTTGTACACATAACATTTGGCCCCCTGTATTCATTGTGGCCCCTTTGTGCCCCCAGTTGAAAAAATCCTAGAATCGCCCCTGTACAAACATGCAAGTCGGCACTGAAGTGACTAGGACGTTTGTTAAAAATACACTGAATCCATTTTTCTCTGACATCTGGATCCTTTGACAATTTGGATTGATTGGATCCATTGACAATCCAAACAAAGCTTTTTTTACAGCTTGACTGTATAATGCGTTTTTATTGATGACGAGGATGTTTTAAATTGGAACTTGCAGGATGTATTAATGATACAAAGACCTCTTATATGCCAACAGATCAAGGAACATTTGGTTTCTCCTGTCATGACCTCCTTAAAGGGATAGTCCCAAAAATGAAAATTCTGTCATCATTTACTCACCCTGAAGTTGTTCCAAACATGTATACATTTCTTTGTTCTGCTCTACACAAAGGAAGATATTTGGAAGAATGTTTGTAACCAAGCAGATCTCGCCCCCATTGACGACCATAGTATTTTGTTTCCTCTATTATGGTAGTCAATGGGGCTTTAGATCTGTTTTCTTTTTTAAAAATGTAATTTATTCCTGTGATGACAAAGCAAAGTTTTCAGCAGCTATTACTGTGGTTTCAGTGTCCCGTAATACTTGAGAAATCATTCTAATATGCTGATTTGGTGCTCAAGAAACATTTGTTATTATTATCAGTGTTGAAAACAGTTGTGCTGCTTAATATCTTTGTGAAAATTTAGTATATAGTTTACTTTTGGTCATATCAGTCATAATTAAAGTCATAAAAATAATACTCAGCTTCTCATTATCGGCCATAATTTTAATATTTGTGCATCCCTAGAAACGTCTCTCTTGCGTTGTGTTAAAGAAAAAGAAACACAATATGTTTTTTGGGCGAATGACTAAATAATAGCATATCAGGTCATTTTCCAAAATGCCATTTGGAAAGCATAAAATAACAAAAACAAATATTATTTCCAAATGCGACAAGCTTTTGTTTGGTTTCAATAACATGCATCTCAATTTTTGTAGTATTGATTGGACCATCCATGGTGATAATAAAAGATTCTGTTCAGCGCTTGTGAACCGCTTTAATACTTTTCCAGAGTCAATCGTCTGGAATCATTTTTCACTTTCATGGTAGTACAATTTAACAGAAATGAAAGATCGTTGATTCCACATTATTTCTAAATACATGCTGACACAATAGATGTTTATCTCTGAATTTTCCAAATTGTAATTCTAAATGATTGATAAAGGATACCTCGTTCTTTTTTTGCTATGAGCTTAAGACTTTCAAAATCCTTCCAAACTGGAACAAAATCAAAACACATTTCTGAAACTTGAAGAATGTCTCTTAAGGACGGTGAGAAAATGGAATGAACCC
>CM031957.1:16797026-17094526 GCA_018749465.1 Paracanthobrama guichenoti
TTTCTAAAGAATGCTTTCAGCACCTTGTTGAATCAATGCCACGTAGAATTAAGGCAGTTCTGAAGGTGAAAGGGGGTATAATATCATTGAATTAATTATTCATTTTTAAATGAATAATTTAATTTTATAATTTTATAATTTTATAATTTTAAATGAATCATTTTTCCATTCCTTTCTGTCCTTCTATCCGTGCAGACGTGTTTTCTCTCTGTTCCCTGCTGGCTCTCGCGCTGTTTTGTTTTGTCTAGTGTTTCGTCTCTTCTCTTTCTCTCTGACTGCTGCTTTGCTGGACTCTTGAAAATACTGAAATGGAATTGATTAACTGGTCAATCAGCGCGATCGACAAGATTTTCTCACTAAGGAAGGGTGCCCGGGAGAACCCACCTGCCCGGACGGGACCTTTGCCGCAGGGTACGTGAGGGACGCATGGAACAACTGGCAAGTCCTGTGCCTGGAGGCTCTGTCCGTGGAGGATGCGGAAGATTTATACATGATTGGATTATTGATGGCGGGTTCCTATTCTTTGGCTTTGGGATTGCCCTGACCTATCGGAAGATTGGTAAGACAGCTGCAAGCAAATTCACCCAGCCGCTGTCTGTGGAAATTAAAGAATGCTTCGGGGTTGTGTGTGACCGTCTGAAGGAATTAGATCAGAAAGTGATAGGAATTGAGGAACTGAACCGTAATAACGCAGTCCGGACTGCGGATACGCAGGGTAGAGTGGGCTCTATCGGGGTCAGATCGGTGAACTTTTACGGACTGTAACCGGTCTGGCCATGAGGCTGGGCGTAATGTCTAGGGAAACTGCACAGACCGGACGCGAATGCTGAGGACCAGATCTGATTGATTGATTATGATCCGGACAAATTACCGAAGATCATCAAATGGATTAAAAATAATAAATTGTATTTGCTGACCTAATCAACTAGCCCAACGAACCTCACTTGGTCCCTATCTCTCGGTTGGGATTTCAGCCTGACAGCTGGTCTGCTATCTTTCCTGTGCACTGCCTTATCTCCCTTCAAGGACAAACCATAGAACTGAACTCGAAAACATCTGAAGTTATGGCTAACATTCTCACACAACACAATCTCAGACTCACTCGCACCATACACAACCTACCCGATCCCACCCCCTCCAACCGTCTGCCTGTTTATCTATCTCCTCTCCCACTCCATACAAAAATCCCATCACGTGACCACGTGTACTGTGTCATGTTTATGTTTATGTTTATGTTTATGTTTTGTTGTGTTTGCTATGTAATGCTTGCTAAATTGCATTCTTGTATTTCTGGAGAGCGTAGGGCGGCGCCTGAATAATCGGCTGCGGCCCGGAGGCTTGCTCCAAACTTCATTTCGTTATACTGTACTTGTACATGTGTAATGACAAATAAACTTCAACTTCAACTTCAACTTCAAATCTCTATGATCATATTCATCACTATGGTACTTCCATAAGGAGTACTAACATGCATAATTATGACATCACTGCATATTAAACAATGTGTAGCTTTGCACAAGGTTAGCTTGGTCCACTACTGGTTAGCATTTTCTACTGGTTAGCTTGGTCCACTAATTCTGCAAATCTTTTAAATTGATAATATTTTATTATGTGGTTCACCAGTGCCTAATTTTTGAAGCGCCTTTGACGTCAAAGCTCAGAATAGCCAGGTTTTGTGTTCTTGTGGTGCCATCAGCCAGAGTTGTCAGGATATCATTATTTTTCTACTCTAGAGTGATTCATTGCATGACATTTATGGATCAGGATATGGTAAAATCATATCCTAATGATATATGGTGGAATTCTGTTCCATTTTCTTTTTTAGCACCAAGGCAGAAACTGTAATAAACTGCATTCCTAGTGTAAAAGCTTTGCAGTTCGTAAACACAGGTGTGTAAAGGCCGTACAGACTGGGCTGAAAGACAACTACGTCGTATGTGTGTGTACTGCAGGGCCACTCTCCACTTCACCAGCGTGTGTGACCTGCATACTAACGCCACCTCATACCTGCTATATAGTGTGTCGCAGTGGCACTGAGGGACTCTGAATCCAGCCAGTCGTATGCTGAAAAACGATTTACACAGTCACTCAGTCACTGTTGTTCTGTTTGTTCCTTCTTTACCCTACACTCTCCATTACTTCCTACACACACATAATGTGTTTGTCTGCATTGCAGTGGGCTTCTGGTAAACCTCATGGGGGTTCTTTGGTTTTTAGCCACCTATTGCAGCCTACATTTGTTATGCGTGGGTGTGTGTGCTGGAGACTAGTGCAATCCATGAACTATCACCGCTGAGCAAAACACGAAACCCCATTGCTCCATTGGGATTGGCCCCAGTAGCATAAGACGGTTTTGATAAGAACATCAGGTAAAAGAGAACTTTAAAAGGATAGTTCACCCAAAAACGAGAAATCTGTCATTGTTTACTCAATCCTGGCTGTATGCTTCTGTATTTTCTGAGCAGAATTTTTTTTTTATTTTGAAGAAGCTCCATGTAGCTTTTTATTTGATTTTAATAATGATGGTTTTTTTGTCCTTTTGGAGCTTGATTACCATGAATTGTTGTAAGGAAAAGAGCTGATTAAAAAGAAAATTGCCGTCATTTAATAACCCTCATGTTATTCCATGACCGTATGACTTTCTTTTTATGTGAGACACAAAAAGGAGCTATTTTGTGTGATTTCTTTTTTCCTGCCTGCTCTTTGTTCAATACAGTCGAAGTGAATGGGGGCGGTTGAGCTCCGAAAATGACACACTCAAAAAATCATTAAAAAACCAAGCAGTCCATGTGACTTGCAAATTCATAAAACGAGAGGGTTTAAGAGACTTCTCGTACAGGCATTCTTAAAATTGAGGTGTATATTTCAGCAGCACCAAATGGGATTGCAGAAATAATTAACATTAATTAATTATAACAAATAATTATAACAATAATTAACATAAGTTTTTCGATAACACTTCTACTTTCTTCTTCCATTCTGCCCCTGCATATATTGTTTCATAAATGGCTCGTTTAACACAATGTAGATGCATTTTACTTCCAAAGATCATACATGTTTACATTATTTTCATTTTCAAACAAAATCATAGTTATTTTATTTAATAACTTGCTTTATGTATGTATGTATTTTTGTGCGTGCGTGCGTGCGTGCGCTGTTTGGAGACACACATATACGCTCACCTAAAGGATTATTAAGAACACCTGTTCAATTTCTCATTAATGCAATTATCTAATCAACCAATCACATGGCAGTTGCTTCAATGCATTTAGGGGTGTGGTCCTGGTCAAGACAATCTCCTGAACTCCAAACTGAATGTCAGAATGGGAAAGAAAGGTGATTTAAGCAATTTTGAGCGTGGCATGGTTGTTGGTGCCAGACGGGCCGGTCTGAGTATTTCACAATCTGCTCAGTTACTGGGATTGGTATGGTGTTCCTAATAATCCTTTAGGTGTGTGTTATATATATATATATATATATATATATATATATATATATATATATATATATATATATATATATATATATATATATATATATATATATATATATATATATATATATATATATATATATATATATATATATATATATATAATATAATATATATAATTTTATATATTTTTACTTTTGTAGCAGCTTGAGCATTATTCTTATTTTCTATATCTAAAATGTTCTATATTATATTCTATAGCAATATATAGCATATCTTAGTATTTTCGTCAAACAAAAGAAAATAATATAAAATATGACCACACACCAAATATGCAAAACCATACAGTAATTATCGGCCTTCGACTGAATTTCATAAAACACTTTTTGCAAAACACAATTCTTTATATAACACACAACAATCTAAGATGAAGTATCTTGATTTCCTTTTTCAAACACAACCAATCAAAGTGCCACACTAATTCACACTAACTCCTCACGTGTGCAAACACTCATTGCTTTACTGAACACCAACCAATCATGGCTTTGGAATAGGCCAAAGGTGAAGTTATAGGTTTCGAACTATGGATGTAAGCAATGCAGACGGAGTAAGTGGGGGTTGGACACACACACACACACACACACACACACACACACACACACACACACACACACACACACACACACACACACACACACACACACACACACACACACACACACACACACACACACACACACACACACACACACACACACACACACACGTGTATATATATATATACACACACACACACACACACACACACACACAGACACAGACACAGACACAGACAGACATTCTTTACTGTATTCTATAGAATATACTCTTGGTTTACATATGTTTATATGGTTTTGATGTATGCTACTGTATACAACAGTAATGTTTGGCCTAATAAATATTTTCTGTTTCTACATTGTGCATTGGTTTACAGTGTACTTGTTACCCCTCTCAGCAGATTACTTTCACTGTAGAACATTGTACTGAAATGTAGATATAAGCCTATGAAAGACCAAAGAGCTTTACATTTAGATTTAGTTACATTTTGAAGGAGATGCGAGGCATTTTGTGTGTGCAGTTTTGGGAATTGTGTGTAGAGTTTTGAAAAAAAAAGGAGACATAGTTTTGAAAATGTGTGTAAGCATTTGGAAAAGCATCTGTAATTATGTATTAATATCATAGGTTTTGCATCAAAGATCCGGCAAGGCTCTCTAACGGAGCTGTTCAGTGCAGGACTGTATATTCTCTGACGTTAGATTAACTAATGTTGCCGTTGACCTGGTGTCCCATATCTGTCCTCAGAACCTCTCAGTTTGGCCACAAGCCAGTCCTCCATGTGCTCCACATTCCTGTGACTAATTGAATTGGCCTCAGAACTCAGAACTTAATAAGGTTAATGCATTGTGACAACTGTGAAAATACTTAATTAGCCATTAGAAATTGAAAGGTATTTGACATCCGTCATAAAAAAAAGATGAATCTTGATCCTGGGTCATTCTGCAATTTTAACTATAAGTGAAGAAAATAGAGCTGCAATAGAGCCATAGAGTTCCATAGAGTTGAATTGACATCATTCTGGCAGCCTGTTTCAGTTGTTTTAGAGCACTTTTTATTGTCAAATTATTTTGTAAAATATCTGTATTTTTATTTTAGCTACAATGAATGCACATACCGTAATGCATTTGGGTCCCATAATGCAATGCACTATACCGGCTACCTTCATGTCATCAGCCATACTGATAAAGTGAATGTGACTCGCCTAGCCTAAAGCAGTCTCTCTCTCTCTGAGACTCTACACACACACACCCGCACTATCTCTTGTCAAACTGACTGCCTCTCGGTGAACATATGCTAATGTCTGGAGCCGTGTCATATTGGAGCACTCGCTCGTTTCCTCGCACAGCCAGCTTTCCATGCTCACGTGCCATTTAGATGTCCCTTCTCTTCCACACAGGAGCTGTTCATTTCTGATCTCCACAGATGGCTTCAGAGCTCTTTAACCTTTCCATTACAGCCACAAAAAAAAAAAAAAAATTCCTTTTTGATATGAACGAATTCATAACTAAAAGGTTTTTTTTGTGTTTTTTTTTTTTTTTGGGGAGATTTAAGAGACTACTCTTACAGGCATGCTTAAGGTTGAAGTGTATTTTTTTTCAGCAGCACCAAATGGGATTGCAGAAATAATTAATATTTTCAAATATTTTCATTCTGCCCCTGCAAATGTTGTTTCACAAATAGCTATTTATAAATATTTTTACACACACACACACACACACACACACACACACACACACACACACACACACACACACACACATTTTATTTCATTTTTGTAATATTACTATTCAGTAAGTTTAACATATGCGTGCATGTATGTTCCTATGTAGATATGTATTTATAACAATTCTTTCTTGTTCTTGAATCTGATTGGCTGAGAGCTTTTTCCAGCCGTGCGATATTCTCCCAGTATCAGCACTGGTACCGATTCACTGTTTGTTTCACGGCCGAGCAAATCAACCATATTTAATTGAGGTGTAAACCATATTTTGTAATTTTTTTTAATTTATTTTTTACAAATAATACTGTTATTGTGTCACGGAATGTAGTTTTAAGAGTTTTTTAGTTGAGCATGTACTTATTTAGACCTCAAATATGTGACTCGTATATAAACATAGCACCTAGCCTATTTCTTTAGATGCTTTCGCAGATGCAAGCTCCAGGCCGTCAGCGGGCGTTCAGTGCTCATGTACCTGCAGAGAACAGCTTAATCTCGGCCAGTCCTTCTGGATTTTGCTGCTAGTTCTTATGTAGATACAGTAGTGGATAAACAAGAGATATAATTGATTTGGGGTATATCATACATGCAATCTTGGGTCTAATTAATCTAGTTCTTGTTCCAGACCAAGGCTATATTTAGGCTATATTTAACTTAAATCCTGTACTAGAGTGCTGCTTTTAGCGTTTGACTAAATTGTTTGCTTGTGTTTATTTCCTATTGTTTTTTATAATGGCTATTGTTGGTGTATATTGTTGTTCAATAAATATTATTTTATATAAATAATATGCCATTTTTGGTATTGAGAAAGGGTCCATTAGTGATCTTGAGATGGACTTTAGTGAACTTTACATTATTACGCCAATGGTGGCAAAGACTGCCTTTATGAGTGACTGGTTGTAAATAAGAAATTAGTTTTAGCGCTGTCTTGGAAATCCCCTTAACTTTTAAAAGGACAAAGACAAGATTGTGGATATTCACACACATTTTTTTATAATGGATATAATATTATGGACATTGACTTTTGAAGGACATCGCACCCCAGTCCTGGATACACCCTGTCTCTCCAGAGCCCAGAGACATCCCCTGTCTCCATCAAAAGCTTAGAGATGTCCTCTGCCTTCTTCGAAAGCCCAGTGATGTCACCGATCTCCATACAAAGCCCAGAGAAATCTCCTGTCTCCGTTAAGAGCTCGTTGACACAACATCCCGTTTCCTTCCAGAGCCCCGTGATGTCACCAATCTTTGACCAGAGCCTGTTGGAGGAGCACTTGCTCATTGATTTTTGGACAGAGATACCGCCAGTCCCCATCGAGTGTCCAGTGATGTCCCCTGTCTCCGTCCAGAGCCCAGTGACATCCCGAGTCCACGTCCAGAGTCAAGCAACATCTCCTGCCCGTGACCAGAGTCCAGAGAGGGCTCCAGCCTGTGACCAGAGTCCAGAGAAGGCTCCAGCCCGTGACCAGAGTCCAGAGGTTTCAGCGCTGCCAATTCAAATGGTTACAGCGCCACCTAGCCAAATGGTTACTGTGTCTTCTCCAGTCCAGAGTGGACTCTGCCTCCTGTCTCCAATCCAGAGTGGACTCTGCCTCCTGTCTTCAGTCCAGAGTGGACTCTGCCTCCTGTCTCCAGTCCAGAATGGACTCCGCCTCCTGTCTCCAGTCCAGAGTGGACTCCGCCTCCTGTCTCCAGTCTGGAGTGGACTCCTGTGGTTCCACTACCCCTCCACGGAGTCCGAACCACCATGGCCATTTGAACTCTCTGAGCCACCATGGCAACCTGAACTCCCAGAGCCGCCATGACAACCTGAGCTTCCGGCGCCTCTGTGGTCTTGTTTGGTCCATTGTGCCAATATATAAGTGCCACGTAAGTGCATATAATGTAAACGACACAAACGTATAGTGATTCAAAATTTATCCAGGGATAATGCCATGATGTATTGTGTGTCTGTGTGTGTGTGTGCGTTCGTGACTCTTTAGCTGCGCCCTTTGCACGCCTGCACGAGCTGTTTTCGGAAAGATCGGTACAGCGTATCTGTCTTTTATAAATATGATAAAACTAAAGACACTTTGGCGATATGAATGGTGCATTACCACTCTATAGGTACTCAAGATTGAGAAATCAACTTTTCATTCAGCCTTTGATATATAAAAGTTCATTGTGATATAAGAATATCCTGTAAGTTTCGGAGCTGAAAACTTCCTTGTTAGTCAAAGAAAAGCTTTTATTGACACCATGCCCAGCAAACGCTCAATCTCAGAATATGCCAACCCTTGACGTCAGCATGTTTTGAGATGCTGCCTCAACGCCTGATTCTGTAGCCCCGCCCACCGACTTGTGTAGCTAAACAGATCATGCTATTGAGCATGCCGAAGCAAGATATCGCGCTGTGCCTTGAAGACATTGTGTTTGTTCCTTAATTTCACCACAGATTCGTTTGTAAACAAGAGACTGAATTTGCAGACAGTATGAGATTACATGAATGAATGAAGCAACACACTTATGTGAGTAAAAAATGTTTTTTATATGTGATAGTATTGTTACAGATCGTTTGATATCTATTGATTATGTGTAGGCCTATGTGTCTAACTGAACATAACTTAGTACGCTGTCAAAAGCTGGAGAATCTTTTATTTGAGGTGTTGTGTTGCGACTCGGGATCAGACTAGAACATGTATGGGCCAAGGCTCGCAAAGCCCAACATCCCGGGGCTATGTGTTTTCCAGACAGGCTACCAAAACATAAACCCGTCGGCAGGCCGGTGAATCTTAAATAGTGAAATAACATTCCTTTCTTGATGTGCGTTGTTCACTCTCTTGACTTGATATTTCAAGGAAAAATAAAAAAAATGCGGAAGTTTTGATAATGCTGTCTGCGACATACTTGGCGTGTGTGTGTGAGTGATGCACGGTTTGCGCTTATATCCACCGATCGGCCGGGCCAAGTAATAAAAAAAATAACATTCCAGTCAATCGCGGGTGGATGAGAGATAAATCATTGTGTTTGTTTGATAAAGACACTTTGCGAGCTCTGTGGGCAAATCATTCCGGTTGCCGTTTTCCAACACGCTTTCAAAACAATCCCTAATTATATTGGCATGCCAATAAAAGCTAAGCACTCCATGAGAGAGGCTCAAAACCAGGGTAGACAACAGCCTATTACTTATTCATTATGATGTTTTTGAATGTAAAAAACACGCAAACATCATAAGTTGACCTCAGACAACAGTATAATGGAATGTGAATGATCTTAAGGCGATCTTAAACAACTGACGTGCTGCCATAGTGACAAGAATCAGTCAGTGTACTCCTTGATTTAATGTCTCTCTCATTTTCTTCATCTCACTTTCACTTCATCTCACTGCTCTATTGCTGTTTAATTTTCTCCTGCTTGCCCACTTGCAACAAGAGCTGTCTGAAACACTGTTTAGTGGTTACTGCCCAGCATGCATTATGACATGGACAGAGGAGTCTTAAACAGATCAGGGATCTCTGTCACAGTTTAAAATACAAGCTTTGGCTGAATGGCAGTAGTCAGTCTTTCCCGCTGACAGTTTGCCATTGTTTCAATTTGCAACCCAAATTGAACAGGTGTTATTGATAGAAGACATCAACAAATGCCAAGCTCTAAAAACTCATTCTATATGGCAAACAAGCTCAGTTTGGACTGAAATTCGCTTAACAGAAGCATGCACCTCTCTCCTGTTCTCTCTCGCCACAGAATGTTAGACCTGGAGACGTGCCATAGAAAGAAAAGTTTGTGGTCAGCAGTTTCTGTGAAAATTTGAAAGAAGGGGTATTCATTTTCATTTTCATGAAACAATCCTCCCACGATTTCAGCTTCTAGAATGTATTGACAGATTTTCCTATATGCAGTACCCACATATTTCCATAAAGACAATAGAATAATGCTTGCTTACCATGCATTTTTAATATATGTATATGTATATATGTATGTATGTATGTATGTATGCATGTAGGTATGAGCAAATACATTATGACCACCTGCCTGATATGTTGTTGGTCCTCCGCATGATGTCAAAAACAGTGCCAACCTGACAAGGCATGGGCTCCGCTGTGGTATCTGGCACCAAGACGTTAGCAGCAGATCCTTCAAGTCCTGTAGGTTGCAAGGTGGATCGAACTTGTTTGTCCAGCACGTCCTGCTCAATTGAATTGAGAAATTTGGAGGTCACCATGAATTCTTCATCATATTCCTCAGACCATTCCTAAGCAATTTGTGCAATGTGGCAGGATCACTTCCACCAGGGAACACCATTGTCATGAAGGAGTGTACTTGGGCCCTCATTTATCAACGGTGCGTACGCACAGATCTGTGCGTAATGAGCGCGTAAGAACAGTTTCGCGCAAAGTGTGCTATCTACCAACTTATACATAGAAATGTGTATAAATATGAGCACTCATCTGAGCATGCTTATGCAGAGAATCTAGTGGTAGAATAGTGACACTACACATAAAAAGCATTTAACAGTATCACAGTATGCATTAAGCAAATCACATATGTCCTGTGTTTCCTTTAATTATAAAACACTCAATTTATAATTTTTTCTATAGTTTTAAACATGATGTGTAATTTGGTGTCAAACCCTTTAAAAGACAGCCGTGACAATTTCCATGGCCCCAGCCTACATCCAGTTCCCTTACCGAAATCCTCAACAAGCCGTAATAAAAAAGATAAAGAATTGTGTGCTCATGTTTGATAAATACGAATGGCCAGACCATTCATCATTCTTCTCAGCAGAACATTGCCCAGAGCATTGCACTCTCTCCACCGGCTTATCGTCATCCCACAGTGTATCCTGGTGCATCACTTCCCCGGGTAAACAGCACATATACAGTCATCCCTGTGATGCAAAGTTTTGAATGAATTGTGCCACAGTAGACCTACTGTTGGCTCGGACTAGCCTTTGTTCCTCTTGTGCATCGATGAGCCTTGAGCATCCAACACCCTGTCGCCGGTTTGTGGTTTGTCCCTCCTCCTAAATTCTCACCACTGCTGACCGGGAGCAACCCACAAGCCTTGTCATTTTTTTACGAAGGACAAAAGACAGACCTAATGCAAGGAGGAGCGGAGGAGTCCCCGGAGTTCGGCGTGGGCTGGAGCCTGCTGCCATCCGCCATGATCGGGAGGAGCAGGGAGCGTGGAGCGTGGGAGGAGCTGCCGGCTGCCCTCAACCAGAGGAGCCACTGCCGGCCTCCAGGGGTCTGAGGAGGATCGATCTGTCCACCAAGCGTCCAGTACCATCGCATGGCACCGCGAGGAGGAGCATCTTGGCTGGCTGAGGACCGAGCGACAGTGTGTCTGGGAACCAAACCAGAATATTTTTTTTCTTCCTCTCTCCACCTCTCTTATAATGTATATAATGTATATATGTGTGTGTATATGTATGTGCATGTGTGTGTGTGTGTGTGTAAAAAAAATATTATATATATATATATATATATGTTTTTGCTGCCCCATAAAATGTAGAGATTTAGACCTCTACCAGTCATGTTTTCTCAGTGTGATTATGATTTCAAACTAGCTCTACAGAGTCTACAGAAGGTCCCTGTGCAGTCAGTGAGTGCCCTTCAGCAGCTAGGGGTAAATTCAAGCAGCAAACAGAAAATGGGGTAAATAGAGTACATGTGGTGCATTGATTTCACTGGGATTTGCTGCCATTGGCACTGAAGTAGACTGCAGGTTTCTGGAGCTGTCCGTAGTGCTGAAGTCTGTCAGCTGAAGAGCTCCTCCAGGTGTCTGCCTTCTCTTTCATCAGCCATATCAAATGGAAAAGCATTGCAATATTCTCTCTAGGTACAGTAGAGGCTCCTTTCCAGTTTTACCTCAAATGAGCACCTTAGCAGCGATGCTTTGTCAAATACAATCTGCTGATTTATTTATTGTTTGCATGTATGTTGTGTATTTGCTTCTTGGATTCCATGCAGAGCTTGACATGATAAATAGATGGACAGAAAGTGTTATGTTACATCATGAATCATTCATAATCAGACCATCCCGTTCCAATCTTGGTTTTATTTTTATTCTGGAAGCTCTGGATTTGTGGAGACATTTTTATGTCCGTGACACTTTCCTCGGTCGCACATTTGTCTCTCAGTATAAAATGTCTTTGACCTTTGTGAAGGTGTCCGTTAGCTCCTTGTCATTCCACTCTTCAGATAATTACACGTCTCTGAAAGTGAGAGCACATACCCACAAATTCACCTTGACATTTCACCTCATTTTCCACCCTTCTCGGGCTGACGAAGAGCACCTCCTCTTCCCCTGCCAGGAACTTTTTTCCACCCATCATCGTTCCTTCCTTTACTTCCTCCTGCATTGTTATTCACAGCATGACATGTACCTGCTCTCTTCCTCTCTGATAAAACAGAAACAGCCCCATGGTGCCACCGAGAGCTCGGCACATATGAGATAATTTGCTGTTTGATCAAAATAATTGCGCTGCCGGAATCGTCTCAGAGAGCCACTTCATTGCCGTTCGATGGATAGCGGAGGAATATAGAAACCTCATGGAGCAGATCGGCACCCCAATGCGCAGAGGGATGGTAGAATGTGGGTGTACAAATATTGTTTGATGAAATAAGATAAATGTGATTGATCTGGGTTGTGTTCTGTGCTCAGGTCTTTTTTTTTTTTTTTTTTTGGCTGACACTGAATTTCATTTATTTGCTTTCTTTGGCCTTTCCATTAATTGGAAGGAATAGTAATGACAGGACTGGGAGAAAGTACCACAGCTCAGTGTGCCAGAGAAATTAAATATCTAAATATCTTACTTTGTATTATATTTTATTTAGATCTATCTATCTATCTGTCTGTCTGTCTGTCTGTCTGTCTGTCGTTCTGACATTCTATCTATCTGTCATTCTATCCATCTATCATTCTGTCATTCTACAAACCCGATTCCAAAAAAGTTGGGACACTGTACAAATTGTGAATAAAAACAGAATGCAATGATGTGGAAGTTTCAAATTTCAATATTTTATTCAGAATACAACATAGATGATCAAATGTTTAAACTGAGAAAATGTATAATTTTAAGGGAAAAATAAGTTGATTTTAAATTTCATGTCATCAACACATCTCAAAAAAGTTGGGACAAGGCCATGTTTCCCACTGTGTGGCATCCCCTCTTCTTTTTATAACAGTCTGCAAACGTCTGGGGACTGAGGAGACAAGTTGCTCAAGTTTAGGAATAGGAATGTTGTCCCATTCTTTTCTAATACAGGCTTCTAGTTGCTCAACTGTCTTAGGTCTTCTTTGTCGCATCTTCCTCTTTATGATACGCAAAATGTTTTCTATGGGTGAAAGATCTGGACTGCAGGCTGGCCATTTCAGTACCCGGATCCTTCTTCTACGTAGCCATGATGTTGTAATTGATCAACAATTGGTCTGGCATTGTCATGTTGGAAAATGCAAGGTCTTCCCTGAAAGAGACCATGTCTGGATGGGAGCATATGTTGTTCTAGAACTTGGATATACCTTTCAGCATTGATGGTGCCTTTCCAGATGTGTAAGCTGCCCATGCCACACGCACTCATGCAACCCCATACCATCAGAGATGCAGGCTTCTGAACTGAGCGCTGATAACAACTTGGGTTGTCCTTGTCCTCTTTAGTCCGGATGACATGGCGTCCCAGTTTTCCAAAAAGAACTTCAAATTTTGATTGGTCTGACCACAGAACAGTTTTCCACTTTGCCACAGTCCATTTTAAATGAGCCTTGGCCCAGAGAAAACGCCTGTGCTTCTGGATCATGTTTAGATATGGCTTCTTTTTTGACCTAAAGAGTTTTAGCCGGCAACGGCGAATGGCACGGTGGATTGTGTTCACCGACAATGTTTTCTGGAAGTATTCCTGAGCCCATGTTGTGATTTCCATTACAGTAGCATTCCTGTATGTGATGCAGTGCCGTCTAAGGGCCTGAAGATCACGGGCATCCAGTATGGTTTTCCGGCCTTGACCCTTACGCACAGAGATTGTTCCAGATTCTCTGAATCGTTGGATGATATTATGCACTGTAGATGATGATAACTTCAAACTCTTTGCAGTTTTTCTCTGAGAAACTCCTTTCTGATATTGCTCCACTATGTTTGGCCGCAGCATTGGGGGAATTGGTGATCCTCTGCCCATCTTGACTTCTGAGAGACACTGCCACTCTGAGAGGCTCTTTTTATACCCAATCATGTTGCCAATTGACCTAATAAGTTGCAAATTGGTCCTCCAGCTGTTCCTTATATGTACATTTAACTTTTCCGGCCTCTTATTGCTACCTGTCCCAACTTTTTTGGTATGTGTAGCTCTCGTGAAATCCAAAATTAGCCAATATTTGGCATGACATTTCAAAATGTCTCACTTTCAACATTTGATATGTTATCTATATTCTATTGTGAATAAAATATAAGTTTATGAGATTTATAAATTACTGCATTCCTTTTTTATTCACAATTTGTACAGTGTCCCAACTTTTTTGGAATCGGGTTTATATCTATTTGTCGTTCTATCCATCTGTCATTCTGTTGTTCTATCTATCGTTCTGCCATTCTATCTATCTATCTATCTATCTATCTATCTATCTATCTATCTATCTATCTATCTATCTATCTATCTATCTATCTATCTATCTATCTATCTATCTATCTATCTATCTATCTATCTATCTATCTGTCATTCTGTTGTTCTATCTATCGTTCTGCCATTCTATCTATCTATCTATCTATCTATCTATCTATCTATCTATCTATCTATCTATCTATCTATCTATCTATCTATCTATCTATCTATCTATCTATCTATCTATCTGTCATTCTGCCGTTCTGTCTATCGTTCTTTCGTTCTGTTGTTCTGTTGTTCTTTTTATCGTTCTGTCATTCTATCTATCTGTAGTTCTATCTATCTGTCTTTCTGTTGTTCTATCTATTGTTCTGCCGTTCTATCTATCGTTCTTTCGTTCTGTTGTTCTTTCTATCGTTCTGTCATTCTATCTATCTGTAGTTCTATCTATCTGTCTTTCTGTTGTTCTATCTATTATTCTGCTGTTCTATCCATCGTTCAGTTGTTCTATCTATTGTTAAGCTATTCTATTGTTCTTATTTGTTCTATTTGTTCTGTCATTCTATCTATTGTTCTGTCGTTCTATCTATCTATCTATCTATCTATCTATCTATCTATCTATCTATCTATCTATCTATCTATCTATCTATCTATCTATCTATCTATCTATCTATCTATCTATCTATCTATCTATCTATCTATCTGTCATTTTATCTATTGTTCTATCTATCTATCTATCTATCAATCAAATCCATCCATCCATCCATCCATCCGCCTATAGTTTCTATTTTTGTGAAATACCGCTGCTCTGTCTCTTCTCTCTTATTATTTCCCCAAATATTTACTCTTTTGCTTTTTTGTCTTTTGTCTTTCCCTTTCTGCGGCCAACTGTTTGAGACTGAATTTGTGTGCTTGTGCAGGTCTGTGATTACAGCACCACACAGAATTACTTCATGCGTTCGTTTTAATCTACCTCAACAAACAACTTCATAAAAACGGGCAGTCTCACACATTCATTTCATGCTGAGTTTCTTTATGAAAAGCAGTCAAGCTGTAATAATGCTTAGGCTAATGTGTTCAGCTCTAAGCAGGATAGGAAATGCAAACCACAAGATTTCATGTGCAGGACCTGATGACTGGTCACAAATGAAGAGCGATGAGTCAGAAAGCATTCAATTTAAACTTATGTGCTGTCAGCAGTGGAATCATTGAAGGATTTGAAGATAACGCATTCAAAGGAATGCACTTTGTGAATCTTCACACAAAGACACGTCTGGTTTCATGAATTTTCTTTTTAATTTCTGATGCTTTCATTTAGTTCATATTGTATAGTTTTGTATATTTTGTACAAATAACTTTTAATTTCAGGTTTCATGACTGTTATATCATACCTGTAAGACTATTAGTCTATATGTAAATGTTATAATTGGCAAATCTCTATGTACCAGTTTAGTTTAATTTAATTAATGTATAAAATTTTTGTGAATTTTAAGCAAACATTGTGCAAAATAAGTGTTAATTTCCTTGATGAAGCCATATCAATCGATCACTAACATGTAGGCAGACTAGAAAAATGTTGACTAGATTTCCTCAAAACATTTGATCAATGTTTGCTCAGTAAATAAACATGATAGGACATCACTTTCCCACCACATAATATAATGTTTCTTTTGAAATGTGATACAGATTCCCAAGTGCTTTCTTACGGCTGAGTTACATCAACCATCTCCACTAGAACTCCATCAGGACTTCTCGTAGAGCTGCTTTGACAGTTAGCTCAACGTCATGAGCTCAGAGGACCTGATGTGTGACACGCAGAGAACTAATCAGAATGAATGGGGCAAAGGGAACAATAAACTAATTTGTGTATCTGATCTCTTCCTTCCTCATCTGTCTTTTCCCTTGACCTTTATAGTTGTGACATTTTGACAGTTCAAAGGTAGAAGAGAGAGGAAATGCTGCAGGCAGAATTCTCCCATCTGAGTCTTTTCTCTAGAGAGCTTGTGTCACGGAGCGCATGAGAACGTCTTGCAGTGTGCTTAACAGTGTGTGCTGCTCTCATTCTTTCTTTTCCAATTTGTTTTCTCATGATCAGGCCCTCCATGGCAAATGGAGAAAAAAACTATTAATCTGTAAATGGAGTTTTGACGTCCTTTATCCAACTTAACACTAGAATACTGTTCCCTCATTAATGAATAACTACACAGGAAAAAAATTACATTCTTGCTACTAGTATCACTGTATATAATGTTGATACTATTTGATTTTGACGCTTTGTTGTGTTGCTTGTGTCCGGTGTAGAGAGGGTGTTACTGATCATGATGCTCGGGATCTGCGAATGATCATAATTTGTGTATAATCCTGAGTTTATCCTGATTCATGGATCCTGATGGACATATAAAGAAGCCTTAATCTCCAATAATCTTTTGTAAACGGGGTGTTTTAACCACACAAACAGCACTTCAACCCTGCATGTAAAGCAAATCGTGATTGGGTGTAGCGAGAACTTTGATTCGTCAGCGAGATGTGAGGGCGCTATCTGATTGGCTTGAGTAAACTGTGGGTGGAGTCCATTTATTTGTGGATTTGTCTGCACTTCTTGATGCTAGAAGTGTTTCAAAATCCACAAATGCATGCGGGGATCTACAAATGCACAAGAAGCGATTCACAAATGAATGCCAGGCAGAGTTTGTGATTTTTTTAATATATATATATATATATATATATATATATATATATATATATATATATATATATATATATATATATATATATATATATATATATATATATATATATATATATATATATATATGCAACAATTCTAACGCCATACATTTTTGGTCATTTTTATTGTCTAAATGTATGGAAATTTCCTTTGTTATCCATTCAACCGCATACCTCGGGTCTTTAGCAACCCGGGACGTCATTCACTACCCTCCTCCTCATTCATTTTTTAAAGTTAGGCATCAACCTTCTTAGTATTCCTCAATCAATTCATTATAAACAATTATAAAAGAATGCCTGCTTTCCCATTCATTTTTTTGTAAACACTGTATAGGGTCGCTAACGACCCAAGGTGTGTATAGGTGTGCAAGTTTATTTTTCTGCACAACAATAATTGAGTCTTTGATGACTGAATAAGTGCAATTCACCTTTATTACACAAGGTGTCTGATACACAATGATGACTGATGACTGGTCACAAATGAAGAGTGATGAAAAGCATGAAACAGTCATAGTTACCGCAGGCAGAAAACAAAAAAAAAAAACAGGAAGAATCATCAGCAAAACTTAAAAATGGCTCAGCGATTTACTGCAGAGCAAGAACTGAACGCAACTTGATGCTGGATCTGCATGAAGAAGCTGTCAGCGATCAAAATATTGATTTTGAAGATGTTGAAAATGATAGTTTTGAGAATATGTTTGAGATGGTGAGCCAGATGCTGAATACTGGGAAATGAGCTCTGACGAGGACAGGGATGATAGGATAAAACATCTGCTCAGACTGAACCCTTCCAAGCTCCAAAAGGTAACGGAATATGATTTATTTTATTCTTCTGTAATTGTTACTCTAATTTCATGCAAGTTTTATATTATTGCGACAGGTAGAGATCCAGCCGTTCTGACCTGAATATGTAGTAATGACTGGCGAAACATTCATGCATTTAAGGGTAAAAAAAAAAATGTAGTATTAGTACAGTATATGATTATTATTATATATATTTTTTTACCTATCCCTTTCATTGTCATAGGAAAAAAAAAAATCATAAATGTGTTTAGCCTGAGCTGAGGAGTGAAAACGAATATCATGGCCTCAATTTATCTGCAAATGAATCAGCTGATATGCAATTTCATAGGCACGGTCAGCATTTACACACCTATAAAGAGTCATTAAAAATGACTACTATTATAAAGATTGCCCATTAAGCAGCATTAAGTATGCCAGATCGGTAACCAATGTTCATCTGCATGCATAATATATCAGAGATAGGTTCATGAAATGTTCATACGAGTTCATGACTGTTAACTTAACAACTTTGACCATATAGCCTATGAAATGATCTACTCAAGAACTGATATCCTCAAGCCTGGCAATGCAGACGTGACTGGAGCGAGGCGTTTATGATTAGCAAACACAACGATCAGAGGCGCTTTAATCAGATCCTGCTATGTCACTCTCCCGTAGGAGTGCAAAATCACAAATGAAACCTTTTAATATCTCAGTTGTTTCAATGATGGTAAATGGAGAGCAAAATGAGTCTCTTGATTTGCAGATTTCTCTCCTCTAGACTAGAGTTTCAGAAGAGATCTCATTAATGTTTCAAAATGTGACAAGATACTACAAGTCAGACTCTGTATGTGCATAAAATGACCTGCACTAACTGTAATTTTATACTCTCTTAACATAAGTCAACAGTTGTCTCAAAAATTGGGAATGTAGGGAATTTTTAAATAAAATGAAGGCTCCTGACAACAGAGAAAGAACAACATCTGAAAAAAAAAGTCTTCTGAGCTTCCAATCCACCACTTTCTGTCTAGTTGTGGTTCAGAGATTCTCGGTTGCCATGGTTATGGGTAGCAAAAATCAGACTTTAGCCATTTTTTTCCACTGTACACTTTTGTTGGCTATGAACACAGTGGAAAACAACAGCGCTGATGTCCTATTTACTGAGAGTTATGGTGAGAGAAGGAAGCATGTAGCGATGGAGATCTCTCCAGGGAAGAGCAGGTGCTCTATCTGTTTTATCATGTATACATTTGTCAAGCAGGATTCCAGGAAGCTTCTGTCTTCGCCTGGTTTGAGGTGATAAAAGCTAAAGCTCAAACAGTGCAGGCTGGTTGAATTTTTGCATGCCTGAAGCCACTGTTTGATCAGATCTGGTGAAAAATAACTCTCCAGGAGCAAGCAAACCTTACTAGTATGTTACCTGAAAGGCTGACATGCTGGTTCACGTCTTCAGTATGAAATAAATGCTTAAAAAGAATATATTCAGCAGTATTTATCTGATGTTGATGAAAACGTAACTGTCTGCTTTTGTGTTTTGAACATTGTTATACCTGTAAGCTAAGCGGCTTAGAGAAATAAATTTTTTGGGTAGGGTAAAAGCAAACATTCTTTTTAAAATTAGGGTTGGGCAACGATATCTTTTTTTTAATCTTTCTTGATATTTAGGGCCTTATCATACACGCGCAACACAAGTGTTTTTTGTTCGTTTCAGCCTGACAGTTATAATTTTCATGTCCAGCACCACGTTGTTTAAACAGCAAATGCATTTGCACCCATTTGTGCGCCCCTTGGGCGTGCTGGTCTGAAAATGAGGTGTGTTCAGGAGCAATGTTGGTGTGTTGCTATTTTGAGGCAACTGAAAAAGACTCCGCAATATTTTCTTTTTTTGTTATTTAAAGAGCATGTTAATAATATGCGCCTATATGTGGGTTCACAACTCATATACACTTTGCTTATTACGCACACAGGGATGCGCAGCAGCACACAAACATTTATAAATATGAAAAATTAAATGATTCCTCTCTGGAGAAGCGTTCAGTCTTTCCGCTCGCAAATTCCACCATGTAAATAGCGAATCCGCCATGGTGCAAGCGCAACTGGCTTTTAAAGGGAATGGGAGATGAGACTCTGATTAGTTTATTGCACATTATGCCCAAAACACACCCATGACTCTTTAAGAGAATAGGGACAACCCTTTTAGACCATGTGCCGGGCACACCGACCATTTTTCCCATCGTGCACTTAGGGAATCCAAAAATTGATAAGTGATTCGGTAAACTGAACAGTTGAACAAACCTTACAAGAATCTCAAAAGCTAGGGTTTTATCATGCTTTTCACTTTCCAAATAGTAATTCCGTCTGAAGGATTTGGTAATACTTGAGTCATTACTAGCAGGTTACCATGATCTTCACTTTAGAATGAATTATACATTGTGCTTTACTCTCATTATGTGAACATGTATATAGTAGTTCTAAGTAGTACAAGGTATGAAATAAATAGCAGTTAGTGATTCAACCGAGCACTATTACTTTACACTAATTCGTTAATCAGAGTTTTTGTTAGAAACTGCCAGCGTTTTTGATCATTTTCATAAAAGTTTCATGGCCCCCAGAATATTTTGTTGTATGAATATCTGAACAGGCAATATATCAAAAGAAAGAACAGACTCTCTGCTTTTAAACAAACAACAGAAAAAAACAAACAAACAAACCTGTTTTATTCTAGCTTTATGCAGTCTTTTTTCATCAACACTTGAATGTGGGTAAGTTTAATAAAAAAGTTTTTTTTTTTTTTTTTTTTTTTTTTTTTTTTTACATTGTGAACAAAATCCTGAGAAAGACTACAGCATACATAAGCAATGCTTTTATAGCTTGTTTTTATAGCTTGTTTCAGCAAGAACCATTGAGGTTCATTCTTGTGTTACGCAGCACGTTTGAGCTTCAGCAAGAACCAATGAGGTTCATTCTCGTGTTATGTAGCACGTTTGAGCTTCAGCAAGAACCAATGAGGTTCATTCTTGTGTTACGCAGCACGTTTGAGCTTCAGCAAGAACCAATGAGGTTCATTCTCGTGTTATGTAGCACGTTTGAGCTTCAGCAAGAACCAATGAGGTAAATTTTTATGTTATGCAGCACGTTTGAGCTTCAGCAAGAACCAATGAGGTTCATCTTTGTGTTACGCAGCACATTTGAGCTTCAGCAAGAACCAATGAGGTTCATTCTTGTTACGCAGCACGTTTGAGCTTCAGCAAGAACCAATGAGGTTCATCTTTGTGTTACGCAGCACATTTAAGCTTCATCAAGAACCAATGAGGTTCATTCTCATGTGTTACGCAGCACGTTTGACCTTCATCAAGAACCAATGAGGTTCATTCTCATGCGTTAGCTTCAGCAAGAACGAGGTTTTCTCGACCTTCATTCAAGAACCAATGAGGTTCATTCTTGTGTTACGAACCAATGAGGTTAATTTGTGTGTTACGCAGCACGTTTGAGCTTCAGCAAGAACCAGTGAGGTTCATTCTTGTGTTACGCAGCACGTTTGAGCTTCAGCAAGAACCAATGAGGTTCATTCTCATGTTACGCAGCACGTTTGAGCATCAGCAAGAACCAATGAGGTTAATTCTTGTGTTATGCAGCACGCAGCACGTTTGAGCTTCAGCAAGAACCAATGAGGTTCATTCTTGTGTTACGTTTGAGCAGAACGTTTGAGCTTCAGCAAGAACCAATGAGGTTAATTTGTGTGTTACGCAGCACGTTTGAGCTTCAGCAAGAACCAGTGAGGTTCATTCTTGTGTTACGCGCAGCACGTTTGAGCAGCAGTAAACTGTAGACAGCAAGAACCAATGAGGTTCATTCTCATGTTACGCAGCACGCAACAGAACCAATGAGCATCAGCAAGAACCAAGTGAGGTTAATTCTTCCACTGTGTTATGCAGCACGTTTGAGCTTCAGCAAGAACCAATGAGGTTCATTCTTGTGTGTTACATGGAACGTTTGAACTTCAGCAAGAACCAATGAGGTTCATTCTTGTGTTACACAGCACGCTTTGAGCTTCAGCAAGAACCAATGAGGTTCATTCTCATGTGTTACTTGACCTGTTACGCCAGCACGTTTGAGCATCAGCAAGAACCAATGAGGTTCATTCTTGTGTTACGCAGCACGTTTGAGCTTCAGCAAGAACCAATGAGGTCCATTCTCATGTGTTGCGCAGCACGTATGAGCTTCAGCAAGAACCAATGAGGTTCATTCTCATGTGTTACGCAGAGCACGCTTGAGCTTCCAGCAAGAACCAATGAGGTTCATTCTTGTGTTAGTACAGCACATTTGAGCTTCAGCAAGAACCAATGAGGTTCATTCTTGTGTTACGCAGCACGTTTGAGCTTCAGCAAGAACCAGTGAGTTTCATTCTCGTGTTATGTAGCACGTTTGAGCTTCAGCAAGAACCAATGAGGTTCATTCTTGTGTTACGCAGCACGCTTGCTCGCTTGAGCTTCAGCAAGAACCAATGAGGTTCATTCTTACAAGTCAAAGCGAGCATAGTGTTTAACTTACGACAGCAACGGTTTGAGCTTCTGCAGCAAGAGCTGGATGGACGAGGTTGGGCGTAGTGTGTGAGCTTCAGCAAGAACCAATGAGGTAAATTTTTCCTGATGTTATGCAGCACGTTTGAGCTTCAGCAAGAACCAATGAGGTTCATTCTGTTACGCGCACGCTTGAGCTTCAAGCAAGAACCAATGAGGTTCATCTTTGTGTTACGCAGCACATTTAAGCTTCATCAAGAACCAATGAGGTTCATTCTCAGGTTTGCTTTGAAAGAAATCGCCAGTTACGCAGCACGTTTGACCTTCATCAAGAACCAATGAGGTTCATTCTCGTGTTACGCAGCACGTTTGAGCTTCAGCAAGAACCAATGAGGTTCATTCTCGTGTTACGCAGCACGTTTGAGCTTCAGCAAGAACCAATGAGGTTCATTCTTGTGTTACACAGCACGTTTGAGCTTCAGCAGAACCAATGAGGTTAATTTGTGTGTTACGAGAGGTTCACGCATTTGAGCTTCTTCCAGCAAGAACCAGTGAGGTTCATTCTTGTGTTACGCAGCACGTTTGAGCTTCAGCAAGAACCAATGAGGTTCATTCTCATGTTACGCAGCACGTTTGAGCATCAGCAAGAACCAATGAGGTTAATTCTTGTGTTATGCAGCACGAGCTTCAGCAGCTTCAGCAGCTTCAGAACCAATGAGTTTCATTCTCGTGTTACATGGAACGCTTGAACTTCAGCAAGAACCAATGAGGTTCATTCTTGTGTTACACAGCACGTTTGAGCTTCAGCAAGAACCAATGAGGTTCATTCTCATGTGTTCACGCCAATGAGGTTCACGTTTGAGCTTTAAGCAAGAACCAATGAGGTTCATTCTTGTGTGTGTTCGCAGCACGTTTGAGCTTCATCAAGAACCAATGAGGTTCATTCTCGTGTTTGCGCAGCACGCTTGAGCTTCAGCAAGAACCAATGAGGTTCATTCTCGCGATGTGTTTGAGCTTCAGCAAGAACCAATGAGGTTCATTCTTGTGTTACACAGCAGCTTGAGCTTCAGCAAGAACCAATGAGGTTAATTTGTGTGTTACGCAGCACGTTTGAGCTTCAGCAAGAACCAGTGAGGTTCATTCTTGTGCACGAACTTCAGCAAGAACCAATGAGGTTCATTCTCATGTTACGCAGCACGTTTGAGCTTCAGCAAGAACCAATGAGGTTAAATCTTGTGTTATGCAGCACGTTTGAGCTTCAGCAAGAACCAATGAGGTTCATTCTCGTGTTACATGGAACGTTTGAACTTCAGCAAGAACCAATGAGGTTCATTCTTGTGTTACACAGCACGTTTGAGCTTCAGCAAGAACCAATGAGGTTCATTCTCATGTGTTACGCAGCACGTTTGAGCTTCAGCAAGAACCAATGAGGTTCATTCTTGTGTGTTACGCAGCACGTTTGAGCTTCAGCAAGAACCAATGAGGTCCATTCTCATTCGCAGCACTGTGTGAGCTTCACAAGAACCAATGAGGTTCATTCTCATGTGTTACGCAGTTCGCTTGAGCTTCAGCAAGAACCAATGAGGTTCATTCTTGTGTTACGCAGCATTTGAGCAGCAAGAACGAGGTTCATTCTCATGTTACGAGCTTCAGCAAGAACCAATGAGGTTAATTCTTGTGTTATGCAGCACGTTTGAGCTTCAGCAAGAACCAATGAGGTTCATTCTCGTGTTACATGGAACGTTTGAACTTCAGCAAGAACCAATGAGGTTCATTCTTGTGTTACACAGCACGTTTGAGCTTCAGCAAGAACCAATGAGGTTCATTCTCATGTGTTACGCAGCACGTTTGAGCTTCAGCAAGAACCAATGAGGTTCATTCTTGTGTTTACGCAGCACGCAGCTTCAGCAAGAACCAATGAGGTTAATTCTTGTGTTATGCAGCACGTTTGAGCTTCAGCAAGAACCAATGAGGTTCATTCTCATGTGTTATGCACGGAACGCTTGAAGCTTCAGCAAGAACCAATGAGGTTCATTCTTGTGTTATGCATGAGCTTCCAGCAAGAACCAATGAGGTTCATTCTCGTGACATGGAACGTTTGAACTTCAGCAAGAACCAATGAGGTTCATTCTTATGTTATGCAGCACATTTGAGCTTCAGCAAGAACCAATGAGGTTCATTCTTGTGTTACGAAGCACGTTTGACCTTCAGCAAGAACCAGTGAGGTTCATTCTTGTTATGCAGCACGTTTGAGCTTCAGCAAGAACCAATGTAGTTCATTCATGTGTGTTACGCAGCACGTTTGAGCTTCAGCAAGAACCATTGAGGTTAATTCTTGTGTTATGCAGCACGTTTGAGCTTCAGCAAGAACCAATGAGGTTCATTCTTATGTTATGCAGCACGTTTGAGCTTCAGCAAGAACTGACCTGGCATGGCATGCATAATACAGTGTTTTAGTCATTTTCATGGATCTGTGTGAACGGAGATCGTTTTGACAACATTGTTTGTCTTTATGCGAAAAACACAAAGGAAAAATCTTCTCAGTTTTTAGCGCCTTTGTTGTTGTGTAATCGAACCCTAAGCCTTGTATCATGTGTGCTGTCACTGTTTCCAGTTGGCATTGCAATCCTGTTCCTCATTTTTGTCTCTTGTCATTTTCCTGTTTCTTTGACATTAGATCTCAACTCTTATGATTACAGTGAACCTAAACACAGGTCTGAAGACTGCAAGGTTTTTCTCTGAAATAGGAAAGCAGGAAGAGCTGTGGTTAACCCAGAGAAGGAAAGTATGGGATTTGTCGGGGTTCTTCTGAATCTGAAGTCTTTGTAACTGTGGTGGATATAACTTACGGTTTTTATATGTATAAAATTTTCCCCACCATAGAGAAAACAATATGACATAGTAGAACATAAAAATGACAGTAAAAATAAATAAATATTCAAATAATTTTATTTTGTAATCTGTATATCGTTGATGAATTGTCATGACGTCCACAGATTACAGATATTTCACAAGCTTTACGAAAAAGTAAAAAATGCAAATTAAGTACTTCATGCAAAGTTAAACGTTAAAAAATATGTCTTAGCTTATCAGATCAGAGACAAGTTATGCTTGCGATGCTATCAGCAAAAGCTCTACAACTTTCATTGAGTCTGGAAGCCTAACAATCTCCAGACAGTGTGTAGACTTTAAATTACACTGCATGTTTGCGAATACATGGTTTGCATGCCATTTGAATGTTTTCACCGTGCCAAATGCTACTTTTGAACTGTCTGGGTATGTTGTCACGGCAACTGCTTTTTTGTATAGACAAGCTAGCTGTGCATTATTATATATTAGTGGTTTATGAGACTAACATTCTAGCATGTATTTCTGCTGAAATGAGTTGATTGTCACATTGTAACAAGCTTCAAGCTACTTCAAGTTTTTCTGAATGGCTAAAATTGCAAGCACCCATTTTCACAGTTATTTCTATGAAATAACAATTTATATATAAAAAGAGATTTCCTTGTTTAAAAAGTTGAATGCCAAAATCGATCTTTCTCAGAATGTGCAGATAACTGAACAAAGACTTGGTGTTACATTTTCTGAAAGAAAGAGTTTAAGGGCAAATTGAACTGCATGGTTGTCATTTGTCGTTTAATTAGGGATCGGTCACCAACTAGTTGATTGGCTGAAATATTGTTATTTTTATGCCTGCTCAGAAAAGTTGCTTTTTTAAAGCACCGTTTGTATATTTTCCATAATCATCTGTTTTTATCCTTACATCTCACTATTACAGCCTTGGTTGCACTTTATGTGGCCATTAATTCAGCATTTACCAAATGTGCACCACCTCCCAGTACCAATGTGGCCTTTTATATGAGCTTTCTTAAAAGTTTGATCAGTTAAGCGAAGCTCATAAAACTCAAATGTTGACTCATAAATGTCTTGACCATAATGTTTAATAACATTTCTCTGTCCAACTTATTTTTTTACTTTGAGTGCCAATTAAGCGGATTCTATAATGAGCGGTTCCCATATATCTACTTCCATTCCTACCTAGAGAAATAGAAACCAACAAACTAACACTTCCTATTGCCATTGTGTTTAAGCCTTTTTCATGAGTTATCGGTTGTGTGAGCATCTACATTGGGTGGACTCACAGAGTACATTTCTGAAATAAATTATTACTTTTATACAGCAAGCATGCCATTAAATGAATCAAAAGTGACAGTAAAGACATTTATAATTTATATTTATGTTATAAAAGATTTCAAATAAATGCTATCCCTTTGAACTTTCTATTCATCAAATAATCCTGAAAAAGTGTGTCCTGTAAAATATTAAGCAGTTGTTTTCAAAATTGATAATAAAACGAAATGTTTCTTGAGGAACAAATCATCAAATTAGAATGATTTCTGAAGGATCATGTGACACTGAAGACTGCAATTCAGCTTTGCCATCACAGGATTAAATTGCAATTAAAATATATTAAAAATAGAAAACAGATATTTTAAATTGCAATAATATTGACTATTTTTACTGTATTTTAGATCAAATAAATGCAGTCTTGTTAAGCAAAATAGACTTCTTTCAAATACATTAAAAAAAGTAATTATTTGTAACTTTTGACCAGTAGTTTATATATAAAATACTTTTCATTAATCATGATAATTTTGTGTTCAACAGTTCAGTATTTAAATGTAAAGATTTGGGTTCTCATTTGAGGATGTGCAAGCACGAATGACCCTAATATTTATACTCGTAGCAAATAAACAGTTGTTTCATTAAAATATTTAAATTAGTGTCCAGGTGTTTTAGTTGAGTGTTTTGAGCTGTAGCTACTCTAAAACGGTAATCTAGACACTGAAATTCAATGCAAATTAACAGAGATTAACTGTTCACTGTGAGTGATTCCTGTTTGGCCTGAGAGGGAGTGCTTTCTTTTACCATGAGTGTCTAATCTTTGATTTTGTGCCTCCATTTACCTCTTGTCGCACAATGGATGCAAATTACTTCTGGGATCTGAGCATGCAATTAAACACCTCACTTCAGAGTGTGACGAGCTCTGTGATTAAAGGAGAGGCTACGTGTGAATGGGCAGGCCTTGTCTGGCAACACGCTAACAGTTTTGCACTGGTTATAACTTATTAAAAGTGATATTGAGTGATATGTGTCACAGTTTAGTGATAACAGAAAACAAGAACTGCGGTGTTCATTTAAGTCTTGTTAAAAGTAATTAGACACAAAAAACTTACACAGCCTCTTGGCTGGTGTTAGACAAAACAACTGTCCTCAACCCAACATGCAGTGCACACACTGAAGGAACTATCCCAAAAAATATAAAGGAAAAGCTGTGCTGCAGTGGATATGTTTTTTTTTTTTTTTTTTTTTTACTTGTCCAGAAGATTGATTTTAGCCATTAAAAGCGAATTATGTTTTTATGATTCTGTACTTGATTCTGTGACTACAATTCTGTGTAATGTAGGGAAAAAAACCTCTAGTGTCTCATTGATATGCTGGTACACTTCACTGAGTTTTCTTTAAAGCAGAAATAAATCTATGCAAGTCTTATTAGAGCAGTTAGACTGCATATTGGAAAGCAAATTAAGTTTGATAAAAACAGACTGGGCTAAATTTGTGATCATTTCTAAATGGATGTGCAGTGTATTACATGTTGATCTTTTATATTTCAAATAAATTAAAGGGATAGTTCACCCAAAAAATAAAATTAGCCCATGATTTACTCACCCTCTAGTCATCCTAGGTGTATATGACATTATTCTTTCAGGCAAATACAATCAGAGTTTTATTAAAAATGTCCTGGCTCTTCCAAGCTTTATAATGGCAGTGAATGGCTGTTTCTGTTTTGAAGTCCATAAAAGTGCATCTCTCCATCATAAAAGTAATCCACACGGCTCCGGGGTGTAATAAAGGACTTTTCATGCGTTTGGGTAAGAAAAATATCCATAATTAAAACTTTAGAAACTGTAATCTCTAACTGTCATGCGCGCGTTCACGAGAGACCGGCGTTCCAGCGTATGACGTAGGACGCTCCGGTGAGAATATGCTAGTTCTGGCGAGAACCAAGTTTTGTTTTGCTCTATCCTTTGCGCTTCCGCGTTCGTCACCGAAACTTGTGCTACGCCTGCGTCCTACGTCATACGCTGGAACGCCAGTCTCTCGTGAACGCGCGTACAACAGTTAGCGGAAGTTAGAGATTACAGTTTGTAAAGTTTTAAATATGGATATTTTTCTTACACAAGATTCAAGATTATTTGTCACAAACACGCCACTTCACTTCAGAAGGCCTTTATTAAATCCCTGGAGCCGTGTGTATTACTTTTATGATGGAGAGATGCACTTTTATGGACTTCAAAACAGAAACAGCCATTCATTGCCATTATAAAGCTTGGAAGAGCCAGGACAGTTTTTATATAAATCAGATTGCATTCGTCTGAAAGAAGAACCTAGGATGCCTTGAGGGTGAGTAAATCATGGGCTAATTTTCATTTTTGGGTGAACTATCCCTTTAAGTGGTCACATAAAGTAAAAGTTTAACATTTAAAATCAAGCCTAGTATACACAGAAGATTTTGTCAGGGTTGTCAAACTTTCCAGTTTCTTGCATTTAGCCATTTTTATTTTTTTGTAATCCCCTCAGCATAAAACTTTAAAATAAGCAAAAGTGTTATTGCTGTGCCTCAGGGATCAGCTTTGGGGCCAGATGTGTTTTCAGCTGAGACTTCAGAGAAACATTTTCTTTTTTTTTTTTTTTTTCACTCTTCATACTAATTAGTTTTTAGGAAGCAGACACATGCTGCATACCTTCCTGCCATAATGATACATTTAGTCTAGCATTAAAGCAGGACCTTATTCTATTGTTTTTGGTGAATAAATGCTCATTTGCTCCATTGTTGTACAGCAGATAGTATGAGTTTGTGTGTCATCTGCTGGCTACTTCTCACAATAATCCAATAAACAATAACGTGTTTGTTAGAGGTTTCCTTTTATCATATGCATGTTATAATTGATTTAACATGCTGTGCATTGCTGTGCTCTATAATTGTTGCTGCTGTCTTCTTCACTGTCAGTCATTGCACACATTAGGATGTTATAAAAGGCTGAGAAAGCTGACTGATGGACGTTTTCATAAATGAAACGCCTGTCATTTTTTTTTCCAGCGATGAGACACTGTTTATCGCTTCCTCCACTGCCTCTCGTCATGCTGTTTCGGTCCGTTAGAGAGGACAGCTCTCACACATCCATGCAAACCACTCCTCAAATAAAGGCTGCAAAAATAATGTGTGGTTGTCATGACGCCCATCAGCTGTTCAGCTCAGAAATGAATACAGTAGACAGGAGACTGTCAGTCAAATCAAAGCAGCAGGACAATTACATAGAAAGCTCATTTCAGTATTGGATCTGCGCTGGTTTTGTTTCAGGACTTAGAACATTGACAGTTTTGGTTTCTAAATATTTCATGAATTTGAATGGTTTCATGCTCTTGGAAGCCAGTAATTCTCCTTAGAAAACATATTCATTCAAACCATGTTTATCATCGCTTTACGTGAATTAATTTATTTATTAATAAAAACATTTTTTTCATGTTTTTGTGTGTAAGGGCATGTCATGCATCCTGTCCAATATTAAGTTTAATTAAAGGTACAATATGTACGATTTTTAGATGAAAATATCCGAAAACCACTAGAACAGTGTTGTATATTTTGTTGACTTGTGCACTTGCATCATCCCAAATGTTTCCAACAATGTTTAAATCCAGAGAAATCAGCTAATTTAACCAGTTTTGCGAACCGTGTCCTTGCGTCATAACCATAGAATCATATTAAAAAATCATATTACAAATAAAAGACCCTAAATATATTCTGTGTTTTATTAGACAGGTGAGCAACTGTTTTATCAACAGATAACTGATCATTGTTATACATTTAAACACGGTTAGTCGTATTGTTTAAATCGCTTGTTTTCTTGATTTTCCATGTCTCAGAGATAACACTATTTTGGCTAGCATAGCATAATCAGAGAGAACTTTATCCATCATACATTTGAAAATTTACATTTACATTTATGCATTTGGCAGACACTTTTATCCAAAGCGACTTACATTGCATTCAAGGTACACATTTTTAAATTTTTGTCAGTTCTTGCTTTCCCTGGGAATCGAACCCATGACCTTGGCATTGCTAGTGCCACGCTCTATTGTTTGAGCTACAGGAAAGTTAAAATTAATTGCATGCCATTTAGCAAAAGCCATTTAGTCATCCAGCTTTTATTAATATGATATTCTAATATCGATTTAGCTTACTGTCTCTCTCATAGCAGCCACTGAGCGAACTCACAGTAACTTTAGAGTAAAGTAACTTTCAACACACTCAAATCTATTTAGTATGATTGTTTTAAAGGGTTAGTTCACTCAAAATTTTTTATTCTGTCATTAATTACTCACCCTCATGTCGTTCGACCCCCGTAAGACCTTTGTTCATCTTCGGAACACAAATTAAGATATTTGTGTTGAAATCCGATGGCTCAGAAAGACCTCCATTGACAGTAATGACATTTCCTCTCTGATTCATGATTCGGTTCGCGTGTGAAACCGCCAAACTGCTGACATCTCACTACAGTGATTCTGCAATAATTTTATGAAGTGACGAGAATAGTTTTTGTGCGCAAAAAAAACCAACAACTAAATAACGACTTATACAGAGATGGCCGATTTCAAAACACTGCTTCATGAAGCTTTGGACCGTTAAGAATCAGCGTATAGATTCGGCGGTTCGGATCGCCAAAGCCACGTGATTTCAGCAGTTTGGCGGTTTGACACATGAACTGAATCATGAATCAGAGAGGAAATGTCATTACTGTCAATGGAGGCCTTTCTGAGCCATCGGATTTCAACACAAATATCTTCATTTGTGTTCCGAAGATGAACAAAGGTCTTACGGGTGTCGAACAACATGAGGGTGAGTAATTAATGACAGAATTTTCATTTTTGGGTGAACTAACCCTTTAACCATGTCATCAAGCTACGCCTTTGCTTTGAATAAGCGACCTCTAGCGGCGAAAATTGCATATTGTGCCTTTAAAAGGACTTGCTTATAAGATGACAAAAATAGGGGATGTTTGTGCCATTTTATTATTTGTATTTAGTATATTTTTCTTCTCTTGCAGCAGAGCAACTCTGTGACACATTTTTGTTGAGAACCAAATATCAAAGGGATCTGAGGCGCGACAAGAGTTAATTCTTGCCTGCCAACAAGAATACCCAACAAGTTGGACTGAGTTGTTGACTCTGGATAATGTTGTAAAGTAAGCCTCAAGAAGCAGGGGCCTATTTTCCACATGTGCGCATCGCTGCTCTCTAAAGAATGTGCCTGAAGTTCTCCCATGTGACTGAGACAAATCTTGAAATCTTCAATTTCATGCTTGCTTAGTCCTTGGAACACTATTATTGATTGGTGTTTATAATTCCCTAATGATTGTTATGACCGGAAGAGGGCTGGAAGGATTTTGTTGTTGAAACATCTGTTTTTTTTTAAAGTCTATGCAAATTTTGTTTTGTCAATACATGCAACTCAAACGAGTAAATATATCATCAATCTTTTTTCGTGTTTTTGTCTTACCCTTATTCACTATGATAAGCCTATTATAAGTGTTTGTATTTTAGACCTGTTGAGGCATTTTTTGCAGGACATATTCAATAATATTACTGATCTGCCTGCATTGACACCATTGTATGATAACTGGACTGAGCTGGAAGATGACATCGTTTTCTCCTGAGTGGCTGTATAGATGAACTTGGATGAATTAATAACTAATGAATTTTACACTGTAAATGAATCAACACTGAACTTGCGTAAGCTGGACAATGACACTATTTTCTGTGTTGCATTATTTACCTGTTTATCACTGCTTTGAAACAATCTATATTTTGTTGTATATGGTGTGAGAGTGGCGTAGATTAGTTGTCACAACGAACGAGAAAGGTTGACATGGAGCAGCTAAATGTCAAACCTCCAGGGAATCACCCATTTTTTAAAAAAAAAGAAAAAAAAGGAGGAGAGGAGAGTCTGTTGGCAAAAAGAGAATGCAACAGAGCTCGTAGTAAAACAAGAATCATCATTAGCTTGGTTTTTCAGGCATGGCAAGAACTGAGGGATTTTAAATGTACAAACCCCGATTCCAAAAAAGTTGGGACACTGTACAAATTGTGAATAAAAAAGGAATGCAGTAATTTATAAATCTCATAAACTTATATTTTATTCACAATAGAATATAGATAACATATCAAATGTTGAAAGTGAGACATTTTGAAATGTCATGCCAAATATTGGCTCATTTTGGATTTCATGAGAGCTACACATTCCAAAAAAGTTGGGACAGGTAGCAATAAGAGGCCGGAAAAGTTAAATGTACATATAAGGAACAGCTGGAGGACCAATTTGCAACTTATTAGGTCAATTGGCAACATGATTGGGTATAAAAAGAGCCTCTCAGAGTGGCAGTGTCTCTCAGAAGTCAAGATGGGCAGAGGATCACCAATTCCCCCAATGCTGCGGCCAAAAATAGTGAAGCAATATCAGAAAGGAGTTTCTCAGAGAAAAATTGCAAAGAGTTTGAAGTTATCATTATCTACAGTGCATAATATCATCCAAAGATTCAGAGAATCTGGAACAATCTCTGTGTGTAAGGGTCAAGGCCGGAAAACCATACTGGATGCCTGTGATCTTCGACCCTTAGACGGCACTGCATCACATACAGGAATGCTACTGTAATGGAAATCACAACATGGGCTCAGGAATACTTCCACAGGCATTTTCTCTGGGCCAAGGCTCATTTAAAATGGACTGTGGCAAAGTGGAAAACTGTTCTGTGGTTAGACCAATCAAAATTTGAAGTTCTTTTTGGAAAACTGGGACGCCATGTCATCCGGACTAAAGAGGACAAGGACAACCCAAGTTGTTCTCAGCGCTCCGTTCAGAAGCCTGCATCTCTGATGGTATGGGGTTGCATGAGTGTGTGTGGCATGGGCAGCTTACACATCTGGAAAGGCACCATCAATGCTGAAAGGTATATCCAAGTTCTAGAACAACATATGCTCCCATCCAGACGTCGTCTCTCTCAGGGAAGACCTTGCATTTTCCAACATGACAATGCCAGACCACATACTGCATCAATTACAACATCATGGCTGCGTAGAAGAAGGATCCGGGTACTGAAATGGCCAGCCTGCAGTCCAGATCTTTCACCCATAGAAAACATTTGGCGCATCATAAAGAGGAAGATGCGACACAGAAGACCTGAGACAGTTGAGCAACTAGAATGGGACAACATTCCTATTCCTAAACTTGAGCAACTTGTCTCCTCAGTCCCCAGACGTTTGCAGACTGTTATAAAAAGAAGAGGGGATGCCACACAGTGGGAAACATGGCCCTGTCCCAATTTTTTGAGATGTGTTGATGACATGAAATTTAAAATCTACTTATTTTTCCCTTAAAATTATACATTTTCTCAGTTTAAACATTTGATATGTCATCTATGTTGTATTCTGAATAAAATATTGAAATTTGAAACTTCCACATCATTGCATTCTGTTTTTATTCACAATTTGTACAGTGTAATCTGGTTTGTAAAGGTGACGCAAAGATGGCGCTTTTAGGTGAGTCAGGAATTTATTGAAGAGATAAACTACCATATGCCGCTCTATAACAGAGTTGAATATTAGACTGCTGTCACTTTAAGAGTTTATGCACAGATCCAATATACTGTTTCTCAACTATTTAACATACCAAAACCGATTTAAACCTTTATGGTACGGAGTTGCCATATGGCAACAATTAATTTCTACTGATTGTTATTCGAGAAATAAATGCAATATATTGCACTATGGGAATTAAAAGGGCAGGCCTTAAGGTAGCCAATGAGGAGCTTTTTCAAATGCCAAAAAAAAAGTCAAATGGCATTTGAATGTCCCTCCAAAACTCTCTTTCCCCCCGACACCCTCACATGGAAGACACTTGTTGAAGTGCTCCAGAAATTGCTTTATTAACCTAATTTCCCCAATTTGGAATTTTTTTTTATACATAGTAGCATCAATAATATAATTGCAGTTATTAATTTATATGAAGTGTTTATCGTAGTATATTTGTATTTATGTATAAATAACAAAATATCTTCTTTTCAGAAAACGAATACAGTAATATTTTATGGAAAGGGCAGAGTTAGCTCTTCCATGTGATGAGAGAGGGGATGAGTTAGCCAAAGTATAGGGAACGATACGGATTAAATGATAGGGATCTACTTATTTTTGGTTTGCGTGCATTTAAATAGAAATGGAAATCATAATTTTAAATAAAAACTGCTTTTTTGACCATTTTCCATTGTGGTACAGCGTTGCCATATAGCAACGTTTCCCTATACCCCCCCAAAAAGATTTTGATGAAATCAAAAAAAAAAAAAAAAAAAAAAATGAAATCAAAATGAAATCAAATTGTATGATGAAAGTTATTTAATGTAATATAAAAGTTTTTTTTTTTTGTTGTTTTTTTAAATGTCATGGTTAGAACAATGCATAGAGGGTTAACTGAATACTCGTGAAGAATGGCATTCATTTTGTGTGTGTTTGACCATTTAAGCACAGTAAGCCACCCATTTTGGTACTTGTGACTCACAAGCTGTTTGAGAGGCAGCTTTATGTGTGCGGCACTTCTAGATCAGTGCTTTGATCACACTTTTGGTGTGAGCGCAAAATTAGTAAAATTATGTGCAATACAAACACTATTTAACCAGAGCGAAAGAGACAAGTGAGTAAGAGAAGGCGGGTGTGTGTCGTTTCGCCGTCAGAGAGAAGAGAGCAAGAACGTGCAGATGACATTACTGCCTGCACTGTTCGGAAATTGGAAAGACGTGAGACTGAACAGCCAATCACCAGTCCGGGCCGATCATCCGGAAAAAATGGCTGATTCCAGTCCCTGGCTGGTCGATCGGTGCATCTCTAAGCACAACCAAAAAAGTTCTTCTGCAAAATGCATGCAGTTTTGTTTTTTAATCGCATAAGGGCCAAATGTTGTATAGTGCACCATTAAGCTATTTGTTGTCACAATTGGACAGACACTGAAAGCTCTAGTATGAAAGCATCATTTCTTGTTATTTATAATGATTCTAATCTATTCCTCGTCCTTTTCCCTTCTGTTTTTTTTTTTTTTTTTCCTCTCCCCTTATTTCTAACCGTCCCTTCTGCTCCAGCTGGTTGGTGGTGAGTTTGACCTGGAGATGAACTTCATCATCCAGGATGCAGAGGCCATCATCTGCATGTTGGAGCTGCTGGAACACTGTGAAGTCACATGCCAGGCGGAAATCTGGAGCATGTTCAACGCCATACTGCGCAAGAGTGTCCGAAACCTGCAGACCAGCACTGAGGTTGGCCTCATTCAAAGGCTATTGCTCAAAATGAGCTCTGTGGATGACATGATCGCAGGTGAGTGGGCTCGACCTGAGACCAGAGAGTTAGAATTGACCTCTTGTAAAACCCATTTCTTTCTATTTTCCTGAAGCTCTATAAGTGGTTCAGCTCTGAAATAAAAGACGTACAAAAAACAGTTTGAGAAGGTGGATTTTGCAGATTATCACTGAAAAATGATTTAAAGTTCAGTCTGTTCCTTGAAAGAGAAACATTGTATAGCTTATTTTTATAACTTAAATAATGCTTGAGTTATATTAACTACTTTAATGGTGTTTTGCTAGTTTTGGAACTGTGGTCACTATTAAAGGGATAGTTTATCCAAAAATTCTGACATCATTTACTCACCCTCAAGTCGTTCCAAACCTGTTTAAATGTCTTTGTTCTACTGTACACAAAGGAAGATATTTTGACTAACATAGTTAGTCAAAAAATACTATGGTAGTCAATAAGGGGTGAGGGGATCTGAGTAATTAATGACAATTTATTTAGGTACAGAAAATCTGCTTACCCCCAGGGCATCCAAGATGTAGGTGTCTTTGTTTCTTCAGTAGAACACAAATTAAGATTTTTAACTCCAACCGTTGCACTGTGCCAGTCGTATAATGCATGTCGGTGGTCACAGTTGAGAGTATGAGAGCTATGAGAATAAAAAAAAAAAAAAACATACTCATACGAATCCATATTAAACCCTGCAGCTCGTGACGACACATTGATGTCTTAAGACACGAAACGATCGGTTTGTGTGAGAAACCTGACAGTATTTATATAATTTTTTACCTTGAATACAACACTCAATCTCAATGGGATGCAAGTGATCTCTCGCGCGTATCTCTACGCCATATAGTGTAATTTGACCTCACCCACCGGAAGTAACAGCGCGCTCGCGGCTGTTGTACATAGTGTTGTATTTGAGGTAAAAAAAAATATATAAATACTGTTCAGTTTCTCACACAAACCGATCGTTTTGTGTCTTAAGACATCAATGTGTCGTCACAAGCCGCAGGATTTAATAAGGATTCAAACATCAAATTTTCCTTTTAAGTTGACCAATCCAAAAAATAATCCTTACCACTAAAAAGCACGGAGATCATCATTGGCTTCAATTGCAATTTTGCTTAATTTATTAAAAAGGAATGTGTATTTTAGTTTGAGATTTGAGATCAAGCTGTGTCATTGCAAAAGCAGATTTACTTTAAACTACAGTACATTGCATATTAAATGGAGCTTGTTGTTTATATATCATAAAAGGTCAGATATAACACTCTTAAATCGGCTTTGAACAACACATGCAAGATATGAGCAATGTCTTGTTGATTTCTTAGACGTCCGAGAGCGATGCGAATCGCTGTGAGTGAAAGAAATGTGGATTAAATTGCCATCTTCTCAGCAGTGGAATTCATCATAGGCATGAAGAAGAAACTGAGAGAAAAATCTCATTAGTTGCACCCTCTCGTAATGAGATCGAGTGGCAGTTTAGAGCAATATTAAATTTTAGTTGCTGTTTATGAATGAATAATAATGTTTTTTGATTCATTCCTATATAGTCTATAATTCATGGCCAACATCTTCTGAATTAATGCCATTTTTCACAATCAAAATCTTTTAAGAGGCAGAGGCTGTGAATTGCCTCATGGAAGGTTTCAGCAGCAATCTTGTTGAAAATCAAAATTAAAGTGTAAAATGGCATTAATTAACATACATTCTCATGTTGAGTGTTTAACCTGAAATAAAAGCACTTATTTTCCTTTGATGGCAAAGCTTAATTTTCAACATCCATTACTCTGATTTTCAGTGTCACGTTATCTTTCAGAAATATGTTGATTTGGTGCTTTAAGAAATATTTACAGTGGTGGTCAGAATTATTGGCACCCCTGGTAAATATGATCAAAGATGGCTGTAAAAATAAACCTGCATCGTTTATCCTTTTGAATTATGCCACTAAAAATGTGAAAAAACCTAACCTTTCATTGAAGTAAAATTATTAAAAGTGGGGGGAAAATCACAGTATGAAATAAATGGTTTTCTCCAAAACACGTTGGCCATAATTATTGGCACCCTTTTATTAAATACTTTTTGCAACCTCTTTTTGCCAAGATAACAGCTCTGAGTCTTCTCCTATAATGCCTGATGAGTTTGGAAAACACCTGACCAGAGATCAGAGACCATTCCTCCATCCAGAATATCTCCAGATCCTTCAGATTCCCAGATCCATGTTGGCGCTTCTCTTCAGTTCACCCCTCTCATTTACTATAGGGTTCAGGTCAGGGGACTGGGACGGCCATGGCAGAAGCTTCATTTTCTGTTCACTGACACATTTGTGTGTTGATTTTGATGTTTGTTTTGGATCGTTGTCCTGATGGAAGATCCAACCTTGGCCCATTATAAGATTTCTAGCAGAGGCCATCAGGTTTTGATTTTTTTATCTGTTGGTATTTGCTAGAATCCATGATTCCATGTATCTGAACAAGATGTCTAGGACCTCCATCAAAAAAATAGACTCACAGCATAAAATATCCAGCTGTATTTTTAACCGTGGACATGGGGTACTTTTTATCCCATCTGGTGGGTTTACTGCCAAAAGCTCTTTTTATAGTTTCATCTGACCATAGAAACTGTTCCCGCTTGAATTTGAACAATGCAGATTTTTCTTTATAGCCATCATTGATCTATGTATATGTGTGTATGTATATATATATATATATATATATATATATATATATATATATATATATATATATATATATATGTGTGTGTGTGTATATATATATATATATATATATATATATATATATATATATATATATATATATATATATATATATATATATATATATGTGTGTATATATATATATATATATATGTATATATATATATATATATATGTATATATATATATATATATATATATATATATATATATATATATATATATATATATATATATATATATATATATATATATATATATATATATATATATATATATATATATATATATATATATATATATATATATATATATACACACACATATATATATATATATATATATATATATATATATATATATATATATATATATATATATATATATATATATATATATATGTATATGTACGCACACACACACTGTGTGCAGAATTATTAGGCATGTTGATTTTCTAAACATATTTTTTTTTTTTTGGCCCATTTACAAACCACATTAATCTTAATAACTACTATTAATTTGGTATTTAATCATTTAGAAGTGATATATAATTGTTCATGAAGGCTGTAAATGAAAAACACCTTTCCTGACCTCAACCCGATAGAACACCTTTGGGATGAATTAGAGCGGAGACTGCGAGCCAGGTCTTCTCATCCAACATCAGTGCCTGACCTCACAAATGCGCTTCTATAAGAATGGTCAAAAATTCAGATAAACACACTCCTAAACCTTGTGGAAAGCCTTCCCAGAAAAGTTGAAGCTGTTATAGCTGCAAAGGGTGGGCCAACTCCATATTAAACTCTACAGATTAAGAATGGGATGTCATTAAAGTCCATACATGTAAAGACAGGCGTGGCAATATAGTGTATATAGTTTTTCTTAAATAAAGAAAACAGCCAGTTCTTTATTTACAAACAAGCAGAGGTGCTCCAAAAAAGAACTTCATTCAAGATAGAGGGGGGGTGGAGTTATAAGGTTTTACAGACAGTTTGAGGAGCCAATGGAGTTACAAGGTTTAGTCACAAGCTCTTTTTAATACTTTTCATTGGTTAAATATTTCTAAAACCCACAGACAGACATAAAGAATCAGTAGTAATGATTTATTTAAAAAAATGGAGATACAAGGTTCGTCCCGACAGTGACGATATATAATTATTATTAAAATGTTCAGTTCACTACACTACATTTGTAGTGTTCCAACCTTTTCCTGCTTGAATATCCAGTTTTGCTCTAAAATATGTCATTTTATGGAAGTAAAATTTGTTTTAAATGCTGTTTAATATTGACTTTAATCTCTATTTAACCTGGAACATTTCTTTAAGGAAGAGCTAGCTTTTTTTCTAGGCATTTGCTTATGCTTCCATACTCGGGATAGGTGCTGGGGGTTCTTATTGATCCACCTGCATGTCTTACTGTGAATATAATTACTGTGTTATAATACAGTGTCTTGTGTTAGTTGCACACCTGTTCCCCGGGGGAATCCTACTGTTTACAACCACACTGTGCCCACTTCATTAATCCAGAGCTAACGTCTCTTTGTCTCTCTGTTTCTTTTTTCCTATGATGAACAGACTTGCTGGTGGATATGCTGGGAGTTCTGGCCAGCTACAGTATCACCGTCAAAGAACTCAAATTGCTCTTCAGCATGCTGAGAGGAGAAGGAGGATTGTGGGTAAGCCACTGAAAATGAGTGAAAACTCATGTAGGGCTCTGGGGCTCCAAGGGGTTGTTAGCTTCACCTCTTTGGAGATCGTTTTGGAGCCTTTTTAGACATCTGGAGCAATCAACCGCAGAGCAGATCAGGCCTGCCCAGGTATCGATTCACCGTTTTCTCGAGTGAGGGGTATTGACAGAACATCAACTGCTGGCAGACGCCACAGTGAGGATGTTGTCACAATAGCTTTAAGTTTTTAGATAGAGTGAAGTACCCCTTCTAGAGAAAAAAGAGAGACTTGTGGGAGGACTTGGCCTTTAATAAGACAATTAGTTACGAAACACGAAAATAAAATGTTTTGATCAGCAGGGTTTTCATAAGCTTGCCAAAACAGGTGAGAATGACAGATTGGATTGAAGTTCTTAAATCAAAATCGATTTAGTGAGGCAAAACATAAAATTTAAAATTGAGCGTTTCAGAAGTTCTTGCTGAGAAGGTCCTGTGGGAGTTTAGTTATTGTAATTTGCTTTATCCTTAAGTCGCTTATCTTACCTATCACATTCTTCTGTCTTCCATAGCCAAGACATGCAGTCAAACTGCTCTCAGTTCTCACTCAGATGGCACAGAGACATGGACCCGACACTTTCTTCAACTTCCCTGGCCGAAGTGCTGCTGTGAGTGATCCTGCCTTTTTTCCTATAATGCACATTTTACATGTTCTTTTAATGCACATTTCACTTGTCGTGACGTTAATTAAATGCTGTTTTTAAACTGGTATTGTCATGATACTGATGATAACTGACAAAATAATATTAAAACAATTTTTATAATGAAATAATTTTATCATGCACACTACCTTTCAAAATGTTGCAGTCAGTAAGATTTTTTAAAAATGTTTTTGTAAGTCTCTTATCTTCACAAAAGCTGCATTTATTGAAATATACAGTAAATTTATTAGCAAAATTATTACAATTTAAAATAACTATTGTGTGTTTTGATATATTTTAAATATAATTTCTGTGATGGCAAAGCTGAATTTTCAGCTTCACATTCAGGGTCACATGATCTTTCAGAAATCATTCTAATATGCTGATTTGCTGCTCAAGAAATATTTCCTTTATTATTATCAACATTGGAAGCAGATGCGCTGCTTAATATTTTTGTGGAAACTGTGATAGGCCTACATTTTTTTTTTACTTTTTTTGTTTTGTTTTTTGTAACGATGTGAGCATCTTCACTCTCAGTTTTGATCAATTTAATATGTCCTTGATGCATAAAAGTATTTAATTCTTAAAGGTGCAATATGTAACTTTTCTGTCCGCTAGAGGTCACCTATTCAAAACAAAGGCGTAGTTTGATGACGCCAAGCTTGAGCGCAGAATCATGGGACATGTGGTCTTCACCTCACAGCCGGTGAAAAAGAATCGGTATAGGACTCGGGCAGAAATCAAGTTCATGGATGCGATTATTAACGTTAGTGTATGAAGCAGAGCAGAACCGAGTGTTGTGGGCTGAGCAAGGCTGTTTCAGTGATTGTTAATAAGATGAATGCAACACACACCTTGCGAGCAGCGGGACTTTTATTATGCCACAGTCGCCGGCACCATTTCCGCAGGAAATTCAGGAGTATGAGGTAACGCATCTCTGTTTATCATATTAGATACAGTTGAGTGTGTTGAAAATGATGTTATGACGTTACTCTGTGCGTTCGCTTGGCGGCTGCTATGACACTTGTTGCACACTGCAGTAAGAGTAAAGCGTTTCTGCTAAATAAAACCGGAAGCCGAGGTTAACGCAGATATGACGCAATTGACAGGCGACTCTCTCACATGTCCCAGTTCATTTGGTTAAAATAGCAAATTTACAAATAGTTGGAAACATTTGGGATATTGTAAGTACTCAACTGAACAAAATATATAACACTGGCCTAGTGGTTTTTGGATATTTTACTGAAAAAATTTTACATAGTGCACCTATGTGTAAAATATATGTAAAATATCCCAATTTTTTTTTTTCTAATATCTGCCAATCAGTAATATGGTGCTTGTGTATCCTTACTGTAATATCATAATATAATATATATTTGGTTGGCTGACGATATGTGGGAACAATGAGTACTTTTATAATTGTTTGATTTTTAGAAGAATGAATGGATGCATACAAAAATGTCAAGCATACATTACATATACTTAGTCATAAACCAAGTCATTTTTTTTTTTTTTTCTGCCAGGCAATTGCGTTACCTCCTATTGCCAAATGGCCTTATCAGAACGGCTTCACCCTCAACACCTGGTTTCGCATGGATCCTTTGAACAACATCAACGTGGACAAAGACAAACCCTACCTTTACTGGTGACTACATTCACAGCCTACATACGCTTTCATGTGGTTATATTTAACTTTGTCAACTCTTAGATAAAACTTGCTTAGCAGAAAAGAAAATGACCTTCAGGGCCTGCTTCTGTAAGTACATTAAACTGAGTGGCTTTGTTTTAGTGTTTAACACAGAGAAAGGGAGGGAGGGAGGGAGGGAGGGAGGGAGAGAGAGAGAGAGAGAGAGAGAGAGAGAGAGAGAGAGAGAGAGAGAGAGAGAGAGAGAGAGAGAGAGAGAGAGAGAGAGAGAGAGAGAGAGAGAGAGAGAGAGATGAGTGTTCTGGCTGCTTTGCCACTTATATAATGAGCTTTGTTTGAAGATTTTGTTTTCTGATGATGTGGTGGATTATGCAAGCATAAAAGGGAATTAGGTCAGATTCTGCTGATTAAACCAATAGGTGTTTGAACCCAGGGTAGAATGTTCTGGAATCACTGGAAAATCTCTGCAGAGGGACACCGGGGTGGAAATAGACATTAATTTGGGCTTTTAATGTCAGCCAGGCAAAAGAACATCGTATGTAGAGACTTGTGGGTAATTAGAGCTCAGATCAATAGCACAGACGCGTGTTTATTGGCCAGGGTTCCAGGAGCGAGGGAAAATGGTCCTCAAGGGAGAAGGAGTGAGTGCATTTTGAGAGAGAGAAAGAAGGACAACTTCTATTTTTGATCAGCCTTGAGCTTTTTTTTCTCCAAGATATTTTAAGGCATTTGCCTCTGATATTAGTTTACAATCATATTACCCATCTAACAAATCATTTTAAAGAAAGCATTTTTCACATGTTCTTGAGTTCAGAATATATAAATTCCTCTATGCATTGTGTAGATCCAGGAACTGAGAAACTGCCCCCGGGCTTTGTGAGGAGGTTACAAAACAGTGTTGTTGAAGTCTTCCATGCTAATAATGCTAGCTACCGTTCCTAAGCGCTGGGTTTGAGAGTGAGCGCTGTGTCCCGCTTGCTGTTGCGCTGCCAGATCTGTAGCCTGGAACTGGCAAGCGCAGGACCGCTCACACAAACTCAACTCAGAGTTCAGTTTGTGCGTGACACAGATTCGGAATAAAAGGAGATGTTCGCAGAGGAACAGAGTATTGATTCACGCTGAGAATCAGTGTTATTCTCTGCTCTTGAAGACACTAAAACGATCTCTTGTGCTGTTAGTTTTCTTGGATGTGACGGTTTATAGCCCTATTTTAGGGAACAGAGAACACAAAACTGTCTGACATTTTGAAATGTAGACAGATATCGTTACTCTCTGTTGTGGAACAGGAAACAAGCTAATGCATATCTGGATACCTACACACCAGGGGCATTTCCTTCAAAGAGGCAAGGGAGGCAGTGCCTCCTCAAATAATTGGATGAGAAAATATTCCATATTAAGATAATAAAACAATGCAAATATTACAAAATGTGACATCAACAAGTGTATAAAGCGTTCGTTTTTCTAAAGTGACACTGAAGTTACAGCTGGAGGCGCGTTTTAATTGACACCCCAAAATATGTGGCGAGTTTAGTGGCGAGTAATGAGAATGAATGGGGACAAGCCACGTGAGAGGAGGCAATGGCTCCATCATGCTGTTATTGGATGTGATTGGTTATGATTGGATATGATTGGTTTGTGCCATAAGTCCCACCTCTTGTTTTTGTGTGTGTTCCAAGTTCACAAATCAGTCTGAATGAACAAAATGATGCAGTTTAATGTGAAGAAAGTAAGTAAAAAAACTCTTTAGCTATTACCATAGATATTAAAAACTTTAGATATTACCACTTTGTCATGTCAAAATCAAACTTGAAATGAACTGAAAACATGATGACTGTGGGTCAACTAGGTGAAATTAAAGGTAACCTAACTTTGTCTGTGATCAGTGTTCATATCGAGTTTGATAACATAAGTAAGACTATAAGTTGACTATTAAAGAACAGCTGAACATCAGTTCACAAATAAAATATATTTTTTAAATTGTTAAATTGTGTCTTTAGTTATTATTTTGGAATACATGTAAAAATGGTTAAAAAACTAAACTTGATGAGAATGAACAAGAACATTTTAAACTAGCATAAGATGGTTTTAGCTGGTCTTAGATCAGAAGTCAGAAAGCCGCTTTCCTGACCAGCTGAAAAGTGCCCACAATTCCTATTGAAAAACCAATTAAAATAAAACGTACGCTAGTTAATTATTATTACTATATTTTTTTTTGAAGCAGGGTTGCCAATTACTAGCACGTGTAGGTTGGCCAGGGCTAAGATAGAATTTACAAGTTTTAGCCTGACCAGTAGGAAACTGCCTGGTTGCTGACTAAGATTAGCAAACCACCTTAGACACCTTTTTCCAGCAGGGGATGCTAACTCTTTCCCCGCCATTGACGGAAAATGTTGGCGTCCCATGGTTTCACTGTTATATGGTAGGGGGTGCTGTTACGCATACCGAATCTCCTAATCAAAACACAGATGAAGAAGAAGCAGAAACAAGCGAGCTATAGGATGAGCTATAGGACTGTGAAGCTTTAGGGGTGTTGATAGACTCAATCTGCTCCATCTGTGTTTGATCATCGTTCTGAATCCGATCTGGATGTAGACCCAATTTTCTCAGCTTTTGGCTTAAATGTTGCTTTTTTATTAAACTTACCCACATTCAAGAGTTTTTTTGTTGAAAAGAGGGTCTATTCTTTATTTTGTTATTAAGTTATTCATACAACAAAATATATCAAAAACTTTTGTGAAAATGATAAAAAATGTTGGCGGTGGCTTGCAACTTTTTTTCAAAACATCGGCGGGGAAAGAGTTAAGAAAATATATTTTGCAAATGCACCACCTTAAAGTGTAATACCGTATATTATATGTGTATTTATTGATTTTTCAATTTCAGTTTCCGCACAAGCAAAGGCATCGGCTACTCGGCACATTTCGTGGGTAACTGCTTGATTGTGACATCACTGAAGTCAAAAGGAAAGGGCTTCCAGCACTGCGTGAAATATGACTTTCAGCCCCGCAAGGTAGGCTTTCATTTCCAGCTTTGATTTTCTCTCTCTCTCTCTCCTACTAGCATCTGTAGTAATCTACTGATTGTGTTGTGAAGAAGTAAGAATCAAGTGGATGCACTTGTACATTTTTTTGCGGTGATGCTCAGTGAAAATCACGGAGCTGTGCCGGAGGATGGATGATTCTGTTAACTGGGCTAAATATGCTGTTTACAAACTGTTGCTGAACCCCAGGACATGAGATAACTGAGGCCATTTTCTGCATTTGTTTTGTTGAATTGATGGGAAATCTCTTGGAAATCACTGCACAGCTGCTGCAGTTCTGAAACATCTGTCTAATAAATGATTCCTTGTTTCTACTCAATATTTAAGGCTCTTAGCTGGTGTAATCTTTATAAATGTTAATAACTCTGACTTGCTCTTTTGAGCCTTAGTGGAAAGGGCTCGCCAAGGTTCTTTCCTAAAATCGAATCTTACAGTTGTGCAGTCATGGGAACAAGTTTGCATATTGTGTGAAACTGTGCACAAGATGATGCTTTATTAAATGTAAAATAAAATAAAATAAAAGTAAATATGATGAGAATTTTATGTCTAAGTAGTTACATTTAAATAGCACATTTAAATGTATCTGTTTACAGAAAAAGCATTTTCATTTTCAGCCACTTCTGTGTTTAGATATAATAATATGCAATGATGTACATATAAGCCGTTGTGATTCAGACCTCTTGTGGTTCAATAGTGATAAAATAACAGTTTAAATCACAGTTTAAGAAGAGAATTGCAGTTTTTTGTAGCTCATTTTATTATCATCTGTTATGCACATGTAAATTAACTGTTTAATTCTTCTGATCTCCAGTGGTTTTATTTCTTTTTTCTTTTTCAACTCTCTTAGTACATTTTGATGTGGTCTTGTTTTGAGGATAAAAAGCAGATGCATTGCAATGACAGAATGGCAATAGAACATTATTGTAGTTCATGCATATATGTATTTTTCAAAATGTAGCTAAATGGATATGTTAGGCATGTTGTTTTAAACATTTACTGGTATGAAAGAGAAAACGATGATTGTTGGATGTTATGTTGCTTCGAAAATATACAACCAAACCAACAGAACACACAGAACATGCTACTGCAGCTTCACTCCAGTGTGTGTTTGAAACACTGCACCATATCGTGACTCTTTCGTGTGGTGGCACATTGACAGAAATGAAATCTGTAATGACCCTTGTCTCCTGCTAAGTAAACCTGCCTTTACTCCTCTCGCTACTCTGATTTCCTCTCTGCCTCTGTCGGCTTTCTCTCCTCTCCTCTCTTCTCCTCTCACTCAAGATCTGATGTATTATTTATATCTAAATGCAAATTTTTACTGCATTAGACCTTCTGCCTACTGCCCATGAAAATGGTTTTGGGTTGAATTTTGGGCTTTCATTGCCAGGAAAGAAAAATACAGCTAAAACCCCATTTAAAAAAAAAAAAAAAAAAAAGATTCTGTCCATCTGAAATTCTATAATTTCTCTGTTTTCCCTGATCGAGCCTGATATGGCTTTTGTATGAATTAGTTTACTATCAAGAAGTATTGTTGGATTTTTGTACAGTATAAAAAATATTGTTGGTTTAACTTAAAGTAAGTAACCTGGTTGCCTTAAAATGTTGAGTTCAGTGAAATTTAAATTTAATGAGTTAATACAATGAAGGAAATGGGTTAAATGTTGTGATAAATCATGAAAATAGCACAATTTGGCATGTTTCACTGCATTATAACAAAAAAACACTATTACGCAATATGCCTACACAATCTGTTAATACTATTTGAATAAAGGGTGATGTCAATTCTCAAAAAATGTTCATTGTATTAACTCAAATGTTTAATTTCAATGAACTCTGTATTATTATTACTGTATTATTATCAGTGTTTTATACATAATATAAATATTATAAATAGAAACATGAAAATTAGCCCATGATTTACTCACCCTCAAGCCATCCTAGCTGTATATGACATTCTTCTTTCAGACGAATACACAACCCTGTCAGAATTGATTTTAAGATTGTGACCCACCAGTTGAGAACCATTGAGATTTGCATTATTTAAACAGACAATTCCTTCCTCATGTACTGCTATGTACTAATATGTTTTTTTTCTTTCTCTAGTGGTACATGATCAGCATCGTTCACATCTACAACCGTTGGAGAAACAGCGAGATTCGCTGCTATGTCAATGGACAGCTCGTCTCCTACGGTGACATGGCTTGGCACGTCAATACCAACGACGTAAGACCACTTTGCTATCGCTCTCTCTGTTTGTAACTGCCGGATGTACTCTTAAAGTACTACTGTGTGCACAGTGTAAAATTAAATTATAAAAGATGCATTGATTTACCACAGTTTCAGAATAAATAAATGGCATTTATTGCTGCCAGCACGTCAAGCCTATCATGTAGTTTAGACTATACAGCAGTGTGTGCGCTGCAATTTTACTGTATACTATTTTACTTGATACTGATTAATGTTTTTTTGCAATATGATGAAAATGGGACACTTTAATGTGGAAAAGATAAAGGTTGTCTGTTGTGAAACAGAAATATACACCAATCAGGCATAACATTATGTCCAAATATTGTGTTGGTCAACCTTTTGCTGCCAAAACAGCCCTGACCCGTCGAGGTATGGACTCCACTTGACCCCTGAAGGGGTGCTGTGGTATCTGGCACCAAGATGTTAGAAGCAGATCCTTTAAGTTGGCGAAATCATTCTAATATGCTGATTTGCTGATCAAGAAACATTATTATCAATGTTGAAAACAGTTGTGCGGCAATTATATATATATATATATATATATATATATATATATATATATATATATATATATATATATATATATATATATATATATATATACACAGTCGTGCTCAAAATTATTCATGCCTATGTAAATATGACCAAAGAAGGCTGTTAAAATAAAACTGTGTTGTTAATCCTTTTGATCTTTTGTTTTAAAACATTAAAGATACAGCAGAGTATTTCATTTTACACATGGGGTACTTTTTTTATCCCTGTGTGCACCAAACCATCTTGAGTGTTTGCTGACAAAAGCTCTTTTTTTTCTCCATCTGACCACAGAACCAGATCCCGTCTGAAGTTCCAGCAGTGTCAGTTACTTTTCAAATGTTCTGTGGTCAGATGAAAAAAACACTCAAGATGGTTTGGTGCGCACAGGGATAAAAAAAGTACCCCATGTGTAAAATGAAATACTCTGCTGTATCTTTAATGTTGTGGGCCTATCTTTCTTCCAGAGATCCTGGACATTTTGTTCAGATACACGGTATCATGGATTCTAGCAAATGTCAGATAAAAAATTAAAACCTGACTGTCCCAGCTAGAAATCTTATAATGGGCCAAGGTTGGATCTTCCAACAGGACAGTGATCCAAAACAAACATAAAAATCAACACAAAATTGTGTCACTGAGTACAAAACCAAGTTTCTGCCATGGCCATCCCAGTCCCTGACCTTAACACTATAGAACACAGCCTTCACAGCCTTCTTTGGTCATATTTACCAAGGGTATGAATAATTTTGAGCACAACTGTGTGTGTCTGTGTGTGTGTGTGTGTGTGTGTGTGTGTGTGTGTGTGTGTGTGTGTGTGTGTGTGTGTGTGTGTGTGTGTGTGTATGTATGTATGTATGTGTGTGTGTATATATATATATATATATATATATATATATATATATACACACTTTTATTCAGACCAAAAGAGACCGTAAAGACATTTATATTGTTACAAAATATTTATTTTTACATTTCTATTCATCAAAGAATCCAGACAAAAATGCATCACAGTTTCCACAAAACAAATATTAAGCATGCAAAAAAAAACATTATTAATAATTGAGCACCGATAATAATTGATAAGAGCACACAATCAGCATTTTAATATGATTTCTGAAGGATCATGTGACACTGAGGACTGTGTAATGATGTAATGATGAGTAATGATGCTGAAAATTCAGCTTTGATGTCACAGAAATAAATTACATTTAAAATGATATTAAAACAGAAAACAGATGGTTTATTTTAAAGTGTAATATTATTTAATAATATTACAGTTTTTACTGTATATTTCATCAAATAAATACAGCCTTACTGTTTCCAAACTTTTGACAGGTACTGTGTGTGTGTGTGTGTGTGTGTATGTATATGTATATATATATATATATATATATATATATATATATATATATATATATATATATATATATATATATATATATATATATATATATATATATATATATATATATATATATATAGCTTTTCATCAGAGAACCTTGTCAGCTCAAGCTTAATATAAGACATTATCTTGGGGATTCAGTGATTAGATTAAATTTCACAGACCTTTGCTTTTCCTCTGTTTTGCTGTACCTCACTGAAAGCAATGTAAGATGATTAAAAGGTTGGACCAGCAGTGCTTAACCTCAGATCTCATGGGTGCTGATTTTGATTAAACTAATAGGCAGGTTTCAGCGCAGAATAATATCTCTGTAATACTACATCTCAATTACATTGTGAACCATTAGTCGCTTGGTATTGAGTTTGCATACTGACATCCACTATATTTCCACTATCTATTTTTTCCATACTATCCACTTTTTGAGAGATTGCTACTAAGAAATTCAAGCTGTTCTCTTGTGCTTATCACAGAGCTATGACAAATGTTTCCTCGGCTCATCTGAGACGGCAGACGCCAACCGAGTGTTCTGCGGACAGCTCGGAGCCATCTATGTGTTCAGTGAAGCGCTAAACCCTGCTCAGATATTTGCCATCCATCAACTAGGCCCAGGATACAAGGTATGTATCAGATTTGCCAATGTGCGTTATACCCCAATGCTTCACAGCCACCATTGATCTCCAAGAGATGTTATTCCTCTGTCTGTGACATTTGGTTATTGATTGATGTGCGCTCCAAGTTTCAACATGATTTCACCACCCGAAAGGAAACAACCACAGTTTTGAGATCTAAATCTCAGCTTATTTCAAGCTGGTCATTATTGTCTAGCTATGTTACAAAAAAGTCAAAACTGGATTTTCCATCAAGGAAAATGATGTGAGAAATGCTGCATTTACATATTTACTTGTTACCAAACGTTTGTTTGATGAGCCTTATACTTTTTGTTGTCATGCATTATTGCTTTTACACTGACGACAGCAAAGTTTCTCGGTTTTGCTTCCTAATGAAGTCTTCCGTTGATGAAGTCTGCCTCCGGATAGTTTATAGTCTTTCTTTCCCTTTCATGTCTCTGACCTTTTGTCGCTAATTCTCAAGGTGCTTTTGAAGTATTTTAGCATTTAATTGCATCCATGGGGTAAACAGAGCAGGTTACTGTGGATTTTTGTTCTTTTTTTTTTTTTTTTCAAGGCTATATCCTTATTAAATATGACGCTCTGTCCTATTAGTAATTGGGACTCACAGCAGTTTTTCAGTCTCATTGTGCAAAGTCTAATTTTCTCTGAAGCACCAGGCTTTGATTAGCGACTCATTATCTCAAACAATAAACCACATGCATGGAACGGATAGCATATGTATCCCAAAAATGACATTACACTGGTTCGAAGCCATTGTTTATGAGTGATGAGCTTTTCCTAATTTAATTTCAAATTCTGACACCAACTCAATTGTCTTTGCTCCATTACAGCAGTGCTTTACTTATGAGCTGTGTAATATAAAAGGGCAAATAAGTTAATAACTGCTAAAACAAATCCTAACAATTTATTTATTTATTTTTACCTAGTGTGTTTTTAAACTACCTGCTAGACATTTGCACTGGTTTTTCTCTAATCAGTGCAGGCTGGTCATTTCCCTTATTAATTGAGCTTCTAGACCTCTGATTCCCGCTGCCCCTCACATTGTCATGACGGACAGGTTGGCAGAAATAATGAGCAGTCTGCTTCAGGGAGAAAGCAATTACCCACCCAAGATAAACCTGTGAATGGAGTCTCTTGAAATCTGAACAGGGGTTGTATATTTCAATGGAGTGCCAGCTATCAGACTACCTGTCAGCTCTTCTGGCTGATCTATTGAATCTACCTTGTCTAGGAATAGGGCAAAAGCCTTCAGAGTTTATGTAGCAAGGCTAGACCACAGGGCCTGGCCCCCATTTGATGAAAAGCATGATAAAATGGGTTTTTAATTGTGATGGATCCACCGTAGGCATTACCTTCTAAAATGGTGTTTGTAGAGAGAATGACAGAATGAGGGTACAAAAAAAATCTGTTTTATGTTAGCACCTGCACATGCAAGCTGGACAAATATTAAAATAAATGCACAATTGCTTGTCAGAAAATAAGGGAAAGTCATTTTTTCTATATTCCTTTGTGTGTGTGTGTGTGTGTGTGTGTGTGTAGTAAAACAAAATGAGTTATTGTTTTGTTTTTTTGTAAAATCATTGGGTCTCATTCACTAATGATTGTGTGGATTATTTCATATTTGTACACACTGGAGAACTCACGAAAGATCTCCACCTAATTTATAACACGTGCGTATACACATGAATTTGTTCTTAATCTTGCTCCAAGTATTCTAAATAAGCGCCCACGTACACAAGGTTAGTCATTTGCATAAGTCATTCCAAAACCATCTCCATATTAAGGCTTTCCACACAACCTTTCCTTTACAGCCTTTCGTCACTCTCGTCAATCATATGCCACTCTCTGCAGATGCGCTCTTGCCAGACCCCCGAGCAAAACCAGTTCAAACCCAATAAATGCTTTTTATACAGACAGAGATTTCAGACTTCTCATTAGCTAGCTGAACATACGCTATATCTGCATTATTCAGAGAAACCTCACAGCTGAAGCTATAACTCAGCTTTCGTTGTAACTAAGCCCAGGGAACGACCCGTTGAGGAATCTTAGATGGGTGAAAGACCGCCTCTGCAGAAGAAGATCAGCGCCTACATTGCAATGTATTGTCATCATTGCAACTTTGGCCCTGCCCACTGGCGTGTTAGTAAAATGATGAGGAGAGGAGCGATACAGGATCGATACAGGACTAAAAATAACATTACCTTCCAAAGGATCCTAATGCTCTTCACTGAGCGCTTACACAGATACACTCAGGAACATCAGCGGGTCCATGTCATCCATGTCTTGCACTGGTGCGCAGTCATGTTGGAACAGGAAGGGGCCATCCCCAAACTGTTTCCACAAAGTTGGGAGCATGAAATTGTCCAAAATATCTTGGTATGCTGAAGCATTAAGAGTTCCTTTCACTGGAACTAAGGGGCCAAGCCCAACCCCTGAAAAACAACCCCACACCAAACTTTACACTTGGCACAATGCAGTCAGGCAAGTACCATTCTCCTGGCAATCATCAAACCCAGACTCAGATTGTCAGACAGAGAAGCGTGATTCGTCACTCCAGAGAACACATCTCCATTGCTCTAGAGTCCAGGGCTTTACACCACGCTTTGTATTGCACTTGGTGATGTAAGGCTTGGATGCAGCTGCTCGGCCATTGAAACCCATTCCATGAAGCTCTCTACGCACTGTTCTTGAGCTAATCTGAAGGCCACACGAAGTTTGGAGGTCTGTAGCTACTGACTCTGCAGAAAGTTGGCGACTTCTGGGCAGTGTGCGCCTCAGCATGCGCTGACCCCGCTCTGTGATTTTACATGGCCTACCACTTTCAGTTGCTGTTTTTCCCAATTGCTTCCACTTTGTTATAATACCACTAACAGCTGACCATGGAATATTTAGTAGTGAGGAAATTTCATGGACGGACTTATTGCACGGATGGCATCGTATCACGGTACCACACTTGAATTCACTGAGCTCCTGAGAGCGACCCATTCTTTCACAAATGTTTGTAGAAGCAGTCTGCATGCCTAGGTGCTTGATTTTATACACCTGTGGCCATGGAAGTGATTGGAACACCTGAATTCAATGATTTGGAGGGGTGTCCCAATACTTTTGGCAATATAGTGTATGTTGAGCGCGTGAACACGATGTCCAGTCAGAGATGTTTAAGAATCCGTTCAACAGTGTTCAAAATGCTAGTGGAAATGGTGGTATTGTCACATTTCAGTACCGACTTGGTCCCTAAGTCAGTACCCATGACAACAGTACTTTAAATAGTATTTTTGTTGTTGTTGTTCTATTTGCTACCCTTTAGTGACTTTGGCTTCCTGCCCTCAACAACCACTGACACCATTATTTGTTCTGTTGACTGTAATGTTTTGGCTCCCTTAGGTCCTTACAGCCTTCTTAGCCTTTTAGCAGAGTACCTGCCCGGATGTATAGAAACAGTGGGCTGTGGCAGGCTGTAAACTCACGGTCTTCAGTGATTTATGTGACTGATCTGAAGATGACCCGATTACCGTCTTGTTGCAGCTGCCTACAAACACTGAGCTCCAGTCAGACCCATTTACTTGAGGTCTTGTCTTAAATTCCTTGATAGTATAAACAGATTTGGTCTCAGAGTAGCAGCTTCAGCTTGGAAGAATATGTTTGTATGTTTTTGTATGTTTTGGATTTTATCATATCTTATTAAAATTTTAACTTATGCTCATCAAGGTTAAAAATATGTGAAATATGAATACATTTTAAAATAATTTTCTATTTTAATATATTTTAAACTTTAATTTATTCCTGTGATGATAAAGCTGAATTTCCAGCAGTCATTATTACTCCAGTCTACAGTGTCATATGCATTGATTGAGATAACTAACACAATATAACAAGATGAAGGCATTATCTAACATGACATTAAAAAGTTACCATAGTATAAAAACCAGTTAATACATATAAAAACACAATGACACAATAATAACTGTGAAGGTTATCCCATTTCTCCAGGAGTTTAAATCTTTGCGCAGTGGAGTGGAATCTTGGAAAACTCTTGAATGTGGAATCTCTCTCTCTCTCTCTCTCTCTCTCTCTCTCTCTCTCTCTCTCTCTCTCTCTCTCTCTCTCTCTCTCTCTCTCTCTCTCTCTCTCTCTCTCTCTCTCTCTCTCTCTCTCTCTCTCTCTCTCTCTCTCTCTCTCTCTCTCTCTCTCTCTCTCTCTCTCCTTTTACCCCTTGGCCCCCTCATTTACCCTAAGTATACACTCACCTAAAGGATTATTAGGAACACCTGTTCAATTTCTCATTAATGCAATTATCTAATCAACCAATCACATGGCAGTTGCTTCAATGCATTTAGGGGTGTGGTCCTGGTCAAGACAATCTCCTGAACTCCAAACTGAATGTCAGAATGGGAAAGAAAGGTGATTTAAGCAATGGTTGCGTGGCATGGTTGTTGGTGCCAGACGGGCCGGTCTGAGTATTTCACAATCTGCTCAGTTACTGGGATTTTCACGTACAACCATTTCTAGGGTTTACAAAGAATGGTGTGAAAAGGGAAAAACATCCAGTATGTGGCAGTCCTGTGGGCGAAAATGCCTTGTTGATGCTAGAGGTCAGAGGAGAATGGGCCGACTGATTCAAGCTGATAGAAGAGCAACTTTGACTGAAATAACTACTCGTTACAACCGAGGTATGCAGCAAAGTTTTTCTGAAGCCACAACATGCACAACCTTGAGGCGGATGGGCTACAACAGCAGAAGACCCCACCGGGTACCACTCATCTCCACTACAAATAGGAAAAAGAGGCTATAATTTGCACAAGCTCACTAAAATTGGACAGTTGAAGACTGGAAAAATGTTGCCTGGTCTGATGAGTCTCGATTTCTGTTGAGACATTCAGATGGTAAAGTCAGAATTTGGCGTAAACAGAACGAGAACATGGATCCATCATGCCTTGTTACCACTGTGCAGGCTGGTGGTGGTGGTGTAATGGTGTGGGGGATGTTTTCTTGGCACACTTTAGGCCCCTTAGTGCCAATTGGGCATCATTTAAATGCCACGGCCTACCTGAGCATTGTTTCTGACCATGTCCATCCCTTAATGACCACCATGTACCCATTCTCTGATGGCTACTTCCAGCAGGATAATGCACCATGTCACAAAGCTCGAATAATTTCAAATTGGTTTCTTGAACATGACAATGAGTTCACTGTACTAAAATGGCCCCCACAGTCACCAGATCTCAACCCAATAGAGCATCTTTGGGATGTGGTGGAACGGGAGCTTCGTGCCCTGGATGTGCATCCCACAAATCTCCATCAACTGCAAGATGCTATCCTATCAATATGGGCCAACATTTCTCAAGAATGCTTTCAGCACCTTGTTGAATCAATGCCACGTAGAATTAAGGCAGTTCTGAAGGCGAAAGGGTCAAACACAGTATTAGTATGGTGTTCCTAATAATCCTTTAGGTGAGTGTATATGGTCACATGATCCTTCATAAATCAATCTGTTATGCTGATTTGCTGCTCAAGGAACATTTCTTATTATTATTGTCATTCATTATTATTATTCTTTGATGATAATATATAATATCTATGTTTTGTCAGACAGACCCTCTCTTTGTCTTTCATGGAAGACAGATGCTGTTGCTACTTCAGAGTCTCACTATGAAAGAACATGTGAGCATGACATCATCAGTTTCTGTCAGAAGTGTTTTAGACGTTACGCCAGTGTCCTGTCAGATTAATTTTTTTTTCTTCTGAGGCAGTGCTTTCAACTTTTTTTCATACTGTCGACATGCATTAATGTGCTGTGATCTTTATTTTACCAGTCAATCTGATCGATTTTTGCGATTTCTTTTATGCTGCATCATATATTTGCAGCAGAAATCTGACCAGCAACAGGTGACATTTATGCTATCTCAGTTCAGCAGAGTAAACCAAACAACATTCATCTTTTGAGGTCAAAACAAGCATACAGATCATCAAATCTGTAATATGTTTCCTTTTTCTGTCTGTTTTCTTCATTTTGAATAAAATAAAGATAACAGTAAAGCTTACATAAGCTGAACAGATTTGTATTGTATTCATTTGCTCACAGATCGTGAAAGGAAAATTACGGAAAAATATACTTTATTAGGTTTATTGCCTTAGAAACTGTATCCGCAAGGTAATAATCTATTTAACGACAACAAGTTAATTACAAACACCCTCCTACATCTTTAAATAGACACTGGTGCACAGTTAGTACATGCATAATGAAATATGAATGCAAAAGGCCAAGTAGTTTGTTTCTGAATGCAGTTGTTAACATCTCCTTTTTAATCATCGTTTGATGCAGGATAGTTTTACATGAGATTAGTAAAAAAAAAAAAAACAAAAACAAATTGGTCTCACTTTATATTAGATGGCCTTAACTACTATGTACTAACTACTATGTACCTACTAAGTTTAAGGGTAAGGTTAGGCACAGGTGTGGTGGTATGGGTGAGTTTAAGGGTAAGGTTAGGGACAGGTGTGGTGGTATGGGTGAGTTCAAGGGTAAGGTTAGGGACAGGTGTGGTGGTATGGATAAGTTTAAGGGTAGGGATAGGGACAGGTGTGGTGGTATGGGTGAGTTTAAGGGTAAAGTTAGGGACAGGTGTGGTGGTATGGGTGAGTTTAAGGGTAAGGTTAAGGACAGGTGTGGTGGTATGGGTGAGTTTAAGGGTAAGGTTAAGGACAGGTGTGGTGGTATGGGTAAGCTTAAGGGTAAGGTTAGGGACAGGTGTGGTATGGGTAAGCTTAAGGGAAGGTTAGGGACAGGTGTGGTGGTATGGGTGAGTTCAAGGGTAAAGTTAGGGACAGGTATGGTGGTATGGGTAAGATTAAGGGTAGGGTTAGGGACAGGTGTGGTGGTATGGGGGAGTTTAAAGGTAAGGTTAGGGACAGGTGTGGTGGTATGGGTAGTTTAAGGGTAAGGTTAGGGACAGGTGTTGTGGTATGGGTAAGTTTAAGGGTAAGGTTAGGGACAGGTGTGGTGGTATGGGTGAGTTTAAGGGTAGGGTTAGGGACAGGTGTGGTGGTATGGGTGAGTATAAGGGTAAGGTTAGGGACAGGTGTGGTGGTATGGTGTGTTAAAGGGTAGGGTTAGGGACAGGTGTGGTGGTATGGGTGAGTTTAAGGGTAAGGTTAGGGACAGGTGTGGTGGTATGGGTGAGTTTAAGGGTAGGGTTAGGGACAGGTGTGGTGGTATGGGTGAGTTTAAGGGTAAGGTTAGGGACAGGTGTGGTGGTATGGGTGAGTTTAAGGGTAAGGTTAGGGACAGGTGTGGTGGTATGGGTGAGTTTAAGGGTAAGGTTAGGGACAGGTGTGGTGGTATGGGTGAGTTTAAGGGTAGGGTTAGGGACAGGTGTGGTGGTATGGGTGAGTTTAAGGGTAGGGTTAGGGACAGGTGTGGTGGTATGGGTGAGTTTAAGGGTAGGTTTAGGGACAGGTGTGGTGGTATGGGTGAGTTTAAGGGTAGGGTTAGGGACAGGTGTTGTGGTATGGGTGAGTTTAAGGGTAGGGTTAGGGACAGGTGTGGTGGTATGGGTGAGTTTAAGGGTAAGGTTAGGGACAGGTGTGGTGGTATGGGTGAGTTTAAGGGTAGGGTTAGGGACAGGTGTGGTGGTATGGTTAAGTTTAAGGGTAAGGTTAGGGACAGGTGTGGTGGTATGGGTGAGTTTAAGGGTAAGGTTAGGGACAGGTGTGGTGGTATGGGTGAGTTTAAGGGTAAGGTTAGGGACAGGTGTTGTGGTATGGGTAAGTTTAAGGGTAGGGTTAGGGACAGGTGTGGTGGTATGGGTGAGTTTAAGGGTAAGGTTAGGGACAGGTGTGGTGGTATGGGTGAGTTTAAGGGTAGGGTTAGGTGTAAGGGAAGTGTCAACAGTGTAATTATCTACAGAAGTTAATTACAGATGTAATTACATGTAAGTACTTTTTTTTTTTTTTTTTTTTTTAAATATAAGTACTATGTTAAAACATGTATGTACACAATAAGTTCATTGTATCAAATTATTAATTTAAATGTTAGTACATAGTAGTTAAGGCCACCTAATATAAATTGGGTCCAAAAATTCTAGATGATATTTACTGAAATAATTAATTGATTGCAAAGATATAATGTAACTAAATGTAGTGTACTCATTTATGCATTTGGCAGATGCTTTTATCAAAAGCGACTTACATTGCATTCAAGGTACACATTTTACATTTTGTCAGTTCTTGCTTTCCCTGGGAAAATCGAACCCATGACCTTGGCATTGCTAGCGCCACGCTCTTATTGTTTGAGCTACAAGAAAGCTCAGTAGTATGCAGTACACATGTAGTGCAGTATATACTCCACCTTATGCTGTCCGTAATATTAGATTTTATGTGTATCTGTGGAGAAAATAAAGTTTGCTTTCCTTGAGTGTGCATAGAATGATATCCAGACATGCTGATGATATCTCAAAGCGCATATATATATATATATATATATATATATATATATATATATATATATATATATATATATATATATATATATATAGACAGATACACACACACACACACACACACACACACACACACATTATCTGGACAAACTGTAAACATTGCTTTAGTTGATACAAGTGTTGTCAGATACTGCTGAAAACCAGAAAGCTGTTTTTCTAAAAATGTCTGTTTATGCTCACTGCACGTTAATACAGTTAGCACATGTCTGGAGCAGGTCACATCTGGATGACATCATCACCTGGGATGTGCTGCAGGTGTTGGGCTGCAGGCTTTTTGATTTGACAGCACATGAAACAACCTCATGAATGATAATTCGGCTGGGGGATTCCCACATCGCCCCTACTTCATCTTCATGATTATTTCATGTCACCAAGCTCATTTATTATTCATCACGCTCCCACGACTTTGGATAAGATTTAATCACTGCATAAAAAGAATCTTCTCCTTTTCATGCTAGGAATAGCAAATCCTTTAATAAGCGCATGGAATAATATGATTTACATAGATGGACTGTTAAATATACATTGTGATATTTTTATTTCACTCATTAGTTAATTCTCTCACCTTCTCCAACATGTCTCACTTTGTTAGACACCTTTTAGAGGTGAATATCTGAGCTTTCTGTGTTGGTCTAGACTTTTCTTAATTAATCTCTCTCTCTCTCTATCTTTTTTTTTTTACCTCCTAGAGCACCTTTAAATTTAAATCGGAAAGCGATATCCATCTGGCTGACCACCATAAACAAGTGCTGTACGATGGAAAGTTAGCAAACAGCATCTCATTCACTTACAACGCCAAAGCCACAGATGCTCAGCTCTGCCTGGAGTCTTCGCCCAGAGAAAACCCATCCATATTCGTGCATTCGCCTCACGCTCTGATGCTACAGGTACAGTAAATGTCAGCTTAACACTTTAAGACTGTGTTCTACTCGCATAATCCTTAAAAAAACTGAATAATAGTTAGTAATGTCACTAAATGTTAATCAGATGCTGTGTTGTTTAGCTAACACCATGAGATAATGTCGGTATTTGCCATTCAATGTTAATTGTTTGGAGGAACAAATTTCTGCAGAGATAAGTCAGTGGTTAATGTGAGTCGGTACTTTCAACTGAAGGATTGTTTGTTTCTAATTAACTTTAGTCAGATGTATTTGCAATCAAATGTTATCAATTATATTTTTGTTTACAAAAGTGTGACCCAAATGGCCTATAATTAGCCCCTTAGCTCAGTGTATTTGGTTAGTGTGTCCTTTTAGGTCATCATCAGGTTACAGTATCATTGGCTGTCCATGGGGTGTTATTGTACTGTTTGTGGCACATTTGTTATCAGGTATAAAGGTCAGGGCCCGTATTCATGAAAAAGAGTAGTTTAGAAAAATAGTAGTATTCATAAAAAAGTAGTTCCTAGTGACAAAATTCTAAGAAAATTCTTAGAAAGTTGGATGTTTCCTCTTAAAATTAAAGACAAAATCCTAGTAAAGAAGAAAGTAATTCAGAAAGTGTCTTAACTCTTATAAGAGGTCTTAAGGTCCAAAATTGCTAAGAGTACGAACAAAGACTTTTAAGAGACTTAAGAGTTTCTTTAGCAGCTGAGAAAATAGACGAAACGCGAAGAGGGAGAAGAATTGCGTTGCACCCAATGCATGAGTGAATTAAAGGTGCTCTAAGCAATGTCACGTGTTTTTTTTTAGGCCAAAACATTTTTTGTCACATACAGCAAACATCTCCTCACTATCCGCTAGCTGCTTGTCCCCTGAACACACTGTAAAAAAAACGCGGTCTCTGTATTCGCCACAAGCTCCAAGAACGGCAACAAAAACAAACTGTGTGTTCAAGGGACAGGCAGCTAGCAGATAGTGAGGAGATGTTTGCTGTATGTGACAAAAAATGTTTTGGCCTAAAAACGCGTGACATCGCTTAGAGCACCTTTAATAAGACACTACACATTAGATCGTGCAAGGATCATGTTTGTGACCGATCTTATTAGAGACACGCTAACATCTCCGACACAGCACAGAAATGCCATAGCGCCAGAAATGGAAGAGTTTGTGAGCGAGAGTACGGTAAAACAGGAAAAATGACGCCTGTAATTTCAAAGTGAAGGCTTATATAGACTCTATACTTAAAGGGATAGGGATACCCAAAAATGAAATTTAGCCCATGATTTACTCACCTTCAAGTCATCCTAGGTGTATATGACATTCTTCTTTCAGACGAACACAATCTGAGTTATACACTCACCTAAAGGATTATTAGGACCACCATACTAATACTGTGTTTGACCCCCTTTCTCCTTCAGAACTGCCTTAATTCTACATGGCATTGATTCAACAAGGTGCTGAAAGCATTCTTTAGAAATGTTGGCCCATAATGATAGGATAGCATCTTGCAGTTGATGGAGATTTGTGGGCTGCACATCCAGGGCACGAAGCTCCCGTTCCACCACATCCCAACCCAGATGCTCTATTTGGGTTGAGATCTGGTGACTGTGGGGGCCATTTTAGTACAGTGAACTCATTGTCATGTTCAAGATTTTCCAATTTGAAATGATTTGAGCTTTGTGACATGGTGCATTATCCTGCTGGAAGTAGCCATCAGAGAATGGGTACATGGTGGTCATAAAGGGATGGACATGGTCAGAAACAATGCTCAGGTAGGCTGTGGCATTTAAACAATGTCCAATTAGCACTAAGGGGCCTAAAGTGTGCCAAGAAAACATCCCCCACACCATTACACCACCACCACCAGCCTGCACAGTGGTAACAAGGCATGATGGATCCATGTTCTCATTCTGTTTACGCCAAATTCTGACTCTACCATCTGAATGTCTCAACAGAAATCGAGACTCATCAGACCAGGCAACATTTTTCTAGTCTTCAACTGTCCAATTTTGGTGAGCTTGTGCAAATTGTAGCCTCTTTTTCCTATTTGTAGTGGAGATGAGTGGTACCCGGTGGGGTCTTCTGCCTTTGTAGCCCATTCGCTTCAAGGTTGTGCGTGTTGTGGCTTCACAAATGCTTTGCTGCATACCTCGGTTGTAACGAGTGGTTATTTCAGTCAAAGTTGCTCTTCTATCAGCTTGAATCAGTCGGCCCATTCTCCTCTGACCTCTAGCATCAACAAGGCATTTTCGCCCACAGGACTGCCGCCATACTGGATGTTTTTCCCTTTTCACACCATTCTTTGTAAACCCTAGAAATGGTTGTGAGTGAAAATCCCAGTAACTGAGCAGATTGTGAAATACTCAGACCGGCCCATCTGGCACCAACAACCATGCCACACTCAAAATTGCTTAAATCACCTTTCTTTCCCATTCCGACATTCAGTTTGGAGTTCAGGAGATTTTCTTGACCAGGACCACACCCCTAAATGCATTGAAGCAACTGCCATGTGATTGGTTGATTAGATAATTGCATTAATGAGAAATTTAACAGGTGTTCCTAATAATCCTTTAGGTGAGTGTGTGTGTGTGTGTGTATATATATATATATATATATATATATATATATATATATATATATATATATATATATATATATATATATAATATATATATATATATATATATATATAAATATATAAATACCTAGCTAATCAAAGCTTTATAATGGCAGTGACTGTTGGGTAATTTTTCCATAAAAGTCCACATATCTGTCATAAATCTGCTCCACACAGCTCTGGGGTAAAGTAAATTATCTAGCTTCCGGTGAATCTCCTTCCATATTTAACTTACGGAAAAAGTGCAGCGCCTCTCACAGTTCAAAATGCTTACACTACCTCTGACAAGCGTAACTGGTGTGCAATGTCGCCAGACACACTTTATTAACCACCCGGAGCCGTGTGGAGCAGTTTTATGATGGACAGATGCACTTTTATGGATTCAAAAATTACCCAAAAGTCACTGCCATTATAAAGCTTGGATTAGCCAGGACATTTTTTTATATAACTCAGATTTCATTCGTCTGAAAGAAGAATGACATATACACCTAGGATGACTTTAAGGTGAGTAAATCATGGGATAATTTTTGGGTGAACCAACCCTTTAAAAGCACTCTTTTTTTCCCCTTCTTGGTCAACCAACCAATTACAGTCCTTCAAAAGACTGTCATACGTAGAAACTGGGTCAGCCTCCTCACTAAGATAAAAGTTTTTCTATTTCCCTCACTCAGAGTTGCTCTCAGATCGGTCCTGAATCACTCTTAAGCTAAGACTCCTACGTAGAAGTTTTTAAGATAAATTAGGAGCTTTCTGAGAGGATTCTTAGAAGCTTTAAGAATACGGGCCCTGATCTCAAAGAAAGTATCTTGGTTTAAGATTCTTTGAAGGTCGAGGAACATCGCTGCTGAAGAACTGTGCTACACTTCTGCCTTCAATAAATTCTTCTCCCAGCAAAGAGCTCTGGTCAAGCTTACTTATTTATTAGAACAATCTAATACATTGGCGAGCCACCCAAACAACTGCTCGACCAAATATAGAGAAATCGAACAAAACAATGGCAAATAAGTTAATTACTGAATACATTGATCACTAATTTAATCCATGTGATTTTTTTCTGTTTCTATAAGGATGTTAAGGCCATCGTTACACACTCCATTCATAGTGCCATTCACTCAATTGGCGGCATCCAGGTGCTGTTTCCTCTCTTTGCACAGCTGGATTTCCTTCAGCACAATGAAAGCCAGGTGGAAACCACAGTGTGGTAAGTAATATTATGTCCACCAGAATAAGATTATTATTTTTTTTTTACGAAATTAATACTTTTATTCAGCAAGGATGCCTTAAATTGATCAAAAGTGACAGTAAAGACATTTAAAATGTTACAAAATAATTATATTCATCAAATAACTCTGAAGAAAATGTATAGCTTCCCAAAAAATATTGAACAGCGCACCTTTTTAAAACTTTGATAAAACGTAATAATAAATGAAGTGTTCAGATGCAAAAGCCACTAAACGCCACCTCTGTCAAAAATTAGAGAATGATATTGAGTGAATGCTCTCTGCACATAGTATATGTTCTACTGCTTTCACTTCAAATCCACTAAATCCCAGCCTCAGCCCATTCAGAAATACCAGTTCGTTGGCAGAAACCATTAAATGCCACTTACCTCTGTCAGCAAAAGCCTCTAAGTCCACAGAAACCAATCAGAAGATGTCTATGATTTCAAGATAAATGACAGTGTGCATATGAGCCGGCTTTCAACTGCCAAGCTGCAAGATTTTATCATGTTTTTCCATCGTTAAAGTTGCAATGACTTTGCGACTAGCAAGTAACCACAACAGTGCTTCTGTAAAACTTTGACAGAAACGGACGTGGCATGCACTTGCATCACATGTGTGGATCAGTTTTTTCATTGTTATATTCTGAATTCAGCTTGCTTCATTTGCAGTGTTTCCAGTTTTGAAACTGTTTACTGTCTTACCACAAAGAGGTGGACTTAGAGGTTTTTGTAAAATAAAAAACTTCAAAGACAGTTAAATACCAATGAATTGACTAAAGTGACATTTTTGAAAATAAGGCATTTCAATAACTGACTGTAACACGGTATGCTGATATGGGAAGAAGGAGGTGGGAACTGGCGAACATTTAAAGACTTAAATAATAAACACAAACTGAAAGTACAAACGGCAGCCTTCTCACGGACGACTGCTGCGCATACACATAATAAAACGTAAACAAAACAACATAAAGTTCAGGCCTGGTCCTCTCTCGTCCTTCAGTGTAGTCACTCAGTAAGAACTCATCCGTGAGAGGATTCGAGACCGGTGTGACGCTCATCTGCAATCACGCTACCGGCCGCTCTCTCACGGCTCCTGCCCGCGCTGCTTGTCACACTGACTAATAACCTTTTCATTGCCATTAAAGTGAAATTACTGAACATAAACATAATAGCCTGATAAAAAAACAAAAAAAACAATGCTTATTTAAAAGAAAACATGTCAGACGGACTGTTTCTTGAGCACAAAATCAGCATATTAGAATGATTTCTGAAGGATCATGTGATGTTGAAAACTGAACATAATGATCCTTCTATCACAGGATTAAATTACATTTTAAATACAATTTTTAATGTGTATTCAATCAAATAAATGCAGCCTTGATGAGCACAAGAGACTTCTTTCAAAAACATTGAAAAATCTTACTGACCCCATGTTAAGGCCAATAACCAGCAAATGGCAGATATTCAAATTCTGTTTCATCAAAAAATAAAACACACACACACACACACACACACACACACACACACACACACACACACACACACACACACACACACACACACACACACACACAACACACACAAAAAGCAATAAAATGTGAATGTGAATTTGGGCATCACAACATTATAATGTACATGCATGAAATTAAAGGTTTAACTTTAAATTAAACATTTAAAGGTGTTATTAAATATTAGCGTTTTTAAAGATTAACTTTAAGTGAGCTTTAGACAAAGGTAATCTAAATGTAAAAATAGAAGAAAATGACAATCTACAATTAAATATCCAATATTGGCCGGTACAGATAAATGGGAGAAAAAAAAAAAAATTATTTACAATCAGCCAGTAGCATAAAGTGCAGGATGTTCTTGCCATTCTTTCAGACAAGTCTTTCATCTTGAATCATAAACAGAGGTTACCCAATATAGTTATATTATGTACCCAATATGTAATTAAATATTTTCATGCAGTTCAACTCTCCTGGCCTTCCTGATGGAGCTTCTCAAGAGCTCAGTGGCAATGCAAGAGCAGATGCTTGGTGGGAAGGGTTTCCTGGTGATTGGGTACCTCCTGGAAAAGGTGATGTGACTGTTTTCTTTTGTTTTTCATTTTCCAACATACAATTTAGGTTGGTTAAAGCTGAAGTCTGCAATTTTTGTGCTGTTAGCGGCTCCAAACGGACTTTGGTAAAAATAACGGTTTCCAAGGAGCTTTCCCCAAACCTGTTCAGACAAAATGGAAGTTCCTTTGGTTAGTCCATTACACATTGTTTACACTCTTTGGGGAAATCAGCCTGCAAATGTCTTATAGTTGCACATTAATCTGGATAGGAGAAGGTATTTTAACAAGATGCTGTATGTATTTTTTTATTATATATTTTTTGACTATACTTAATCATAAAAAAACAAAAAAACATGATGTTTGTAGAGATTTAGTAAACATGCTAAGTTCAAATACTTGTTTCTCCAAAAACAACTACAGCCTGTCATTCTACTTTAAAAGGTTTCCAGGTTAAAAATGTCTGTTTTTGTTTTGGTCTGTGTGATCTCACCCATTGCCAATTTACCCAATAGTACTTCAACACTCCGGGTTGCCAGTTGGCAGAAAACACAAAGTAATGCAGCCATGGAAGCCAGCAAATGAATTGGGTCAGAGATTGCAGATTTTTAATTTGCAAACAATAAAAATACATTAGCTGATCAACTTGCAGTGTAAGGCTCATCACTTTCTATTGTCAAATGTGCTCGTTCCTCCAATCTGGCAACCAGCGTGAGCGTTGAGTCTGAGGAGGAGGGGCGGGGGAAACAACTCTCTCCAATATTTTGAATTTGTCCTGCAATGCCCTTTTCACCTGCTAGCTGTTAATATTACATACTGCACCTTTAAACTACAAAACCCCAAGGAATTTGAACATGTAATTGACAAATTTGACTTTTTCTCACTGCATAAAGCTCACAATGAATTGCTCTTTTCTTTAAATGGTTATAAGACTATTAAGATTCGGTCTTTCAGAAGGACTTGTCATGACCTCGACTGACTCAAGCTTTTGTAAGCACGAGCTGAATTTAAAAAAAACACACACACAATTCACTTGCTAGGACAGAGGAGAAAAACGGCGCATTACGGTTGATGAATGACAAATGCACACTTCAGCATTTCCTCAGTGAATTCCGGTTCATCGGTGCTATTATATTCTTCCTTGTCCATGCGTTTATTGCGATGACATACAAATTATCCCTCTGTCATTATTCTTTTTTTTCCCTCTCACTATCTTTACTTATTCATAGCTGTCCTTATTTCATAGTCTCAATGTACCCTTGGCTCCATCTAAAGTTGGCACTTGAGTAAAAGCCTCACTTTGTCATTTAACAGCAGCAGCTGTAAATCTGAGCTAGACGGTACCTGAATGATCCCACTGTCTGACGTCCCATCCTCACGTAGCCGACCATCTGTTTGTGTCTCGTTTATACTCACTCCTGTCTCACACCACGCACCTGTCTGGACCTCAGGTGCCAGCTGAGACTAATAACACAGAAAATCTCTACAAAGTCCTTGTTTAGCTGCAAAGTCAAACTATGGCTTCCAGTTTAAAATGTTGGTTTGTTCATTTATTTGACAACCAGAGGTTGGTTTGGTAATCTAACAAAATATCTTAATTGTTTCTCAGTCATCGCGGGTGCACATCACCAGGGCCGTTCTGGAGCAGTTCCTGTCTTTCGCCAAATACCTGGACGGCCTTACACACGGTGCACCTCTCCTCAAACAGCTCTGTGACCATATCCTGTTCAATGCGGCTATTTGGATCCACATACCTGCAAAGGTGAGCAAGGTCATGTCTTTTTCCAGGAGATACTCGAATACATCCCCATGAAACATGACAGCAATTAGGAGCATCTGAGTACACTGTGATGGGCACCGGTGTCACAGAGATCGTAGTGACCTGGTCAGCTAAACGCACAGTGATATTTACTAAAGTAACCAGAAGGCAGAGAGTTAACCCTCAAGTGTTCACATCAGAACAACAAATTAAAGTCAACTTGCACTGCATCTGAAACATTTTTCTTCTCAGTTGACATAACAGATTTTTGTTTTTGTTTTTTTTTGTTTAACCCTTCTCCTCCACTTGTATTATTACTATTAAAGAGTCTCATCCTTAAAGGCATAGTTTTGATTTGAACATTGAGGGGTTGAAGTCTGTTCACGTTTAGCGGACGCATGCTTCCTCATGAGGTTTATTTGTTTTCTTGTTTGTTTGTTTATTTATTTTTGCGAAATGGTCTTTTGTGGTATCATCCACATGCAAAGTTGGTTGATAACTGCAATTAAGTAATAGCCTAGTTATCAATTACTTACATAGGATACATCTATGATGCATTTTATATTATTTAAGCACCTAAAACCTTATCATTTTGACAGAATTTTACCATTTACTTAAAATTTTCTTATACTGAGCATGGTTCCTTCCATCTCTTGGAATATATGAAAGACAGTTTTGACCGTAATATCTGTAATAACACATGAGGAAAACCAATTGTTTAGTCAATAATTCAAGAAAGTCTAGACTTTAAAGATCGATCCAACAAACTAGTTATTGTAATTAACTATAGCATTTGTTACAGTGAGGATATAATTAGGCTACAGGTAAGACCATTGATGGCTCCTCGTTAAAAGGCGCAAATCTTATCACTCTTTTGGAGTGCGCTGGTGAACACACACGCTGGTGAGTCACTCATGCACAATCAAATAAACCGGGCTTCAGTCATATTACGTGGATAATTGGTCCGTTCAGTTCGTATGGGAACATATTGCTTACAAAAGCTCTAAACGTGCAATGCATATAATTAATTAATCCATTAACCATGGTATAAATATTGGGGGTTTATACTTGCTTGTCGTGGTTACCTCCCCCCATCCCCCTGCAAACTATGCCCCTGCCCAGCCTATCTTTTTTTTTCAATACCTTCTCATTGAATACACTTTAATGAAAGAAAAAAAAAAACATATTGACTTTAATATCCATCTCTCTTGATAATGAGTTGCATGTCATCTAAAGAGCAGATTCACTACTCCTAAACTGCTTTTATTTTTCATCATTTTTTGACAGTAACAACTTCACAGTCTGCCACCTCATTCACCTTGTCACCTGCCAAAATGTCACAGCTTTGAAGAAAAGTGATATTTTTCTTAAAAAAAAATAGTTACAAAATTATTGTCACAGATGGTTGGTAAATTTAGAGAAAAGTTCAAACTGAAAAAGGAAAATTTGACCCTGCTTTGTTATGACCCATGAAGGAGAGAATGAGTCGTTTCTAAAAGAGGCAAGACTCTGTGCTGCTAATATGTATTGCTCACTTCAGTTTCTGCACCGCTGCTGACTGTCATGAATAAATAAAGGAGGTACGAAGCACAAACAGGATCAAAACAAAGACCTTTGGTCACTGGATGCTTGCCATGGCTCCAAAAGGAGAGAGATAGTGGGAGTTCTCTCTCTCTCTCTCTCTCTCTCTCTCTCTCTCAAGAGATTATAAGTGGGGAAGGAAGGATGGATTGAAGAGGGCAGAGGGAAAAGAAAGTGAGCTAAAATTAAAAAGAAAGAAAAGAGGAGACAAATGGATAGATCGGTGATGAAAGAAAGAAAGAAAGAAAGAAAGAAAGAAAGAAAGAAAGAAAGAAAGAAAGAAAGAAAGAAAGAAAAGAAAGAAAGAAAGAAAGAAAGAAAGAAAGAAAGAAAGAAAGAAAGAAGGTGGGAAAATAGAGAAAATTCTAAAAGAAAAGTAATGGAAGGAAAGAAAAACTAACCAGATAAAAGAAAGGGAAAAAGAAAGAAGTCAATTCAAAGAAAGCTCAGTTCAATTCTCATACAATGGTGTCAATGCAGGCGGATCAGTAAGTTGAATATTTAGTGTCCCCAACTAAGCAAGCCAAAAGCCAAAGGTGACAGAGGTGATGGTGGCAAGGAACCAAAACTTCATCAGGTGTCAGGATGGAGAAAAAACCTTGGGAGAAACCAGGCTCAGTCAGGGGGCCAGTTCTCCTCTGGCCAACGAATGAACAGTGCATGATTATGATTCAGGCAGCATTTCAAGTCAGAAGTCAGATTAGATTGGAACATTGAGAATATTTGTCCAGTTCCATCTGGTTGAAGATCGGAGTCATCACACCGGAGACAGGTTTTATGAGGATCAGTGCCACTGGTTGTCGTGTCGATGAGGCCTTCACAGGGCAGAGTCTAGTTGACGCAATCTCTGCAGACACTTCAGGGAAGCGCTGTGGTTGTGTCTAGGCACAGGTCCACCATCTGATCTGGATGCTGCCCGGATCCGGCAGACTACAGTAAACCTTGGGATAAACAGAGAGACTAATATTAGCATACATAGATGCTATTCATCTTATGATGTAAACGAGTACATTGGGTGTTATAGGAAGTGTTCCCGGTTCCGGATGACCTAGTTAATGCAGCCTAACAATCATTTACTGATTTGAATAATATAAATTGATAATGTTGTATGTGTATGCCATAGCAAAGATATGTGTTTTTAGTCTAGAAAACACCGAACAATACTGTTCCAGAGTTTAGGTGCTGAATAGGAAAAGGATCATCAACTGACCAGCATTTTGAGACCACATTAGACGTGATGGAGTATAATGTGTTAAGAGCTCACTTAAGTACTGGGGAGCTAAACCATTTAGTGTTTTGTAAGTAATAAGCAAGATTTTAAAATTTATACGATGTTTAATAGGGAGCCAGTGCAGTGTTGACAGAACTGGGCTAATATGGTCATGCTTCCTGGTTCTAGTAAAACGCAGCAGCTCGAGCTTTTGGACCAGCTGGAGTTTGTTTATTAAGCAAGCAGGGCAACCACCCAGTAAAGCATTACAATAATCTAGCCTTGAGGTCATGAACACATTTTGCATTGAGAGCATATGTTGTAATTTAGATCTACTTTTAAGATGGAAGAATGCAGTTTTACAGATGCTAGAAAAAGAAAGCAAGAAAGAAAGAAAGAAAGAAAGAAAGAAAGAAAGAGATGGATAGATGAAAAATAAAGAAAAAGAGAATGGAAAAGGGAAAGTAGGAAGGAAGAAAATACAGAAAAAACTGAATGATAAAAAGGAAGTATTGGAAGGTAAGAAAAAGTTTAACTAAACAGATTAAAGAAAGGGAAAAAAGAAAAAGTAAATAAGTGGGGAAAATAAATAAGAAAAAGAGCTAGATGGAAATAAAGAGAAAGAAAGAAAGACATGGAAGGAGAGAGAAGGAAGCAAAACAATAAAGGAAGGTAGAAAGGTAAATGGATGAAGGAAGGAACAATAAAGACAATGAAAGAAAAAGGATGGAAAAATGGGAATGACAAGAAAAAGAGAAGGAAGATGAAAAATGGAAGGAAAGAAGTAAGAAATAAAAAAGATTAAAACGGATAACAATAGGAAGGAGGGAAGTAAACATCGCTGGATGAATGGGAAAAGAAAGCAAAGACTGAATGACTGAGAAAATTGTAAGAAAGAAAAACAGCAGGAGTCATGAAAAGGAAATGGAGGAAGTGGAAAAAAAGAGAGACAGAAAAACCAAATGCAGAGAGTCAGAGGGAGAGTGAGGAGGCTCTCAGAAGCAGCAGCGGCAGCAACAATGTGCTCTCCTCAGGCCAGAAGAGTTCATGGGCTTGCATCATGTTTTTTTATCCTCCCTCCGCTCCTTCCCATCATCCCTGCCTGGCCCTGCTGCAGAGCCCAGTCTGCCTGCATGAGTGGCCTGTAATTGGATGAGTTATGTACTTTCATCAGCGTTTTCTGTCCTCCAAGGTTCTCCTTGAGCACTGTCACTAGTCAGGCCTGACCTACTGCTCACAAACAAACCGCTGTACTTTTTGACATTCAGCTTTACCTAAAAATATTCACCGTATCTGCTGTTTTTCTGCAGCCTTATCAATGCCAAAGCTGTAGCTCCCATGGAAATCAAACAAGAACAGAATTTTAATGAGGGATCTTGGGATGCAGTTTAGAAACAACAGAAGGATGATGGAAAGTAATCATCAGAGTTTTTTATTCTTACTCAAGGCAGCTGCAACCTTTTGTAATCAATGTATCTGTGTTTGTGTTGTCCAGGTGCAGCTCTCGCTGTACACTTACCTTTCGGCAGAGTTCATTGGCACAGCAACCATCTACAACACCATCCGTCGAGTGGGGACCGTGCTGCAGATCATGCACATACTCAAGTACTATTACTGGGCTGTGAACCCTGCCCACACCAGCGGCATCACACCCAAAGGCCTGGGTCTGTATACAAACACACAAACACACGTTTGTTTTTGTGAATTGTGGGGACATTCCATAGGCGTAATGGTTCTTATACCGTACAAACCGTATTTTCTATCCCCCTACACTACCCCTATCCCTAAACCAACCCATCACAGGAAACTGCACATTTGTACTTTCTCCAAAAAAAACAAATTTATCTGATTTATAAGCCTTTTGAAAAATGGGGACATGGGTAATGCCCTCATAAGTCACCCTCTCCTTGTAATACCTATGTCATACTCATGTCATTATACACATTTGTGTCCTGATATGTCACAAAAACATGTACACACACACACACACACACACACACACTCGCAGCATGTTTTTTAAAATATTTTATTTTATATATTTTTATATTTTAAGTTAGCCCTTCTAAAAAGTAGTATACTATAGCTACCACTTTTATTTTGTGTCCTATTACTTTTTCTGAAGCAGTAAAAGCACAAAATTGGAGTGAGAACTATAATTAAATGATTAATGATTATTTATATTTATTATATTTATTAATTGTTTAATCATTTTATTGAACTGAAAATATTTTACAGTGTCTCACATATTGCATGCCCACACTGTAAAAAACAAAAACAAACAACAACAACAACAAAAAACCTTAAGAAATTAACCAGAAATTAACCTATAAAAAAAACAGTAGCAACATTTTAGGTTTTCCACAAGCTGAGAAGGTTAATACTAATATATAGAAGGTGCACAGTGTCATTCACACAAACACTAAACACCATCATGGTAACACATGACATTAAAAATGCAGTAAAAATTAATTTAACAACATTAGATGTAACATAAAAACCCTAATGTACATAACTGATTTGAAAAAATAAATAAATAAGGAGAAACTGTTATTTCAACGACAAGGCATCAAATATGAAGTAACATGCAGGGAATTCTGGGAATGTCAATATATGTTTTTTCACTGTAAATTATACAATGACTTTGTATAATTTTGACCTTTTCACTTCCAAAAACTGTACATTTAACAGTATTTTACTGTAAAATTACATTAAATGTACGGTTAGATCTATTATAGTTGTTCACTGTATATAGTACGGAAACTTTGTTAACCAATAAACAGTTTCGACACCGTAGCATTTTTAGTTTTTACAGTTAAAATCAGAATATTTTTTTAACAGTGCAGTTACTGCATGATTTCTCCACTACTTTTTGAAAAATGTGTTTTTAAGCATTTTAAGAATTTCATCATCATTTTTTTATTATTAATATAAAACCTATATATACCATACACTTGCAAACATGTACATTTTATATTATTATTATAATATTTATAATATTATATTATATAATATAATATTATATTAATTGCACATGCATTGCTTGAAAATAATAAAATGACATAAATCAGGGTTTTAGACTATATTTTACTAACAGAGTTGCAAACATGCCAACTTTTTCATGAAATCAATACAAACTGGTTTAATAAACAGACTGCGGTTTATGAGAGTGCATTTTAATGTAGCTCAACACTGTCACCTGCAATCCATCTCAGTCTAAAAGTGTCTGTATGGCCCACTGCTGTCACCTCCTGATGAGGAGCAGTACTATTGATTCAACCTAGCTTTGTAACCACCCATACTTTTCCCTGAAATGTGGTACAATTTCTCTTTCCTACCTATTCAAACATGTTTTAAACACTCTCTATAGAGGTAGAAAAGAGCACTGGAGTAATAACCCACATTGATAACCCACCACTAGAACTAGCCGCGTGGACTGAATTTCACATGGCTCGCCCTGGGCAGCTCGCAACTTACCTTTCATGGTTGAAAATATGCTTTTCTTTTCATCCCCTACTCCCCTTTACAGCCTTTTTTTTAATAGATCATGACTTAACTGTATCATACACTTTTTTCTATTCTTCCAATAACACACTTTCACGTACACACTTCTCCTCTAATACAATTGTGCTCAGTTATTCCTGTTATCCTGCTCCTGGAACATCATGTAATCTTTTGGTTTCTGTATATGAATTTGCATTAAACAAAGAGCTATAGATTAGTGGTTAGAACCAATGATTTTATATCATCAGGATACACAGCTATCGTAATGTCATAAGTTTTGTCTTTTCATCATGTCATATTCATTTTTATTGTGACTAAACGGCATCTCATTTTAGTCAACAATTACATTGTTAGTTGCACAATTAAACTAAAGTTTGATGTTAATAATAATAATTTTGATGACATTTTAGTGCATTGTTGCTAAAACAGTGTATTCACAATGTGACATTGTTTTTCTGACATTCTAATGTAGAGTATACAGCAGTTCATGTCGTGTGTAAATATTTCATTAATCTCATATACACCAGTGAGGCAAAACATCATCGAATATCCTAACAAGGCCACATATTAAGGTCTGGGTAGATTAGATTGTAAGCAAACAATCAGTTCTCATAATCAAGGTGTTAGATGCAGGAGACATTTATTGTTGGATGCAATAAATTGTTTTGGCAAGGCTTGTGGGTTGCTCTCGGTCAGCAGTGGTGAAAATTTACCAGCAGTGGGCAGAGGAGGGACAAACCAGTGACAGGGTTTTGGATGCCTAAGGCTTATCAATGCACAAGGGGAACAAAGGCTAGTCCGAGCCAACAGAATGTCTACTGTGACACAAGTCACACAAAATTTTACTGCTGTGTATGAGTCCCTATGATGACCCCTGTCCACCGTCAAAGGCACCTACAAATGGCACGTGAGTGTCAGAACTGGACCTTGGAGCAGTGGAAGAAAGTCGCCTGGTCCGATGAGTCCTGTTTTCTTTTATATCACATGGATGGCCGTGTACATGTGTGCCGTTTACTTGGGGAAGTGATGCACCAGGATACACTGTGGGATGACGACAAGCCGGTGGAGAGAGTGTGATGCTCTGGGCAATGTTCGGCTGAGAAACCATGGGTCCGGCCATTCATGTGGACGTAAATCTGACACATACAACCTAAACATTGTTGCAGACCAGGTACACCCCTTCATGACAATGGCATTCCCTCTTTGTGTCCTCTTTCAGTAGGATAATGCACCCTGCCACACTGCACACATTGTTTAGGAATGGTTTGAGGAATATGATGAAGAGTTCAAGGTGTGCCTCCAAATTCCCCAAATTCCTCAATCCAATTTAGCATCTGTGGGATGTGCTGGACCAACAAGTTCGATCTACAGGACTTGATGCTAATGTCTTGGTGCCAGATACCACAGGACACCTTCAGGGGTTTTCAGAGTCCATGCCTCGGTGGGTCGGCGCTGTTTTGGCAGCACATGGAGGACCAACAGCATATTAGGCAGATGGTCATAATGTTTTGGCTCTTATGTATGTATATAGGATGCATTTCAAGTTGGTTAACTCGCTAGCAAAGTCTGAAGCACAGTGTGTTAATTCATAGTCAACAATACTGACTATTTTGTATCAGCAGGGCCTAAATACCGAAGCTAATCAACTACATCATTTTTGGCGAAGTTGAGCTGTGGTGCTCATGTGGGAGCTATGTTCTATAGATATCCATTTTGTCTTCATCACAATCTGAAATGATTCTGGTGTTTTATGTGAGCCTGAAGAAAGAGTAATTAATAAATTATGGTAATAATAAATAAAATAAAAAAGTAATATAATATCGGTAACATCATATCTTCACTGATCATCATGATTTGCTTCTCCACACTTTTTCTATACATTTTATTAGAAAGCATGATGTTTTTTCACAAAGCAGTAAGTGGTTAAGCCTGTGATTTGTCTTAGTAGTAGTGAACTAGATTACTGATTTTGCTGAAGCTTTTTTTGTGTTGTTGACCTATGAGCCTTGTTTTGATTACACACACACACACACAAACAGATTCGGATCTCTGCAGTCGGCTGGTGTGGGGGTGGAGGGCAAGTGGAGATGGATGGGTCGCGCCAAATGTGTTTTGTTTTGAAAGGCCCAATCTCACTTTTTTTTTATTCCTATTGGTCAGTGGCAATGCTTTTTGAGACTGCCAGGCACTGGAAAGACCCTTACAGCAATTAAAATGGTCTCATGTTGGATGTGGAAGCCAAGTAGTACATCACTCTTCCAGACAGAGTCTTTCATGTAGAAGTTAATGATGTTATGTGAATAACATGAGTTTATGTACCAGAATCATTCTTTTGTTTGGATGAAACAAAATAACGTTTCGTTTTACACTGAAAAGAATGTTTTGGGTAAGTTCATGTAAATTAACCTCTGTCAACATCTATGGCAGTATATATCAGACGTTTGGGGTCTGTTATGCTCACCAACATTACATTTATTTGATAAATAATATATAAATAATATGAAGAGGGTTTAAATTTTAATAACATTTCAATTTTAATTTATTTGAAAATGTAATTTATTCCCGATGGCAAAACTGAATTTTCAGCATCATTACTCCAGTCTTCAATGTCACATGATCCTTCAGAGATCATTCAAATATACTGATTTGCTGCTCAAGAAAAAAATTTTCAGGGGCCAAGCACTGAAGGTGTGTAGGCACCTATTGTATCCGTTGGTGTTCTTTTCTCCTTCTCCTTCTCCTTCTCCGCCTCTGCCCTTGAACCTATGGCAGCCCATAGAACCGCTTGCGGGAAAGCGGCTCACAGATAGAGGACCGTCAGAACTATCACCTTAGCAAATTTGGAATAACTCAATCCCTCTAGTGCCACCTACTGTCTAAAGTTGCATTCACGTTTATGTTAATAACTTTTGAACCGTACGGGAAACAGAAATTTTCGTCTGATTCCTTGGCTCAAGATTCGATTGCACCCTATGACGTCATTTTCCATTTGCGTCATTTAGATTTTTCCAAAAACACTTTTTTTTTTTAACTCCTCATAGGCCGTTGCTCATATTTCCATGAAAATTGAACCAGATCCTCTTCAGACCATGCCGGCAAAAAGTTATGGAATTCAAGTTAATTCTTCAAACCGAATAACGCTCAAACGAATTAGATGAAGAGCACGTTAAAATGAACAAGCAGCTATATCTCCACATCGATTTATCGTATTCTGACCAAACTTGGGCTGTGTCCGAAATCACCCCCTGTACCCTTAAATATTGCACTACTTGAAGGGACAGAATGAGTGCACTCATTCAGTCCCACAATGCATTGCAATTATGACTGTACAACTGATGTACGCTTAACAGCTGGAGAATACCCATAATGCACTGTGAGAGTCACGCACTGAATGAATTCCTGCGACTCGCCAGGAGATGGCGCCCGCAGCTAAATCAATCATCAATACATTTTTCAAACCACGCTGGTACAGCGTAATATCATACAGGTGTAAATTCCTTTTAAATTATTAAATTGCTTAATTACGGTTTATGCATGCTAGTTTCCATGGCAGAGTTCAAGATAGATCTTTTCATTACTATTGGAGCTGCCAGTTTGCCACATTTCATATGATTATTAAACACAAACTATGCAAAAGCGGCAGCCTTTGTCTGAATTCACTCGCTTGTTTTCATTCACTCCTTCAAGTGGACTATATTAGTGGAGTAATGTAGGGAATAGTGAGAATGAGGGTATGGGGGCAATTTCGAACACAGCATTGGTGTGTGTTATGACAACCATGACCTGAGGCTACCTGCATTGTTTCGGCATAGTACCACCTAGTGGTCAGGAGATATGAAAAATTTATATTTTTGCTTAGAACTACTGAACAGTTTGGCCAAAAATCACAAACAGTATCAGTATTTGTGATATCAGATTTGTTTGTACTGTGACTTAGATAATTCATTACTTTTTCTTCAGGCTCACATAAAACGGCACAGAATCGATTCAGATTGTGATAAAAACTAAATGAATATCTAAAGAACGCAACACATTGTACACACATATACATACACAAGTGCAGAAGATGAAGGACTGTTATTTGAAAAGCAGCGGGTGCTGAGATTACTACACCATCATGAACCCCCAAACCTCTGCAACACACAAAGAAACACTCCAACACGTTTCGCAGTCACACCAGGTGAAGAGGCCCTATAGGAGCTCTCCTAAAGTATGTACAAGAATATGTCTCTGGCTTGCCAAGTAGGTAATTCTGTGTGGCAGTCTGCATTGATTTATTCTTCATTTGTCAAACGCTGCAGTCTTTTTTGTCTTTTTCCACAAAGGGATGGGTTATAGAGAAAGCAGTATAACATAATGAAGTGTTCAATTACTGCAACAAAGAGTTCTGTTTTACAATGGAGCAACATCAGCTAACCACAAACCTTTCTCTCACACACTCTCTCTATCTCTCTAAAAGCAGGCAAGACTTCACAAATTAAAGTCGTGCATCACTCCTGCCTATTGTTTTCAATAGCACAGACAGTCTTTTCTCACCAGTGTCTTGAGAGACATAGAAAGACTCCCTCAAGAAACATCAAGCACACAAGTGAAAAGTCCTGTTGTGCATAACTTTAGTTCTTGCATTTAAAGTGGCAGTAACAAAAACCTCAGCACTCAAGACTGTTGCTGTTCATGTAGCTAGTTATCAACACTTTGACAGGTTTACCTAACTGAGCCAATTCACTACATGTAATGATACGCGATAGATAGCGAGCCAGGGTCCTTACTGTCCTTACCAGTGCCCGAATTTGTGGTTCACAACCTAGGAAGCTAGAGGGCCCTATCATACACCTGGCGCAATGCAACATCAGGCGTGATGCAAGTGTTTTTTGCTAATTTCAGCCTGACGAAGTTATCATTTTTACATCCAGTGCCCCGTTGTTTAAATAGCAAATGCACTCACGGCCTTCAGTTAGCCCACATTGGCACATTGTTGGCACATTGCTATTTTGAGGCAACTGAAAACGACTGTGCAGTTTTTTTTTTTTTGTGTGTGTGTTATTTAAAGGGCACATTAGTAATATGCACCTATAGGCAGGTGCACAACGTGCGTACACTCTTCTTATTACACACACAGGGATGCGCAGCAGCACACAAACATTTTTATATATTAAAAATTAAAGGATTCCTCTCTGGAGAAGCCTTCAGGCTTTCCGCTTGCAAATTCCACCATGTAATTAACGAATCCGCCATGGTGCAAGCGCAACTGACTTTTAAAGGGAATGGTAGATGAGACTCTGATTAGTTTATTGCATGTTACGTCTAGAACACACACATGACTCATTAAGAGACATGGGTACAACCCTTTTAGACCATGCGCCTGGTGTGCCGACTGTTTTTTTTATGTTGTTAAACAAGCAAAAGTGGATTCGGACACACCCTAAGTGCACCTGCACAATGTGCTCAGATCGTTAAAATAGGGCCCCGAGAGTTGATTGAGATGCACCCATTAATAAGCACCATAGCACCCCTTGTGGCAGTCCTGGGAAACGCAAAACTCATTTATCTTGTATTACGAATGCATTTGGACACATTTGGGACAGCATTTAAGTTCATGCACTTGTGTAGAGTCTGTTTTGGTGTTTAAATGCTCGAGCACACACACATTTAATGACCTTTGTTAATGTTTAGCCGGTCAAAACCTAAAGTCCAGTTCTGCTGTGTGAAGGCTTTTGTGTAAAACTCCAGGGGCTGAATAAATTCTTCTTTTGGCTTCGTTTTCCCATTTTCCTGGCTTCAGAAGATAAGGCATAGTATGACTCCAGACCCAATTACAGTATATTTGCTGTGGCCTGCATTAATACTTACACCCTCTGAAGGGATCGTTTTTAATTTCACTTCTGTATATGTCCCACAGATCCATTTTGATAAGGAGCTTCCACATATACTGCTGTTTGGGCTGATATTAAGGCTAGTGCACTGCATAGGGAGACTGTGAGAGTACATATGCATTGATTATCTGTTTGACACTATGCCAGATTCATTACTCTTTGCAAATAAGAGACAGTCTTTGCAGTGAGTGTTCATATTCACAATCAATTAAATGGTACAGGAAGAAGTGTTATTAAGTAAAATAGATACCAGTCATTCTATTGATCTGTTTAGTTTTGCTTGAATCATGAATTTGATCTTCTAATGAGATCCAGTAGACAGGCAAATTAATGAAAAATAAAGTTTCCCCAATTTGGAGATAAACCAATCTACGCCCATTTGCCCTAAAGTCTCTTAGATTGCAGATGTTGTTTACTAATGAAATTATGCATTTGGACCCACTTTATATTAGGTGGCCTTAACTACTTTGTACTAACATTTAAATGAATAATTTGATGCATACATGTTTTATACCTGCATGTAATTACATCTGTAATTAATTTCTGTAGTTAAATTTATAATTACACTGTTGACACTTCCCTTACACCCAATCCTACCCTTAAACTTAACCATACCACCACACCTGTCCCTAACTTTACCCTTAAACTCAGCCATACCACCACACCTGTCCCTAACTTTACCCTTAAACTCACCCATACCACCACACCTGTCCCTAACCCTACCCTTAAACTCACCCATACCACCACACCTGTCCCTAACCCTACCCTTTAAACTTAACCATACCACCACACCTGTCCCTAACCTTACCCTTAAACTACCCATACCACCACACCTGTCCCTAACCCTACCCTTAAACTCACCCATACCACCACACCTGTCCCTAACTTTACCCTTAAACTCACCCATACCACCACACCTGTCCCTAACCCTACCCTTAAACTCACCCATACCACCACACCTGTCCCTAACCCTACCCTTAAACTTAACCATACCACCACACCTGTCCCTAACCTTACCCTTAAACTACCCATACCACCACACCTGTCCCTAACCCTACCCTTAAACTCACCCATACCACCACACCTGTCCCTAACCCTGCCCTTAAACTCACCCATACCACCACACCTGTCCCTAACTTTACCCTTAAACTCACCCATACCACCACACCTGTCCCTAACCTTTTTACCCTTAAACTCACCCATACCACCACACTTGTCCCTAACCCTACCCTTAAACTCACCCATACCACCACACCTGTCCCTAACTTTGCCCTTAAACTCACCCATACCACCACACCTGTCCCTAACTTTACCCTTAAACTCACCCATACCACCACACACTGTCCCTAACCCTACCCTTAAACTCACCCATACCACCACACCTGTCCCTAACTTTACCCTTAAACTCACCCATACCACCACACCTGTCCCTAACCCTACCCTTAAACTCACCCATACAACCACACCTGGCCCTAACCTTACCCTTAAACTCACCCATACCACCAAACCTGTCCCTAACCTTACCCTTAAACTTAACCATACCACCACACCTGTCCCTAACTTTACCCTTAAACTCACCCATACCACCACACCTGTCCCTAACCCTGCCCTTAAACTCACCCATACCACCACACCTGTCCCTAACTTTACCCTTAAACTACCCATCCCACCACACCTGTCCCTAACTTTGCCAGCAAACTACCCATCCCACCACACCTGTCCCTAACCTTACCATTAAACTCACCCATACCACCACACCTGTCCCTAACCTCACCCTTAAACTCACCCGTACCACCACACCTGTCCCTAACCCTACCCTTAAACTCACCCGTACCACCACACCTGTCCCTAACCTTGCCCTTAAACTCACCCATACCACCACACCTGTCCCTAACTGCCCTTAAACTCACCCATACCACCACACCTGTCCCTAACCTTACCCTTAAACTCACCCATACCACCACACCTGTCCCTAACCCTACCCTTAAACTTAACCATACCACCACGCCTGTCCCTAACCCTACCCTTAAACTTAACTATACCACCACACCTGTCCCTAACTTTACCCTTAAACTCACCCATCCCACCACACCTGTCCCTACCCTTACCATTAAACTCACCCATACCACCACACCTGTCCCTAACCTTACCATTAAACTCACCCATACCACCACACCTGTCCCTAACCTCACCCTTAAACTCACCCATACCACCACACCTGTCCCTAACTTTGCCCTTTAAACTACCCATCCCACCACACCTGTCCCTACCCTTACCATTAAACTCACCCATACCACCACACCTGTCCCTAACCTTACCATTAAACTCACCCATACCACCACACCTGTCCCTAACCTCACCCTTAAACTCACCCGTACCACCACACCTGTCCCTAACCCTACCCTTAAACTCACCCGTACCACCACACCTGTCCCTAACCTTACCCTTAAACTCACCCATACCACCACACCTGTCCCTAACTTTACCCTTAAACTCACCCATACCACCACACCTGTCCCTAACCTTACCCTTAAACTCACCCATACCACCACACCTGTCCCTAACCCTACCCTTAAACTTAACCATACCACCACGCCTGTCCCTAACCCTACCCTTAAACTTAACTATACCACCACACCTGTCCCTAACTTTACCCTTAAACTCACCCATCCCACCACACCTGTCCCTACCCTTACCATTAAACTCACCCATACCACCACACCTGTCCCTAACCTTACCATTAAACTCACCCATACCACCACACCTGTCCCTAACCTCACCCTTAAACTCACCCATACCACCACACCTGTCCCTAACTTTACCCTTAAACTACCCATCCCACCACACCTGTCCCTACCCTTACCATTAAACTCACCCATACCACCACACCTGTCCCTAACCCTACCCTTAAACTTAACCATACCACCACGCCTGTCCCTAACCCTACCCTTAAACTTAACTATACCACCACATCTGTCCCTAACTTTACCCTTAAACTCACCCATACCACTACGCCTGTCCCTAACCCTACCCTTAAACTTACCCATACCACCACACCTGTCCCTAACCCTACCCTTAAACTCACCCATACCACCACACCTGTTCCTAATCTTACCCTTAAACTCACCCATACCACCACACCTGTCCCTAACTTTACCCTTAAACTACCCATCCCACCACACCTGTCCCTACCCTTACCATTAAACTCACCCATACCACCACACCTGTCCCTAACCCTACCCTTAAACTTAACCATACCACCACGCCTGTCCCTAACCCTACCCTTAAACTTAACTATACCACCACATCTGTCCCTAACTTTACCCTTAAACTCACCCATACCACTACGCCTGTCCCTAACCCTACCCTTAAACTTACCCATACCACCACACCTGTCCCTAACCCTACCCTTAAACTCACCCATACCACCACACCTGTTCCTAATCTTACCCTTAAACTCACCCATACCACCACACCTGTCCCTAACCTTACCCTTAAACTCACCCATACCACCACACCTGTCCCTAACTTTACCCTTAAACTCACCCATACCACCACACCTGTCCCTAACCTTACCCTTAAACTCACCCATACCACCACACCTGTCCCTAACCCTACCCTTAAACTTAACCATACCACCACGCCTGTCCCTAACCCTACCCTTAAACTTAACTATACCACCACATCTGTCCCTAACTTTACCCTTAAACTCACCCATACCACTACGCCTGTCCCTAACCCTACCCTTAAACGTACCCATACCACCACACCTGTCCCTAACCCTACCCTTAAACTCACCCATACCACCACACCTGTCCCTAACCTTGCCCTTAAACTCACCCATACCACCACACCTGTCCCTAACTTTACCCTTAAACTCAGCCATACCACCACACCTGTGCCTAACCCTACCCTTAAACTCACCCATACCACCACACCTGTCCCTAACCTTACCCTTAAACTCACCCATACCACCAAACCTGTCCCTAACCTTACCCTTAAACTTAACCATACCAACACACATGTCCCTAACTTTACCCTTAAACTCACCCATACCACCACACCTGTCCCGAACCTTACCCTTAAACTACCCATACCACCACACCTGTCCCTAACCCTACCCTTAAACTTAACCATACCACCACAGCTGTCCCTAACTTTACCCTTAAACTCACCCATACCACCACACCTGTCCCTAACTTTACCCTTAAACTCACCCATACCACCACACCTGTCCCTAACCCTACCCTTAAACTACCCATACCACCACACCTGTCCCTAACCCTACCCTTAAACTCACCCATACAACCACACCTGGCCCTAACCTTACCCTTAAACTCACCCATACCACCAAACCTGTCCCTAACCTTACCCTTAAACTTAACCATACCACCACACCTGTCCCTAACTTTTACCTTTAAACTCACCCATACCACCACACCTGTCCCTAACCCTACCCTTAAACTCACCCATACCACCACACCTGTCCCTAACTTTACCCTTAAACTACCCATCCCACCACACCTGTCCCTACCCTTTACCATTAAACTCACCCATACCACCACACCTGTCCCTAACCTTACCATTAAACTCACCCATACCACCACACCTGTCCCTAACCTCACCCTTAAACTCACCCGTACCACCACACCTGTCCCTAACCCTACCCTTAAACTCTCCCTACCATTGCCACCACACCTGTCCCTAACCTTGCCACCCTTAAACTCACCCATACCACCACACCTGTCCCTAACCTTGCCCTTAAACTCACCCATACCACCACACCTGTCCCTAACCCTACCCTTAAACTTAACCATACCACCACGCCTGTCCCTAACCCTACCCTTAAACTTAACTATACCACCACACCTGTCCCTAACTTTTACCCTTAAACTCACCCATCCCACCACACCTGTCCCTACCCTTACCATTAAACTCACCCATACCACCACACCTGTCCCTAACCTTACCATTAAACTCACCCATACCACCACACCTGTCCCTAACCTCACCCTTAAACTCACCCATACCACCACACCTGTCCCTAACTTTACCCTTAAACTACCCATCCCACCACACCTGTCCCTACCCTTACCATTAAACTCACCCATACCACCACACCTGTCCCTAACCTTACCATTAAACTCACCCATACCACCACACCTGTCCCTAACCTCACCCTTAAACTCACCCGTACCACCACACCTGTCCCTAACCCTACCCTTAAACTCACCCGTGCCACCACACCTGTCCCTAACCTTACCCTTAAACTCACCCATACCACCACACCTGTCCCTAACTTTACCCTTAAACTCACCCATACCACCACACCTGTCCCTAACCTTACCTCCCTCACCCATACCACCACACCTGTCCCTAACCACACCTGTAAACTACCCATACCACCACCCTGTCCCTAACCCTACCCTTAAACTTAACCATGTCCACACCTGTCCCTAACCCTACCCTTAAACTTAACTATACCACCACACCTGTCCCTAACTTTACCCTTAAACTCACCCATCCCACCACACCTGTCCCTAACTCTTACCATTAAACTCACCCATACCACCACACCTGTCCCTAACCTTACCATTAAACTCACCCATACCACCACACCTGTCCCTAACCTCACCCTTAAACTCACCCATACCACCACACCTGTCCCTAACTTTACCCTTAAACTCACCCATCCCACCACACCTGTCCCTACCCTTACCATTAAACTCACCCATACCACCACACCTGTCCCTAACCCTACCCTTAAACTTAACCATACCACCACGCCTGTCCCTAACCCTACCCTTAAACTTAACTATACCACCACATCTGTCCCTCCCTGTACCACCAACTTTAAACTCCACCTGTCCCTAACCCTACCATAAACTCACCCATACCACCACACCTGTCCCAAACCCTACCCTTAAACTTACCCATACCACCACACCTGTCCCTAACCCTACCCTTAAACTCAACCCATACCACCACACCTGTCCCTACCTTTACCCATTAAACTCACCCATACCACCACACCTGTCCCTAACCCTACCCTTAAACTCACCCATACCACCACACCTGTCCCTAACCTAACCCTTAAACTTAACCCATACCACCACCACACCTGTCCCTAATCTTACCCTTAAACTCACCCATACCACCACCTGTCCTAACCCTACCTTAAACTTACCCATCCCACCACACCTGTCCTGTAACCTAACTACCCTTAAACTCACCCTACCACCACACCTGTTCCTACCATTAAACTCACCCATACCACCACACCTGTCCCTAACCCTACCCTTAAACTTAACCATACCACCACGCCTGTCCCTAACCCTACCCTTAAACTTAACTATACCACCACATCTGTCCCTAACTTTACCCTTAAACTCACCCATACCACTACGCCTGTCCCTAACCCTACCCTTAAACTTACCCATACCACCACACCTGTCCCTAACCCTACCCTTAAACTCACCCATACCACCACACCTGTTCCTAATCTTACCCTTAAACTCACCCATACCACTACGCCTGTCCCTAACCCTACCCTTAAACGTACCCATACCACCACACCTGTCCCTAACCCTACCCTTAAACTCACCCATACCACCACACCTGTCCCTAACCTTACCCTTAAACTCACCCATACCACCACACCTGTCCCTAACTTTACCCATATCCCATCTCAATATCAGCAAAAGTGTTTTGCAATACAATATGAACACAGTAAGTGCATTGTAGTTAAGGCCACCTAATATAAAGTGGGACCATGCATTTAATATTAGTTTTAATACTGTAATGGCTGTTCAGATTAATGTGGGCTGGGGAATAATTTATTTTGTTTAGATTTTTTGGGTTCTCTTTTAGAGAGACAGATGATTGAATATTTGCACACTAATCAGTCATTGTATCGGTTGATAACGTCCCATGATCCCAGTTTAAAAAGTGCTTTCTTAACATTGAAGGAAGGACTAAGAGACAATGGGCAATCAATTGCAGACTGTTAAACTAAAATAGATAATCTGTTTAATAAAAGCGATGCTAATCTCATCAATAAAATGACTGTTGAAAATGTTAAAGGGTTTTTCGTCATCGATTACAAAAATATTTATGAAAATAACTAAAACTCGGCTGAGCTGAAAGAGCTGAACACTGGTAAACTGAGCTAAATAACTACTAGTGTGTTGATTAGCTCACTCAAATGCATCTTATGCAAATGAGAATACACTGTTGCAGCATGCACGCTACATGTAATTTTGTTAATAGTCTCTAAAACTTAAAACAATAATAGCAGTCTATTAAAGCATAGAGAATTCAAAATACAGTAACTAACTAAAAAGTAGCTAATAATTCAGTGTATTTATTATGTGACAAATAATACTTATATTCATATATTATTTTAGAAGCTTTTAGGATGTTTCAGAATTTTTTTTTGCTAATCTTACCTGTGTAATACATTTTTAAATTAATACATGTTATACAGTATTAAAAATTAAAATGTGTTTAGTTGAAATTTTTGTATTATAAGTATGTTTTATTTATTTATTTATTTATTTATTTATTTATTTATTTATTTATTTTTATTTATTTTTGTCATTTTGCATATAGTTGTCTATATATTCCATGTATAACAACTGGAAAAAATTTACTGAATTTTGACAAACTTTAAAGCTCACTTTTGTCAAAAGACAGAAACTAGGATGAAAACTATGGATAAAGATGGATAAAAAATAAAAAAAGGTAATTGTGACTTTTTATCTCACAATTCTGTCTTTTTAATTGCAATTGTGTGTTATAAAGTCAGAATTGTGAGACATAAACTTGCAATTCTGAGAAAAAGAATTCACGAGATATAAACTTGCAATTGCGAGGAATTCTGCAATTCTAACTTTATAACTCGCAATAATCAAGTATAGTGTCAGTTCTGGCAGGTCACATTAGTCAAGCTCGCATCAGCTGACTGTCAGCTGATCACGTCTACCTATAGGAATCACAGCATGCATATATATATATATATATATATATATATATATATATATATATATATATATATATATATATATATATATATATATATATATATATATATGCATATATGCATATATATATATATATATATATATATATATATATATATATATATATATATATATATATATATATATATATATATATATATATATATATATATATATATGCATTTCATTTCTCCAGAGCTCATTTACCCTTCTCCATCCCCAGCTCCTCCTCTTGTCCAGTCAGGATTTGGTATTCTAATTCCTCTTGAATCAGACTAAATTTCCTAATTATTTTGTAAATTTAATATTGACATTAATGATATTTGCAATATATTATTTTGGTTCTGTTCTGTTTACCCTAAGGAGGGTTTATCACTGCTCTCCTGCTCTTATCCATGCTAGGTAGGGAGTTCTTGCCCAGAACAGAACCATACCGCCAATCCAAACTATATGCTAATAGTCAATTAATCATCTTTGATGATAGTAGTCCTGACAAAATGGAGTAAAGTCAGAGTTGTGAGAGAATGTTTATTCTGTGGTGGAAACAATCTTCCATAGAAAACAAAAGAAAAACTTGCAGGAAAGTAGTTTTAAATAATTTATTATTTAATGTGTTTATGTAATGAATGTTGGAATTATTTCATATTCACTTTAATATTCAGTGAATGTTTAGCAGGATTTTATCATGAGTAACTGGACTGCCTCCATTTATTCAGAAATATGTAGTGAGATTAAAAACTGGAGATGCTGATCTGTTTTTGGAAATGGATCTGTAAATGGAAAAACAGCTCCAGTTGCTTATAATTATGCTTTACAATTCTTGATGAATGAAATCTTTAAAGAAACGTGTCACTTTTATTATTATTTTTTTAAATAGCCTGTCGCTGCTGTCATATGAATAAATAGACATCTTAAATGATGCAGAGTTGATCATTTCAGACAGTCTTGTAACAAATGACTGTTGATCAGACCTCCCGAGATGAATCTGTGAATATGACAGCTAATCAGTTTGTTTTTCTTTTTATGCTCAGTCCATTCCCAGTAAAACGGCAAATGAGAATCTGACACACACACACGTTGTGTTTCCATATTTTATGGGGACTTTCCATAGACGTAATGGTTTTTATACTGTATAAACTGTGTGTTCTATCCCTTTACACTAACCCTACCCCTAAACCTACCCATCATAGTAAACTTTCTGCATTTTTACATTTTCAAAAACATCACTTAGTATGATTCATAAGATGTTTTCCTCACGGGGACCAAAAATTGTCCCCACAAGGTCAAGGATTTCGGATATTGCCATCTTTGTGAGGACATGTGGGGACACAGTGAGTACACTAAAAGTACTAAAAAGGAGCTCTAGAAGGATGAGGGTGAATGTCATTTCACCTGGTACATGTTTAGGTTTATAGATATGGTGAGGACAACATTTTCAATCATGAATGTTGTTCGATAAAATATCAATAAAATATGTGGATCCAAAAACATGCCTGTCTTGGAAAAATCAGGGTGACCAAGGGTTAGAAATTAGTGCAGATGTTACTGAAATGAACTGTGGCCTGTTGAGCTCTAGCTGTCTTCCCATCTGGAGTTCATAAGAGCTCTTTTATCTTCTGAGAGCTCTGACCTCTGTAACACTCTTCTCGGCTGGGAGAAGCCGCTGTCCGTGCCACGATACGCCACTGACTGAGAGCGAGACACTCTTTGACACTCTCACTATGATTTTAATGCCAGTATCTGTGAAACATTAAACATGACATTTTTGAGATGTAGTGTGGTTTGTTGTAACAGCTCCTCTGTGACTCCTGTGTTAGCAGACGGTCCTCGGCCCTTGCAGAAAGAGATCACCTCCCTCAGAGCCTTCATGCTGCTGTTCCTCAAACAGCTCATACTGAAGGTAAGCATTATTTAATGTATTTACATATTATGTAGCATACAAATGACATGACATCTGTCCCGTCATACCATCCTTGAATGTGTATTAACTAACCATAGTTTAACTGTGGCTTACTTGAAACATACCTGTCAGAATACTAGATTTAATACAGTTTAGTAAAATCATGAAAAATGTTAACAAAATGATATCCTAATTTATGCACTCATGCATGTCAACATGAAGCATTTTTATAAAAATAAATCATATTAAATTCCATAATTTTTTATTGTTCTCATTATACTGTATAAGTATGTAAACAATTAAAAAATAACCAACTTACAGGACCTGAGATGTAAACTTTCCCTCATATATACACTTATATAATTTTTCTAAAATCAATTTAATTTTCGTTTTGTGCCTGTATTAATTTATCAAAGTATAGAGAACAACAGCTCTAGGGCTGTTGCTTTGGCAGGTTTTAGCTCTCATTCACCAGCCCCAGCTGTTTACAATTTTCTAACAGGATCGTAGGAAAAAGTGTACACTTGTTCAGACCAGTGCTAACATATCAAGAAATCTGTCAGGTGGCCAAGGCACAAGCAAACAACAATTAGCTCTCAAGCTGCCTGTGCTCTCGCAGTAATGGGAAACGTGTGCATTCATCAGCACCACTCTAACCAGACAGTTCATGCTGCTTTCCTAATAAGAAGACAGCTTGTAAAAGTCATGACTCAAATTCACTGTGAACATTAATTTCAGCAAACACAAACAGCCTCACTGCATTTTAACTCATTGTTATTTTGTTTTGTTTTTTTCTTCTTTCTATTTATATTTCATAGTTTGTCAGCATGATGATGGAAATAGCGGCTTATAAGTGCAGTTGGGCATTTAACAACAGCATATTTCAAAAGTAGCACCACTCAGCGTTTTGTCATTTTTTTATTCATCAGGACAGAGGTGTTAAAGAAGATGAGCTTCAAAGTATTCTCAACTACTTGCTGACCATGCATGAGGTGGGTATTCACCATATTACAGTATTCATACATATATCTGACATGTATCTATTTTAGAAGATTTACTATTATTTCAGGTTCTTAAATGGGCCCAATTTGACACTCCTTAAATTAAGAATAAGACCAGAAATCACATACACACATTTTGTTTGCAATATGAGTCATTTTATATATATATATATAAGTTTATTATTATTATTATATTTTTTGTGTATATAATTACAAATAAAAAGAAAACACTACTGTAAATCAAACAAAATAAATGTACAGTAAAGCTTTTGGTTAAATGCATGAATGGCTTGACATTAACACTCGTCAACCCGTTATTTGCGGTGGATTTCAGCTGTGGCGTGTAACGCAGTCTCTCCCACTAGCCACTTTGGCAGGTTGAATTTAATTGTAGTCTTCTCAAAAGGCATCTGTTATAATCGCTGTTGGGTATAATGCACACCTTTTAGATTTTTGATATTTAATAAAATAAACTGTCAAATCACATTAAAATATGGATATGTATTTCACATAGGCTACTGTATGGCTACAGTGATGAGAAACCAGTGATTTTACTTGACCACTTGCATGCTACAAATTTTACACTTATCATGTGATCAAGTGTTGCATTGACTATTAGTTTTTATAGAAATAAATAAAATAAATTTGTTTGACAGTTCCCACAGTCTACATATGGTCACCAGTTCTGCCCCTCTTTATCATACTTTATCATCAGGTAACAACAAGATTAAAACAAATCATTTCAAACAATTAGATTTTGTTGGAGAAATGTAATTCAATTTTAATTTAATTAAGTTCATTCAACAGCGTTTTTTTTTAAGATCAAAAATGTTGTCCAATGTGTATTCAGGTGGATGATTTGGGAAATGCAGGGACAATTTCTGCACGCAATGTCTAATCTGAAAAAATCGACATAGGTGACTATTGGGTAAATTGAAATTGTTGGATAGAGATAAGAAGGATGAAAACACCCCTTCTTCATACAAGTCCTTAACTGAGAGTAAACCATTACATGCCCACATCCGATATGTAGAGTCTGAACTAGATGGTGAGAAAGCATGGTTATTCAGAATAGGCATATGTATTCACGCTCTATGTAGTCCAAAATACTTTCTAAACAATTCCAAATTTAAGTGAATTCTTTGGGTAAGCATGGGTTATTCCAATATAAAATCCTACTAATGTTACACACCCAGAAATAATGCTGAAAATTTGGAAGAGAAAGGCCACCTTTTGACTTGTTGAAGAATAGATGTCCAAGTTTTTAAAGAAGGATCTAGTCGTGAAAATCGGAATGTGCCAAAAAAGATAAAGTAATCCAGTGCAGACATTATCTGGGCAGGTGAATGACTTCCTGCAGGTTGGAGGTGATCCCAAATGGAAAGAAGCTGCAGGCTCTCGGGGAGCTCAATAAGATCCTGGCTGGCTCGCCAAATTGTGGTAGATTTTTTCCCCTACTGACCTGACTTAAGTTTACCTGGGGCATCTCCAGTCAACACCCACGCGTCTACAGTCGATACTTAACAATATTTATACTCTAGCACTGCGTCTACAGTCGACAACCGGCTTTGAAGTCTCACCCTTTTTAAACATTATCACTTGGGAATTAGATCGCTAATGCTCCACTTAACACTATCACTTGAGAATAGAAGTAAGATCTCTAGTATCTAGCCTGCTGTGCAGCAATAATCAAACAGATTCCAGACAATGCCTTCAAATATGCTTTAATTAGGCCGGAGGACCTCAGACCAATTTTAGAGAGAATCCCATCAGCAAAAAGAATACAACAGTTTTTATAGAATAGGTGCATGGCAACGGTGACATGATACATTACATCATTCTCCTACAATATTATATAATATATTATTTTAATAGATAATGGATCATGTGACTGAAGACTGGAGTAATGATGCTGAAAATTCAGCTTTGACATCACAGGAATAAATTACTGTATTACTTTTTTAGACTTTATATGGTAATAATATTTCACAATACTACAGTTTTGCTGTATTTTTGATCAGTTAAATGCAGTCTTCTTTCAAAAACATTTAAAAATCTTACCAAGCCCAAACTTTTGAACGGTGGTGTACATGTGATCATCTTCTGTTTGAGCATCCCAGAATGCACCTCATGAAGTGAACTGAACAAACAGTACAAAGGGTGGCATCTTTGAACAAACTCAAATATAAGGTTTTGATTTATTTAATATTTGGTCACTTCCATTCAGTACTTCCATTATTTCATAGTTTTCATAACTTATTGTTATTACTATTATCCTAAAATGTAGAAAATATTCCTATTAAAGATTGATTAGGGCTGCACAAATTTTAACTGGTACCATGTGCTTTCGGTTTGGATTAAATTCAACACAGGGTTGCATTAAAGTGTAACTTTGCTGATTTTCAACCCGATTTGTATTGTTACAATGTCGGTAGTATATGTAAATGAGCAATGCTTACTTGTCTCCATGTTAGCTGGACATTAAATTCACATTTATTTGTCAGCAAAAGTCTGCCAGATGATGCAAAACGCATCATCCTGTGGACTTTTGACAGCCCCAGGGCTTTCGTGAAAACTTCAGATTATAGTTCCGCATTTCTGGCACCCACAGATAGTCAGATCGACAGAGGGCTATTAACAGAAAGTTATATTATAAGGATAGGTTTATCACTAAAAATTGTATCATACTTTGTTACTGCTTATACAGCATTATGGTAAAAATTAAACACTATGGCAACAGCTTTCTTACCTGTTTTGCTTCGGAGGGTTGGGCGGAACTGACAGAATGGCAGTTTCTTTCAGTTTTCAGCTTTCAGTTTTTCCTCTCTGTTTGGCCTAAAACACTGTGTTTGTGGTCATACAGTTTGAGATGCCGACTATAAACATTCTTTGCAGCCTTTAGCCACTGCCTAAAACGCGCTGGATACTTCATTGGAAACCAAAAGTAACTCGCTCCCGCTAAACGTTTACTCTTTGAATTTTTGCACCCGGGAACAATTCAAGTCAACACCATTGTGACTAAAAGTTTGTTAAGAAGTATTTCCTACTAAAGCAAGGTGGTATTTGGTGCTGGTAAGTGCATCCATAGCAGACTGGTGGGAGTGGCCTTTTGCACAGAAATATACCCAGTGCATTACAGGTGTTTGAAGTTTTCCTACCTATTTGGCAAAAGGGAAGACAACCTTTTTTCTCCGTTTCTCTAGCCAGGAAGCACAATAAAAAAAAAAGAAAAAAAAAAAGGTTTTGCCCTTGTACTGTAAAGTTTTATTGAAAGCCCATTTAGCCTTTGTTGAAGTACCCCTTTAAATGCAGGATGTGTGTTTATTCAATTCAGGATGAGAACCTCCATGATGTTCTTCAGCTGCTTGTGGCCCTCATGTCTGAACACCCTGCCTCTATGATTCCTGCATTTGACCAGAGGAACGGCATCCGGTAAGAAGCCTCGTACTCCACACAGAGTTAAATTTCATTATATTTCATCTTGTCTCCCATGATGGAGTTGATGCAATCATGAATTATTCACAAGACTCGACATAGGAATTGCAGTGATATTTTCATATTTATTTATTTTTTCTGACAAGCGGGATAAAGCTCACATCCTGCATGTCAAGCTAATGAAATATAGATGGATTTGATAAAATTTGGGTTTGGCTCAAAATAACTGATATGACTTTGATGAACAGCTTCATGGTGGTTTACACAATGCCATTTCCTCTCGAGTATTACTTATTATTGTCTGCCAAATTAGATTTTTTTTTAGAATCTGCCACTTGATGCATTGAAAGAATGAAGTTTTTGGCACTTTTCAACTGGTTCTTGATTTTAACATATTTAGTGAATTGATTCATAATAATTCTTTTTTTAGTTTTAATTTCACTTTGTTTCTTTCCAGGGTGGTATACAAACTTCTGGCTTCCAAGAGTGAAAGTATTCGAGTTCAGGCTCTGAAAGTACTGGCATATTTTCTCAAACACTTAGGCCACAAGTGAGTACATCCATTCTACTCTTTTCCAGAGTCACTTTCACATACAAAGTATTCCAAGAGTCATTATCTTTTCTGAAGTGAATCCGACAAGGTGAAATTTGTGGTTACATAAGGACAGAGTCCTCAACAGTTTATGACATTTTAAAGTTCTTTGGATTATTTGAAGTATTCTCTAGATGGCTCCAGGGCTTTCTTAAAGAACCTATAGTGAGATACTCTACCTATAAGCCTCTTCTTTTAACTAGTACATGATTGTGCACCTGTATGTTGATATTTGTGAGTGTGTATCTATGTAGGGATGGGTGTTATGACGGAGGTCACATCAGATTGCATTTTTTTTTATTTTTTTAGTAAAATGGATTTTTATATTATAGTTATAGCATATATACACACACACAATACCGGTCAAGAGTTTTAGAATGGTAAGATTTTTTTTTTTTTTTAGAAGTCTCTTCTGCTCACCAAGGCTGCATTTATTTGATTCAAAATACAGCAAAAACAGCATTATTGTGAATTATTTTTACAATTTAAAATAACTTTGTTCTATTTGAATATATTTGAAAATGAAATTTATTTCTGTGATTCAAAGCTGAATTTTCAGCATCATTACTCCAGTCTTCAGTGTCACATGATTCTTCAGAAATCATTCTAATATGATGATGTGCTGCTCAAGAAACATTTATTATTATCAGCAATGTTGAAAACAGTTGTGTACAATTTTTTTTTTTTCATTATTTAATGAATAGAAAGTTCAAAAGAACAGCATTTATCTGAAATATAAAGCCTTTGCAACATTATAAATGTCTATAGTGTCACTTGATCAATTTAATGCATTTATGCATGAATAAATGTATTAATTTCTTCAAGTTCTTTCCCAAAAAATAAATAAATAAAAATTCTGACCCAAAACTTTTGAACGGTATAGTACACTGTTACAAAACCTTTCTATTTCAGATGTTTTACACAACTGCTTTCAACATTGATAATAATCATAAATGTTGCTTGAGCAGCACATCAGCATAATAGAATGATTTCTGAAGGATCATGTGACACTGAAGACTGGAGTAATGATATATATACAGTATATTAATCATAATTTGTAATAACTATTTTAAATATAAAAATTTCAGTAACACTTTATATTAGGGTTCAATTCTCACTATTAACTAGTTGCTTATTACCTTGCATATTACTAGGATATTGGCTGTTTATTAGTACTTATAAAGCACATATTAATGCCTTATTCTGCATGACCTTATATATCCCTTAATCATACCCAATACCTAAACTTAAACGATACAAAAACTACCTTAATAACTATTAATTAGCAGTAAATTAGGAGTTTATTGAGGCAAAAGTCGTAATAGTTAATAGTAAATATGTTCCTCATACTAAAGTGTTATCAACATTTCCATTAATTTAATTTTTATTTAATTAGAAACTTGAAAGATGGAAACCAAAAGATTCATAAGAACAGAACTATTCATAAATAAATAAAAAAATTAGTCTGGCATCAGTGTCAAAAAAAAACTTGACATTATGTAAAACTTGAGACTCAGAAGTCTCTAAACTGATGCTCTGGATTCGGATCGAATGAGCAACAGAGCTGATAAAAGCACGTGACCTCCTGTCATTTGTGTTAATGTAGCAAACTGTGACTAAACCCGATTCTCTGTATTTTTGGATTACATAATCCATCCTTGTCGCCCATGTAAATAATGTAAAGCATCCCTTGCCACTGATAGTCATGCAAGTATATGTACTGCGGTACTGAACACTTACAAAATTATAAAGGCCATCCGAGATGTTTTTAGAACTTTACAAGCCCACTGACATTTGCAGAATTGTACAGCAGTTAGCCTAGAGTGCAGATAAAACCCACATTTGCTTTTTGTCATCATTAGCTTATCCATCGTTGAGTGGTTACCATCCTCCATGCTCACAGGCACTTTAAAACATACTATTTCCTGGTTGTCATTTTACTGTTCAGTCCCCATTTGTCTGCACTTGCTGTTCGGCAGGACTGCATTTAGAGAGCTTAGCATCCTGACAGTACCTCAGCATTATGTGCTGCTGTATAGTTTGTGATTGTGAAAGTCACAGCTCTTCCAGTAAGATAGTGTAGAGGTGGTTGCTTCGTTATTCTGTGCGAAAAACTGAAGGTACATGACATCATGCAAAAGGTGGCAAGCTCAGTCGCTATGAAGGCCTGTTCCTGGTAGCTTGACATTAGCTGTGAGATGTATGAAAATTCAGCTACAGTATGTTTTCTTTTTGTGTGTGTGTTTTGTCACAGGAGGAAGGTGGAAATAATGCACACAAACAGTCTCTTCACACTTCTTGGGGAACGACTGATGTTGCACTCCAACACACTGTCTATAACTACATACAACACACTATATGAGGTAAAATAAAAGATTGTTCTGTTCTGGATGTAGATTGGTCCCTACAGTATTATAGTTGTGCTAAAATAAGCTATTTAATATAAAAATATATACTAAACTAAAATAAACAACTGTGATGTAAAACTTAATTTGATTTAAAATATTCTTAAATCAAAATAAATATAAAAATATGAATATGTAAAATATCTTATGTTTACCAAGGCTGCATTTATTTAATTAAAAATACAGTTATATTGTGAAATATGAATAATGTTATTATGATTTTAAATGACTGTTTTCTATTTTAATATATTTTTACTTGTAATTTATTCATGCGATATCAAAGCTGAATTGTCAGCATCATTAGTCTTCAGTGTCACGTGATCCAGAAATTGTTCTAACATGCTGATTTGCTGCTCATGTTGCATTTATTATTATCAATGTTGAAAACGGCTGCTTAATAGTTTTGTGGAAACGGTGATACTTTTTTTCTGGGCTCAGAAACATTAGAAAGCACAAAAGGGCATATCTTTCTGCATTTCTTTAGGTAACTAGTTAACTTGCAAGAGTCAGTTGAGTTAGTTTTTACATGTCTAACTTTTTACGTTTTACTTGGTTCCATTGTATATCCTCTACATACAATATTTGAGTAAAGTTTTCAGTTTAGTTGTAAGCCATCTTCATAATGGATGCTTAATCTGTTCAGTTTAATTAACATTCATAAATCTCATCTGATCCGTTTCCTGTCTAGATTTTGACAGAGCAGGTTTGCACACAGGTCGTCCACAAGCCTCATGCTGAGCCCGACTCTACTGTGAAGATCCAGAACCCAAGTAATTCTTTCTGTCAGCCCATTTATTCTTTTTGTGGTCTGGTTATAATACATTTACTGTCATCTATGGAAGTGAAAAGTTTGCTAGCGAATGATTAAACATTTACTTCTACACATAGGCTGGATCCGAAATCACCCCCCTAAACCCTCAGTCACTATTCCCTACTGTAGGGACTCTATATAAGGGAAATAGGTCTATTTAGCTCAAATTAATGAATTAATTAATTCATATGGAATTTTGAAAGAGTCTATTTTACTGCCGAGCAAATGACTCATCCAGTGTTCCTTCCGTTTTGTCCCTTGCCTGTCTTTGATGGACGTCTTGGGAAGCCAATCACGTGGCGTGTTGGCGGCTGGATGGAAAGCCTCGTTGTTTAAATTTGAAGCGCGCTCGCTGTAGATTCGGCGAGAGAAACTTAACTTAGAACACGAGACTAAACGGAAAGAAAATTAACTTAAGTAAAAGAAAGGAAAGTGAGAGGAGAGTTTTAGATGGCTTGAATGAAATTAACCCATTTTGTCAGATCTTGCTCTGCCTCGATCGTCTTCGCCCGATCATCTATTCGTCATGTTGTCTTTTTGTCTTGACTTAACTTGCTCTAACTCTTAGTTCATGTTCTGAGATTAGTACTCAAATATTGGCCCATCCTCCTGGATGGATTCTAACCAATTATGTATCGTCTTGGTTCAGAGGGGACTGTGTCCCCACCCCTCTATAAATTATGTTATCTGTGGTCTCTTACTTTCCTGCTCTAAGCAGAGAGTAAATTTAGACCTGATTTCTTATTATAAGAACATCATACATTCTAAACAAAATTCTATCAAATCATCTTTTGAAATATAAACAAACAAAAAGATACCAAGAAAGGTACACTTTCAACCACTCATTCAATACTTATACAATTACATGAATTGGGAGTGGTTACGTGTATTGGTTATAGGACATGATATAGAATTATGCAGTAGAAGGCTGTTTGAATGCAAGTCTGACAAATCAATGATTTGGTGATTTGATGCAGTTTGTACGTGACAACAGTTTCTGTGGATTTTTCCTGTGGATTGTAACCGTGTCATTGAGAGTTCATCTAAAGGTCATTGAAACAGCAGGGATCTGGTTTGACTCTCTGTCATGGTGATCAAACAAAGTCTCTTGTTATCTTTGGTGTTTGCAAGACAATAAAGCACTTAGTTTGGGTTTTGTCAGCCTGACGCAGACTGACCGGCATCCACTTCAATTAAGGCCATAAATTGTTGATTTGTTGAGTTTTGTGTGGAATTATGCACAAACTAATCATCTGGAAGCTTAATTTGTGTCTGGTTTGTCCACAATTTCTACACTACTTTAGTCCACAAATACAGTTCACTTGAAGGAGTGAATGAAAACAAGTGAGCGAAGCCGCTGTGTGTACATCATTGTGGGATTGAATGAGTGCACTCAATAACGTCCACTATGGTTTCAGACACCACTATAAATGGCTGTCCCCTCAAATAGTGCCCTATTTAAGGGTATGGGGGTGATTTCGGATTCAGCCATAGACTTCAGCCAGAGATGCCAGTCTCATTTGTGTCAATTGTGCATGCTCATTGGTTCGCATCTGTGTCAATCAGACAAAACTCCTCATTGATTGGCTGAGTGATTAATGCATGTTCTTCAATTGGTTGTTCTCAGTGATTCTTAAGGTGGTGGCCACACTGCTGAAGAACTCCACGGCCAGTGCAGACCTGATGGAGGTGCGGCGTCTCTTCCTCTCTGACATGATCAAGCTCTTCAGTAACAGCCGTGAAAACAGACGGTGAGGGTCTCTTCTATTTTCGCCCCATCCCCCATGACAGCAATTAACCGCCTAGTGAACAGATCAGAATGAGAGCAGAAAAAAAGTGACGTTCTCTCTTGTTGTTTTGTTTAATGGGCACCCCTGTGACGCTAAATAATCCTCAGAATTCTCGCTGTGTTTCTCTCACAGCAGCTGTTTCAGTGACACATGCGAATCCACACCATTTTCACTGCTGTCCTATGGCTGTTGGTTTTCTTTTTCTTCTCTCAAAAGCCGTATGCAGCGTGCTCCTCTGTGCAATCACAAGTCTGGCAGTCAATCAGTCGCCCAGTGTGTGCTGAAATCTCAATTGGCTGTTATTATTACTTTGCATCATCTCCATCATTAAGTTCTACAGTGAGCCAATCAGAACTGAAGGGAAGAAGCTTTTTAGACTTGATGAAGCCATTACATCTCCAAAGTGCTTTCCTAAAACGTCTGTAAACAGTGGCTGGTAACTAGACCAGATATTTGTCTTCGCTATTAATGGAGTAGTTAATCTAAAATGAAAATTGTGACATTATTTACTCATCCCCATGTTGTTCCACGCGACTTTCTTTCTTCTGTGAAATGCAAAAGGTATTATGAAGACTGTGCTGCTGTTACGGTCACAGCCATAACACAAAAGAGGGTGAACACAAAAGGCTCGGTCCAATAGGGGAATTAATTTAAGGACAATAAAGGCTCCGATATACTTCAAGCAAAATCGAAGAACAAACTGGTGTGACGTTATTTCAAACAAAAACAGCCCAAAACAAAGTTTGTTTGGGGTTTCTTTTGGGAGTTTGAAACAGCTTGCCAAAGCGAACTTTCTGGAAAAGTTTGCTCCGGCTGCTAAACACCTTCATACTACCATTGGAACCTTTTTTGGTTCATTTGGCCTGTTCAGTCGGTTGAGGTTAGATGTCATTGAGTGAAAACATGGACACACTGGAGAGATGGTTTATAAAAAAAAAAGTTGTACTTCTGATGAAACGAGACGCTGGCACTGTTTTTCATATTTAATACAGTGAAGGATGCAGAAGCAACTTAAAAGTCTTTCACATGGTTCTTCTGAAGCCATACAATAGATTTGTGAGGAAAAAGATACAATTTTCTCAACTTATATTCTTCCCTTTCAGTTAGTTGTTAGTCATTGACCCAGTGGGCCCTATTTTAACGCTCTAAGTGCATGGTCTAAAGTGCACTTAGGGCGTGTCCAAATCCACTTTTGCTAGTTTGACAACGGGAAACACCCGGCGCATGGTCTAAAAGGGATGCCCTATTCTCTTAATAAGTAATGGGTGTGTTTTGGGTGTGACGTGCAATAAACCAATCAGAGTCTCATCTCCCATTCCCTTTAAAAGCCAGTAGCGCTTGCACCATGGCGGATTCGCTATTTACATGGTGGAATTTGCGAGCGGAAAGACTAAACGCTTCTCCAGAGAGGAATCATTTTATTTTTAATATTTAAAAATGTTAAGATGAAAGCTGCGTCGGGCTGAAACTAGCAAAAAACACTTGCATTGGACCTGGCGCTGCATTGCGGTGGATGTATGAGAGGGCCCAGTGAGTCAAGAACCAGGACCAGTTCAATTCTTAAACCGATCTTACAGAGCTTCATTTACAAAAAGCATTAGAAGCCTGAATAGATTATAGAGACCATTGGTGCCAAAAGTTTTTTACTTTCGATGCTTTAGGATATGCAGCCCAGATCAGTTTTGTGAACTTGTTTGGCTGATTTATTGAAAAGATTTGATTCATAAGAACTATTTGCTCACAAACTGGACGTTTTTGCACATGAACCAAAGAAAACCAGTGCAAATGTCCAAATTGTTTGTAAATAACAAATTAAAAATCGATCTGGTGACTTCTGAAGACTTTGAATATAATGCAGAATTAGTATGGACCACTTTTATTGGAGTCCTGTTTGTAGCTTGAAATCCCTCATTCATTATCATTGTGACCAATCTTCAAAAATGCTTATTTTGTGTTCCGCTGAAGAAAGATGGTTGGGTGAGTAAATTATGACAATTTTAATTTTAGGATTCAATTTTAATTTCATAGTTTAACTTTTGCTAGCCAATAGGGATGGGTTCGAAATTAAATCATCCTTACCACAATCGTACAACCCGGAGTGTTTTCAGCAAAAGGAACAAGCTTAATTCATTCCTACTCAGCCAAAGATCCATTTATTATGCCACAATGCACTGAAAAAAAATAAAAAAAAATTACGATGGATAACACAAAGTGCTTCAGGTGTTATTCAAATAGCTGCCAGTCATTCTTAGTGTTACCTCGCAGATCTGAAGTGTAATGGAGGTTGGGGCTGAAATTGCTTTGTGTTACTTGTCAGTTTGTGAATTAGGTTCCACCTTTGAGTGTCGTTTTGAGGATGTTAAAAAAGATGTTTGCGAAGGAGAGGAGGGTTTAACACGAGTGACTGCCGCAAGCTTAATCCATCTCATTTCTTGTGTGACAGGTGTCTGCTGCAGTGTTCCGTTTGGCAGGACTGGATGTTCTCTCTCGGCTACATTAACCCTAAGAACTCAGAGGAGCAGAAGATCACTGAGATGGTTTACAACATCTTCCGGATTCTTCTCTACCACGCCATCAAGCATGAGTGGGGTGGCTGGCGTGTGTGGGTGGACACGCTCTCCATAGCCCACTCCAAAGTAAATGGACGGTTTTTGCCAGCTGAACAAAAGTGTCGTTTTAGATCTTATAAGCTTTTCATTGGCCAGTATTGATGTGCGATATCTAGAGAGCAGAGATGGACAATATAATCCATATGTACAGTACAGTGGGCTCCAGAAGTGTGAGAATTTAATTGAGTATGCCTTTAAATCCCAATTCAATTCCTAGATCTGAATTGAGCTTGAATTGAGGTAGCAAACAGGATGCAGAATTGCAATTCAAATTTAATTGTAATGAAGTAGAATAAAAAGTCATATATCTGTAGTTTTAAATAGAAAAACAAAGTTAGTCAAACTTTAAATGTGGGCTTGATAAAACCTTATTTGAGAGGATAGATGGAAGGATGGAATGTTTTTACGGTGTCAAGAAGGTTCAAGAAGCCTAAATTTGTCCTTACTTTTTGTTTGGCAGGTGACATATGAAGCTCACAAGGAATATTTAGCCAAAATGTATGAGGAATACCAGCGACAGGAAGAAGAGAACATAAAGAAAGGAAAGAAGGGGCTTGTCAGCACCATTTCGGGGCTTTCTGCCCAAGCTTCCGCCATCAAAGGCACTCTAGAGCTGGACCCAGATTCCCAAACCCAGACTCCTGAGAGTGAAGCGGATGAACCAGAGACTACAGATCCTGGGCGGAACCTCTTGTCCGAATCTAAGAGTTTGAATGAAGAGAACCCAGCATCAGGTGTCCATTTGGAAGTTCATGAACTGCTTGTAGATCTCAAAGCTGAGAAGGTTGAGGCCACAGAGGTGAAGATGGACGACATGGACCTCCTGCCTGTCACAGAAAATGGTGGCTTGGTGGAAGTGGACTCTCTCCTGGATAATGTCTACTCGGCTGTGGTGGAGAAGCTGAACAGTAGCGTAAACAGCGTGCTGGTACCCAAAGCCAGTCTGGAAGACAAAAGCTCAGGTCCTCTCATCACCCTGGCTGACGAAAAAGATGCCATTTCCAGCAACAACACCTTCCTCTTTGGCACGATGGCGACCAGTCAGGAAAACCTCCTGCCTGAAATGGGACCATCTGAACCTCTTCCGCTTTCAGGAGTGGAACCTCAGGTCCACACCAGCACTAGTGCAGACCTTGGGCTACTGGCTCTCATGACCAAGAGCTCAAAAGAGTTGGATGCCAGCCCAACGGCTTTGGATGATGACAGCTTTAAGATGCAGTCTACTTTGAGTGGTTTCAACGTCTCTGAAGGGGAGAGCCTGTCTAAATGCCCTGGGCAGATAGAGACAGTGGCAGTAGAGCTGGAGCCAGGGGTTTCTGGGGTAAAGAGCACTGCAGATGTTACTAGCACCACGTCAGACACAGAGAAATCAGATGATGGCAAAGATAAAGAGATTAAAAAGATTCAGACTACTACTACAACACAGGTAACTATAGTTATAGTGTTGGTACTGATGTACTATATACACTAACTTTTAAAGGTGCACTATGTAACTTTTCCGTCCGCTAGAGGTTGCCTATTCAAAACCAAGGCATAGTTTGATGACGCCAAGTTTGAGCGCAGAATCTTGGTACAGGTGGTCTTCACCTCACAGCCAGTGGAAAAGAATCGGTATAAGGCTCGGGCAGAAATCAAGTTCATGGATGTGATTATTAATGTTACTGTAGTATGGAGCAGAGCAGGGCCGAGTGTTGTGGGCTGAGCAAGTCCGTTTCAGCGATTGTTAATAAGATGAACGCAATACGCGCATCGCGAGCAGCGGGACTTTTTTTGTGCCACAGTCGCCATTTCTGCTTTTCTGGTCATGAGTATGAGGTAACGCAGCTCTGTTTATCATATTAGTTACTTGTTGCACACTGCAGTAAGAGTAAAGCGTTTCTGCAAAATAAATCCGGAAACCGAGGGTAACGCAGATATGACGCAATTGACAGGCGACTCTCTCACACGTCCCAGTTCATTGGTTAAAATAGCAAATTTACAAATAACATTTGAGATATTGTAAGTACTCAATTGTACAAAATGTATAACACTGGCCTAATGGTTTTTGGATATTTTACTGAAAAAATGTTACATAGTGCACCTTTAAAATAATATACATGTTGTCACCCTGGACCACAAAACCATAAGGATCATTTATTTATTTATTTATTAATTTTTTTAGATTTATACATCATCTGAAAGCTGAATAAAAAAGCTATTCATTGATGTATTTGTTAGGATATGACAATATTTGGCCGAGATAAAACTTTTGAAAATCTGGAATCTGAGGGTGCAAAAAATTCCAAATATTGAGAAAATCGCCTATAAAGTTGTCCAAATGAAGTCCTTAGCAATGCATATTACTAATAATATAAACATTTTTATATATTTACAGTAGGAAATTTACAAAATTTCTTGTATGTATATATATATGTGTGTGTGTGTGTGTGTGTGTGTGTGTGTGTGTGTGTGTGTGTGTGTGTGTATATATATATATATATATATATATATATATATATATATATATATATATATATATTTATAAATATAATATATATATATACTTTTTAAATATGAAAAGTATCACGTGGCGTGTTGGTGGACGGATGGAAAATCTTGTGGTCGATGAGGTTTGAAGTTAGATCAGGCTTTGCTGTAGAATTGTTGATTGAAACTTTGCGGCAAAACTTAACTTAGAACACGAGACTCAACGGAAAGAAAAGAAACTAAGTAAAAGAAAGGAAAGTGAGATGAGAGTATTTAGATGGCTTGAATGAAATTGTTAACCCATTTTCTCTGATCTTGGTCTGCCTCTGTCGGGGCTACTCGTCGTTTTCTAACTCTACCATCTTATGTCTCTGTCTTGTCTTTTGTCTAATCCTTTGTTCGTGTTCTGAGATTTTAAACTCAAATGTCTGCTCATCCTCCTGGATGGTTTCTGACCAATTAGGTATCATTTTTGGTTCAGAGGTGACTGCTTCCCAACCCCTTACCATAAATTACGTGTTATCTTTGGTCTCCTAACTTCCCGCTCTAAGCAGTGAGTAAAGTTTAGACATGATTTCTTATTATAAGAACTCAATACATTCTACACAGATTTCAATCAAGCCCATTCACTAGTTATAACAATTACATGAATTGTGAGTGCGTTTAAGCATAATGGTCACGGTATATATATAAGCAATCAGGCACTGATGTTGGACGAGAAGGCCTGGCTCGCAATCTCCGCTCTAATTCATCCCAAAGGTGTTCTATCGGATTGAGGTCAGGACTATGCGCAGGCCAGTCAAGTTCCTCCACACCAAATTCACTCATCCATGTGTTTATGGACCTTGCTTTGTGCACTGGTGCGCAGTCATGTTGGAACAGGAAGGGGCCATCCCCAAACTGTTTACACAAAGTTGGGAGCATGAAATTGTCCAAAATGTCTTGGTATGCTGAAGCATTAAGAGTTCCTTTCACTTTTCCAACCCCTGAAAAACAACACCACACCATAATCCCCCCTCCACCAAACTTTACACTTGGCACAATGCAGTCAGCCAAGTACCGTTCTCCTGGCAACTGCCAAACTCAGACTTGTCCATTGGATTGCCAGACAGAGAAGTGTGATTCATCACTCCAGAGAACCCATTCAACACTGGATTTCAGCAATGGTGTGTAACGCAGTTACTCCTACTAGCCACTTTGGCAGGTTGTATTTTATATATAATACAGGCCTATATGTTTTTCAATTGTAGTCTTTAAAAAGGCATCTGAAATAATAAACTAAGTGCACATAGTCAGTATGTTTTAAGTCACCTTTATTTATATAGCGCTTTTTATAATGCCAATTGTTTCAAAGCAGCTTCACAGTAATAAACAGTAAAATAATGCAACGGAATTTGATTCGGCTGTACAGCCGCTCTGGAGAAAACAGTGATGTCATCCAGCTCAGTTAAAATGATCATATAGTGAAAATGCGGACAGATCAATAGTTTAGTTGAAAATTTATTTGAATATTTAGTTGAATATTTTGTGTCCCCAACTGAGCAAGCCAAGCCAATGGTGACAGTGGCAAGGAACCAAAACTCCATCAGGTGGCATAATAAAAAAATAAAAAAAATAAAAAAAAACCTTGGTAGAAACCAGGCTCAGTCGGGGTGCCAGAGCAGGTATGATTATGATTCTGGCAACATTACAGGTCGGAAGTCATATTAGATCGGAATATTCAAAGATTGGAGTCATCACGCCAGAGACAGGTTTATTAAGGATGTCGTGTCGATGAGGCAATTTCAGGGGGGAGTCTAATTGACACGGTCTCTGCAGACACTTCAGGGATGCGTTGGTCATTTCTAGGCACAGGCCCACCATTTGGTCTTGATGCAGCCCGGATCCGGCTGACTGCAGTAAACCTCGGGATAAACAGAGAGACTAACATTAGCATAGATGCCATTCTTCTTATGATGTAAACGAGTACATCATGTGTTATGGGAAGTGTTCCCGGTTCCGGCTGACCTAGTTAATGCAGCCTAACAGTCATTTACTGATTTGAATAATAGAAACTAAAAATGTTCTATGTGTATGCCATAGTAAAGAGATGTTTATTTATTTTTTTATTTATTTTTTTTAAGTAAAAGTAAAAGGTTAACATTAAATATATGAAGCCATTGTTTTGGCCAACTGAAATTAAATTGATCTGACATTTATTAAAAGATTATGAGAACACAGCTCAGCCTTTTAATTAAAATACATCTTAATTATAAATAATTGATTAATGTATGTCATTGTGTTAAATTGTATCCATCAGCTATTACTAAAATATGGTGATATTTGAATTCAACATAGTTTGAAGGACAGAATTCATTAAAAACATTTATTTTAAGAGGGTTCACTCTTTGACATCTTTATGACTGCCAAAACTGTTTCTGATGTGTTATGTGATATATTGAGGACCCAAGAGGAATATGCAGTCTGCAGCTTGGCAAAACCAGCTTGAAAAAAAAAAAAAACTTGCCTCAAGAAATGTCATAACTTCAACTGCAACCTGCATTTTTCTTACAGCTGACTTTCAAGAAAGTATAAGCCTTTAAAGTTGTTTCCAGCATGAAGCCTTTTTTGTAGGTCTTATGGAAGAAAGAACACAATCTCTCCTCCATGCCATGAAATATAACTTTTTGAAGTTCTGAAATTATGCACAACGTATACACAAAATACACAAACGTATTCTTTATCACACCTGTCATAAACAGTCAATGCTGTATACGTTTTCTAAGATTTTTAAGTCTTGGGTTTTGGGTTTTAAAAACATTGGTTTGCTTGCAGAGTTTGCACGGTCGTTCCGGTAGTCACCTGGATAGAGATCTGCGGGTGGATCTGGGCTTCAGAGGCATGCCGATGACAGAAGACCAGCGTCGACAGTTCAGCCCTGGTCCCCGCACCACCATGTTCCGTATCCCAGAGTTCAAGTGGTCCCCAATGCACCAGCGCTTACTTACAGATCTGCTCTTTGCACTAGAATCAGATGTACACATTTGGAGAAGGTCAGTGGCTACAGTATACTCAAGCTTGTTCATTTGACATGAACAAAAACAAGACAGTGAGGGATAAAAGTACAAATCCATTTAGTATATCATACTTTACATCTAATTTTCATCTAACATATTTACATCTTTTTTTTTTTTGTCTTTATAGAAATTTGTGTAAAGATTTATTTTTTCTAACGGGCTGTAATTCTGTGTCAGATATATGTAAAATAATATATGCTGTCTATTCTCATTATTGTATAACAACAAAAATCTACTTGTCCTTATTGTGATGTTTTGTTTTTGGCTTTCTCTTTCTCACCCTCCTTTTCTCTTGTCCCTCATAGTCATTCGACAAAATCCATCATGGACTTTGTCAACAGCAACGAGAACATAATCTTTGTGCACAATACCATTCACCTGATCTCACAGATGGTGGATAACATTATCATCGCCTGTGGAGGAATCCTTCCCCTGCTGTCCGCCGCTACCTCGCCCTCTGTGAGTGTGTCAGAGGTTTGACAATACCGCCACCCAGTGGTCATCATAGATTACTGCAAGCCAAGCTGTTCATATATAAACATTAAAATTACAGCATGCCTCAGGTCGGATTCTACCACATTGTTACCTTATTTGAAATATATTCTTCCCTGTTGAGTGTGTTTTAACTAAGTTTTTCTCTTTATTTTTTTGTTAATGCCAAGAATACCAAGGTTAGTATCAATACATCAGTATACAGTATTTAGATTGTTCTGTGGTTCATTTCCATTTTCTCTCAGTCATGGATGTCATGCTTTCTAATAGCACATAAGAATTATATTTAACTTTTCTTTTTCTTTTAGTCTATAGTCTTTTCGTTCCCTATTCATAGTTTTCAGTCACGTGACTGTCGCAAAAGTGCAGCACATAGAACTGCAGCACAAGCCTGTACTTTTTCCATCTTAAAAACAAAAATATGTTAACAAGATGCATGTTTTGGGCACTTATGATCCATATACAGCACCTGCTGCAGTATTTCAGTCACTAAAAACGTGAAAAACACTTACAGGGTGAGTTGCACCAATAAGGATTAAATTAAGCGAAGTTTAACGCTAATCAAAGATTTGTTGATCTGGGTTTTATTTTAAACTGAGTTGTTGCACTACTTAATTTTAACCATGTAGAAATTCCGTTAGATGATCGGGATGAATCGACGCCAGGCTAAATCATTCTTATTAGTGCAACCCACCCTTAAGTGCCTTAATGTAGGGGAGACCGGGGAGGGTTGTAACATGGGGTCAGTTGTAACACTGTAAGTTTGACGGGTCAGAAAAGAGCTGTGGTAACATCAGAAAACTCATACATCACACCATCTTCTTTTTGAGAAACTGCATGTGACTGTGAGCAAATTTGTAGATTTTATGACCAACTTGCATGCCCTGAAGTAGCTATTTCTTTAGTTTAATTCGATGCTTTGTATTTATGCTAACTTCAAACCCACCTGCTAAAACAGTTAGCTAAGTTATGGCTGTTAGGGGTGGGGATAGTTGTAACAGTTTATTAAAAATATTACAACCAACCCCTATGATGATTCCAATGAGGCCAGTTATCAATCACATCCTTTGTTGTGACAAAGTCATGTGAGGTTTTTTTGTTGCGTATTAAGGGATTTATTCAGTAAATGTATTTTCATCACAGTTTATGCGCATGTCTTCTTACCAGATAAAAATGATCTGCCTCAGTTGAACTCATTTGAAGTTTTCTGTGCACATTATTAGAATTTATCCCTTACGAAAAATAACCATGGTTTTATTGTAGTAAAAGTGTAGTAACCATGTTTTTTTGGCTAATTGATTACCATTTATATAACCACAGTTTTACCACAAATACCATGGTTAAACTATGGTTAGAGTAGCAAAACCATGGTTAATTTGTGGTTACCATGGTTTAACTACAATAGCCATGGTTTTTTGGTTTTATTTGTAGTAAAACCATGGTTCATTTTCATAAGGGATGCGCATCTTGATGTTTCCATCCAGCGTTTTTTATGCAATATATCAAAATTCACATAAAAATAGGTGGATCACGGAAACATGACTAGTGACTGAACCCTAATGTGACAGGAATACACACACTCACACAAACACGCAACAATTGTTTTGCACTACATTTAAAGTTATAATAAAATGCAATATAATGTTTTTTTTGTCAGTTTAAATGGTTCACGTTGTTCAAAACGTTTTTTTTTTCTTTGTTCTTCAATGATGTTTATGCAAAAATTGGATGGTGTGGGTGTTATTTCAGCAAATTACCTCTCAGTGTTACGTCGATCTCCCCAGCTAGTGTTACAACTGACCCCAGTAGTGGGGTAGGTTGTAACAACATAACTGTGTTTGTATTTGACATTAACTCACATAATCTGTCCAACTGGGTTATATATGTAGCAGACAAATGTGGCTACCATGTATCAAAATCTGAGACATCTAGCATAAACAACCACTGAGTTACTGATGCTGAAACAAAAAAGTGTTCCAACATCCCCGGTCTCCCCTACAGTTATTAAAAGAAATTCAGTTTACACCTTTTTGATGATGCATACTATATAGGCGAGGAGATGAGCCAAGAATATGAATGCAACACATTTTCTTTATGATGGTTTTCGATGGGAAAAACACTTAACGAGAAGTTGCATTAATATTCTGTGTTCATTTGCTTGCATGTACAAAGTATGCAACATCAATAAGGTGTATATTGAATTTGGTCTTTTAATATCACTGTCTTACTACATTAAAACTTACCACAAAGCTGGTAAAAATGACTGGAGGGCAATGGAGGAAAACCTTATTTTGCCCTCGTCGTGCTAAAAAAAATGAGCTTCACCATCACAGAAATAAATTACATTTTAAATTATATTAAAATAGAAAATATATATATTTTAAATTGTAATCATATTGCATAATATCGTTTCTACTGTACTTTGACCAAACAATGCAGCCTTGGTGAGCATAAGAGACTTCTTTCAGAAACACTGAAGAATCTTACTGACCACAAGCTAGTTTTGAATAGTGTAGCTTGGTCAGGAAGGTTTGCACTCATTTTGCTAGGATTAAAACTCTTAAATGTTCAATTCCAGATCTAGATGCCAAAAGATTGCCATTAGCAATCATACATCCTTCAAAGCATCTTCCATAGCTCTGCATGACCTTTCTCATCCTGGTTGAAAGGATGTGCTGTGCTTTGTCACATTTTACCCAATCCACCCTGAATGTTCTACTTTTGTACTGAAGATAACGACTGATCGATGTTATAACAAATGTGCTAACAGGATAATGTGATGACTTCCCGTGATCTCAAATAATACCCTTGTTCTCTTGATTATCGTGTCTGTCCGTGTCAGGCTGAAATGGAAGGCATCGAGACGACGCAGGGCATGTCTTCTGAGACGGCCGTGATCTTTCTGACCCGGCTGATGGCTATGGTTGATGTGCTGGTCTTCGCAAGTTCACTCAACTTCAGCGAGATTGAAGCCGAGAAAAACATGTCCTCAGGTGGACTGATGCGACAGTGCCTCAGACTAGGTATGTGTATAAGTGTGTCAGGGCACATTTTAAAGAACATAACATGAAAAGTAAACACCTAAAGATGTAAAGAACTCATTTAAGCAATAAGGTGTTGTCACTATAATTTAAGGGGCCCATAGGGACACTATATTGATCGGTCAGAATCCAGGATTTTATTTTAATTTGTGATTTTCTTCCATCTCTCTTTTTACACTTTTCCACAGTTATATTTGGTGCTCTTTCTTTCTCTTTGTCTCAGTATGTTGTGTGGCCGTGAGGAACTGTTTAGAGTGTCGTCAGCGTCAGAGGGACAGAAGTCTGAAGTCCACTCTTTCCTGCAGTAAGTCTCAGGAGGGCCTGCAAAGTGTGTCCACAGCCAACAAGGTACCCAGTTTACTACACACACTGTAACACTGCATGCAAACACTGTACACAATTTCTGTAACAAACACATATATATATATATATATATATATATATATATATATATATATATATATATATATATATATATATATATATATATATATTATATATATATATATATATATATATATATATAACATATATTTTTCTTAAACTATATATGCTTGTGTGTTTATTTATACACACACACACACACACACACACACACACACACATATATATATATATAATTTATCTTTTCATTTATCACGATTAATCGACTGCCCAGTATTAAGTGTTTTATACTTGTGTAAAGTGATGTATAATTTATATTATAAATATAGTAATTCAGTTTAAATTATATTTATCTTAAATTTATACAATTTATGACACAATTTATTATGACTTTAATATTTTTACAGATTTCTTTTATATTTAAAAAATATGAAATATTGAATATACTCTGGGCATTCAAGTTGTCTTTCTTGAAAGTGTGAAAGTAGTGAAAGTATGTGGTGTCGTCTTGTCACATTAGTTTTTTTTTCCACACAATATACCATTGTCACATTATGTGTGGTTTGATGCTGTGGGCATGGTGCAAACGTGTAAATGAGATCTGCAATGTGAGAACTGTTTAAAGTGTTAAATATTTGTTTGAAATATCTGCTTTTCTTGCCTTAGACCACCATAGAAAATTTTCCAAGTAATGTTTCTCCAATTAAGGACCCGGACCGACTTCTGCAAGACGTGGACATCAACCGTCTGCGAGCTGCTGTCTTTCGTGATGTTGTGAGTTAATGTCAAATTGTCTTTAAATGTCCCCCAGATTCATATGTAAATTATATTATATTACTTTTCCAGGTTAATATTAGATGATTTTGAATTCCAGATTTTAATGCATTTTTGTTATTTATATTATCTGTAATTTAACTCCGTTGAAACAGTGCACTAACAAAACAGAATCAGTTCAGAGTAGCATTTCTGCTTTTCATGACATGTTCTAGTCACATGTTGACTCTTCTTCTTAATCTTTGCTTCTTTTGTGTTGTGTTTCACAGGATGACAGTAAGCAGGCCCAGTTCTTGGCTCTTGCTGTTGTCTATTTTATCTCAGTGCTCATGGTGTCTAAGTACCGGGACATCCTGGAACCTCAGCGGGAGACTGTCAGGTCTATCAGCCAACCAGGAAGAGGCATTCGCCAGGAGATAAATTCCCCCACCAGCACAGGTGTTGTAGTGGCTAATGTTCTGTTTGTTGACACAGCTTACAGAACATTAATTTACTTAATTTGCATTGCTTATTTGTATTTCAAATGTCATTTAATGCCGTTAGCCAGGTAGTTTAATTTTATTTTTATATGTCATATTAGATACAAATTATATTTCATTATAATTTATTCAAATTATAAATGATATTTATATTATATAAAATTAAGTCTCCACAGGTTCTGTCTGAAGCCAATGTCAAAAACATTCCTCTTTCACCACCTCCCACATCTATTATTCATAAGCACCACTAATCATCCCGCATAAAATTAAACATGCAGCCCGTACAAAATTCTTGAAGGAAATCACTTCTGTCACAAATTTGGATAAACGTCTAGTAGTTTGATAGATGCATCAAATGACTAAAAATAGTGTTAATTTTAGGCTCTTTTTTTGTGTTTTGGGGAAAGTATACTGAAAATGAATAGCATGAGAGAGAGCGAAAGAGAAGAAAGGGTATAAAGAAAAAAGATCCATGAAGAAAAAACATGGAGAGGCAGGGGCAGCGCTGCTATTTCCAGACCCATCTGTCAGTGCCCATTAGGAAAGCAATCCACCAGAGGAGAATGGGATCATAGAGGCTGAGGCACTATGCTGCATCGCCCTCATAAATTTCAGGAAAGATAGGCTATGGATGGGAATTTTTCCTAACAGCATGTAGCAGGCCATTGTCTGCACCCAAATCGGCATCCAGACGTGGTCCATGACTGAATCGGGCCCAGTGATCTTGCTAAAGGCTCTAGATGAATATTACTGAGAAATGATCAACATCTGGAGAACAACAGGAAGGGATTGGAGACAGAGTTGTATTGTCTGCAAGGACTTATTATGTAGGCTAAAAGTGAATGTGTGTTAAAGAGTTTGCCAGCAAGTACTTTTGAAGGACAGAAACACTCTTTGTGCTTGAACAAACAATAACACACAATTATGACAAAATGTCCATTTTGTCGAGTATCCTCATAAGGGCAGACTTAAGACACTATATGATACACTATATGATACACTATATTGCCAAAAGTTTTGGCACGTCTGCCTTTACATGCACACTGCCTTTACATGTTATACCTTTGCAGCTATAACAGCTTCAACTCTTCTGGGAAGGTGTTTTTTGGGAATTTTTGAACATTCTTCTAGAAGCGCATTTTTGAGGTCAGGCACTGATGTTGGACGAGAAGGCCTGGCTCGCAGTCTCCGCTCTAATTCATCCCAAAGGTGTTCTGTCGGATTGAGGTCAGGACTCTGTCCAGGCCAGTCAAGTTGCTCCACACCAAACTCGCTCATCCATGTCTTTATGGACATTGCTTTGTGCACTGGTGCACAGTCATGTTGGAACAGGAAGGGGCCATCCCCAAACTTGGGAGCATGAAATTGTCCAAAATGTCCTGGTATGCTGAAGCATTAAGAGTTCCTTTCACTGGAACTAAGGGGCCAAGCCCAACCCCTGAAAAACAACCCCATACCATAATTCCCCCTCACCAAACTTTACACTTGGCACAATGCAGTCAAGCAAGTACCGTTCTCCTGGCAACTGCCAAACCCAGACTCGTCCATCGGATTACCATACAGATAAGTGTGATTCGTCACTCCAGGGAACACGTCTCCACTGCTCTAGAGTCCAGTGGTGGCGTGCTTTACACCACTGCATCCGATGCTTTGCATTGCACTTGGTGATGTAAGGCTTGGATGCAGCTGCTCGGCCATTGAAACCCATTCCATGAAGCTCTCTACGCACTGTTCTTGAGCTAATCTCAGCCACACAAAGTTTGGAGGACTGTAGCTATTTACTCTGCAGAAAGTTGGTGAACACTGGGCACTGTACGCATCAGCATATGCTGACCCCGCTCTGTAATTTTATGTGGCCTATCACTTTGTTGTTGAGTTGCTGTTGTTCCCAATTGCTTCCACTTTACTATAATATCACCAACAGTTGACCATGGGATATTTAGTAATGAGGAAATGTCACGTATGGACTTCTTGCACAGGTGGCAACCTATCACGTTACCAGCTCCTGAGAGCGACCCATTCTTTCAGAAATGTTTGTAGAAGCAGTCTGCATGCCTAGATGCATGATTTTATACACCTGTGGCCATGGAAGTGATTGGAACACCTGAATTCGATGATTTAGAGGGGTGTCCCAATACTTTTGACTATCTATATATATGTATATGTATGTATGTGTATGGTGTCAAATCGATTAATCATGATTAATTGCATCAGATAGATAGTTATCAAATCTGAAAAATTTTATACAATTATGATTAAAAAATTGCTAGTAATTCTAGTGATAATCTACTGATCATCTCAGATTTTTTTTGTATTATATTCTATTAATTCTCTGCACTATGATGTGTGACCTTCAGGGCACCCATCAGCCCTCTCTGATGGTCGCAAGGAAACTCTTAGTGTGCTGGAGGAGTCACGTCAGGAGTCATCCCTCCCTCACTCTGACTCAGGACTGGGTGACGAGCAGGGCAGTGTGATGAACGGGGCTGACCTGGAGCTTGCCATGGGTGGTCCGAATGGCATGAGCGGTCTGTTCTGCACCCTGTCATCAGAGGCAAGGTCACAAGAAAGCTTGATTGAGCCATCAACCATGGAACACCTCAAACCCGCCTCATCCATCTCCAGCATCAGCCAGTCCAACAAAGGCATCAATGTCAAGGAAATCCTGAAGAGCCTGGTAGCTGCTCCTGTGGAGACCGCAGAGAGTGGGCCAGACAGCCTGCCTTACCCTGATCACCAGGCCATGAAGAGGGAAGCCCAAGCCATGTTACCCATGCAGTTCCATTCCTTTGACAGGTACCATCTTCTCATAGTCACAATGCAGACATTTTGAGATGTATATGTGCTGTATTCCAGGTTTAGAACAAGTTAAGTTCAATCCATAGCATTTTGGCATGATGTTTATTTCAAAATGTATTTCTACTCAACTCTCCTTTTGTTTAAAAAAAACTGAAATCTGGGTTATAGACAGTTAGGCATTTATGAAGTGTGGAAGTCAATGGGGCCAATTAGTAAATATCAATGTTTCAATAGTTTAGCCACAGCCACAATGAGTAAACAACATTTTAACATGATTTTAGTGTGAAAAAACAACAACTTAATAACCGTTTCTTTGTGAAGTTATATTCAATTTTACAATTTTGTCACCACGACAGTGAAACCCTAAAACCCTAAAACGACAAAAAATATTATTTAAACAGCTTTACAGCTCAAATAATACACACATTTTTAATGGAGAAATTAATGTAAGTGCTTTTATAAAATTATAAACTTCACATTTATGCTTTTAAATCATCCGTTTGTCCCCATTCACTTCAATTGTAAGTGCCTCACTGTCAATCTTTTACTCAAATAACAGTAAAAAAATTGTTTCGTGGTAATCAACATTGATTGAACTCATCTCACCAGGGATATTCTTTTAACCTCTTAACCTGCGCCCCTATTTTTGAAAATTTTCTGAAAACGACATACCCAAATAAAAATGTCTGCAGCTCTTAAACCCTATATGGTCTATATTCATAAATCTGGTCTTATTTTAAACTAGACACTTGAAATTTTGATAGAGAGTGATAATAACTCAAAGTAGTATAGGAACAGAGTAAAACAAGGGAAAATATACATGTAAGTGACTTTTTTTTAAAATTATTATTCACTTAGAAAAAAATTATGAGACTTTAATGTTAAGTGCTGTAACTGTGTTAAAATAGAATTATATGAACCTCCACCAGGTGGCAGCAATATACATCAGCATAGATTCCAAATGTGAAATCATGTGGCTTTATCTTGATTGAATGTCTCTTGTCACCAATAGCACTACAGTAGCCCATTTACTGCAGATGTATACGTACAAGGCCCTTAAAAGTACAGTGACCTTTTCTGTGTCCATGCGATCCCTTCCGTGCCTTTAAACGCTACACAATACATCTCAGTCAAACCATGATGAATTCTTGGATTAGTCTTTTCCCTGAGGAATGGCCATAATGATTTTCTTGGTCATAAGCAAGCCATAACTCACTTTAAATTCCCCATACTTTCTATCACGAAGAATTGCTGTGTTTGAAAATGTCTCAGAGATGTGTTTGAGCGTTTTGTGGCGTGTTTACATTCCAAGGCCAGATAAAATCTCGACGTGATTTGTCTCTGCTCTTAACACATGTCTTCAGTTGCGCTGCGAAGCTGTTGCTGTTCAAATCAACATATATAAACAGAAATAGTGTAAATGGAAACTTTTATTTTTTTGGTAATAACCTGTTCATGTTTACTAAAAGTTATCTCCAGCTGGATGCGAAGAGGTTTTTACTGTTTTCTAGGCCTAAGTCTCATGTCTTTGACAGCATGCTTGCCGATTCTATCAGCCTGATCTCATTTGTATTTGCACATGATGTTACATACATTTCTGTATCTTTGGATAATAGACCATTTGGGAGCAGTAGTCACTTGCAGCTGTGCGTGTTATTGTGGTGGAATAAAAACAGTGGTAACAAATTGAGGACAACGAATAAAATCCACGGAATAATGTCTTGTGCCTTTCGATGTCAGAATTGGAATGCAAAAAAGATGGTCTTTATATTTACAGAATACCGTCGTCAAAGATGCCCTTTGAAGTTAAATGCAGATGTATACTTATGGTTGCAAGCCACAGACTGGACTGATGAAACCTGCAATGACTAGTCTACTATTAAAGCATGAATTTGACGTAAACAATAGGTCTACATAATATTTACATATGCAGTTCATACGGGACATAATGTATTAGTCCTACAGTTACAGCATAAAATAATATTTAAACCTATAACATTTTACATATGTAACATTTAAACATTTTATCTCACAATTCTGCCTTTTTTTTCTTGCATTTGCGAGTTTATGGGCCGTAAATGCACAGCTTGTGCCAGCGCAAAACCCTCTTTTGGCGTTAAAAAACTACTGTCAGGATTTACTAAAAACAGGCGTGGACAGGGTTATTTTTGTGGCTGAACTTATTGCATATGTATTTGTAGCAGTTTTCCTTTCAGACGCAAAATTTATGGGGGGAGAGTATTTAAATGAATCACGCAAGGTGATTTACTAAGGTCTGCCCTTGTTTACTGATGTTTGCGACCATTATTTACTGCTCCCAAAAAAGCAAGTCTTAAACCAGACTCTAACTTTTAGATTGCGTTGGTCATTATGGAAATGATCTGGCTGTGTCTGTGTTCTTTAATTTGTGCTTTGTCAGTAGATCACGCGCAGAACTTTCCACTCCCATTTTCACTTTTTTTGGAATTGCGCTCTCATGCTAATTTGCCCTGTTCCTGTTCAAGATCTCCCAATTCGGACTAGAGCTTATATAAAGTCAGAATTGCTGGAAATAAACTCACAAATCTGAGGAAAAAAGATAATTTTGAGTTTATATCTTACCATTCTGAGAAGAAATTCAGAATTTGCAAGAAAATTCCATTCCAAATTCCATGGCTTCCATAGACAGTTCTGTCATTTTCTACAACCAGATAGGATGCGCCCAAAAACATGTTGTCACTAAATGGTCTGTACAAACAGATGTCGACAATGCTGACAAGATATAAAAACGACAAGTAAATATATTAGTGCTGTCAAATCGATTAAACACGATTAATTTTGTTATGTTAGATTTTCCACAAATATTCCATGTAAAACAAATTAAATACAATTAATTAATGTTAAATTGTCATTATTTTAGACATTTTAAAATGTATACTTGAATATAACCCCAAGAATCACACAGAACAGAATGAAATTGCAGAAATAGGCAAATGTGTTAAATTAAATTGAATTCATCGGATTGAGTAAATACAGTGTCTATTAATTCCATGAATTCATGTTTTAAATGCTTTCAATGTGCTGCTAATGTAGTTTTTAGTGTCTATGCAAACGTACATAAATATGTTGAATGGCTGCCTTCTACTGTATTATCAACAATTAATTTGTTCATAAACATCTCTGACATCTCTTTTTTTTTATGTCAGCTAGATGGCCCCTTACTGTCTAAACAGGCAGTTTTTGTCAGAATATGTTACAATGTGCACCAGACCTTGTTCCAGTACTTAAAAGTATGTCTCCTGCGAGATTAGGCCCAAACAATGTGCTTTTCCCTTCTTGGATATTGAGTCACAGGAACAATGGATCCACAGTAATGCATGCAACCGCCACAGATGAGGTGTGTCTGCTGACTAGTAAAGGTGGTGTGTGTGTGTGTAAATGTGTTTGTGAGCGTTAGGTAGGGTCTCCAGGGCGTTGATGACAGATTAAACAGAAGCGCCCCATGCGCCCCCAGCTCCCCTCCTGTCGTCCTCACCCCTCAGCACCCTAATGGAGGCTGGCAGGCAGAAATGAGTTGCCATGGCAGAGTGTATTATTTTTGAAATGCTTTCACATAGGCTGTCCGCTGACGCTGGGTCGTACCACTCACTCCTGCATGCTTTAATGTCATCTGCCGGCCCTGAAATTGCTGTGTCTAATTGTTTGCCACCTGCCACCAAATGAGATGCCAGACGTGGACAGGCTTCTTCGATTGTCTGTCAGAACCTAAATAGATCGGGAGTGACATCAAAAAAGCCTCAAACACAGGAGTGATGAGGATCGACTCGCCCATCACCGTCTTTCTGGGACTTTCCAAAGGTGAATTTTTTTTCAATTAGTATGGAATAACTAGAAAGCAGTGTTTGCAGATGGGGCCACCACCATGAAAGACTTGCTTTGCCTTTGAAAGTCAATTCAAATCAAAGAGTTTCATGGAGAAACACTTTAATAGATTAACATGAGACTCATCAGTAGATAGTATACTAATAAATCGACTGATACCAATATAGTTTGCCACTATATGAGACCTACACATTTAATTATTATTATTAATGTTAATTTATGCGCCAATACTGTTTGTAATCCTAATAGCCATTTAAAATAAAACAAACTATTTGCAATATTCATAGTCTACACAAGATTAATATTTGCTTTATTCAAAGTCAATTAAAAGAATCCTATTAATAATATATGTGGCGGATAATTCATACATCATTCACAAGCCCCCAGCCAATTAATAATTCATAAGAAGTGTTCATATTTTATTAGAAGCTGGTTTATCAGTCTAATACTATCAACTCTACCTGCCAAATACCTGAAAGAAGCCGGCATGGTATGAGTATTAAATACTGTATGCTCAGGGGTTGGGGGTAAGCATTGCTTTGTGGATCTTTATGGTCAAAACCGTTCAGATAAAATGCAAACTGAGATTTAGGATTAGTATTCTACTTGTAATTCTGTGTTGAACACATATAAACATATTACATGTCCATATTACACATATTACAATACATTTTAATGAATTTTGATTTAATTACTGTTGATAATTAGTAGTACTTATTCTGACCAAGTGTATTTGGATGTTGTTTACACAAAATAATGAAATATGAATGGAATTTACTCACTTTTAGTTCCCAGTCAGTCACGTTTGATGTTATGTCCTGGAATCACCTTCAAGTGGTAATAAAACATGCCAATGCACATTGGCAAGTGAGATTTGCATCGCAAGCCACTCCCTGCCAGCTGGGTATATAAGGCAGCGTGCAAACTTGCACAAGAAGCTTTCGCTTCAGAGCCGAGCGATCTTCATTCACTCTGCTCTGACGATCATCGGTCGAGTGGAACAGGATGGAAGCTGTTCCACTGTTGGCGTGACAGCACATTCCAGTGGTGGGCGCAATCCAGTATTGCACAGATAAGTGCAGCACCTTACTAGTAAAGGCTTGAGTCCCCTCTGCTGTTTCCCAGCCCACCACTTGTGTGTAAAAGCACAACCACGAGTCTGCTGAACACTTTGGGAGCTCTTCCGCCGAGTAAATCCCCATGGGGACCTCCACTCCTTAGGCATGTCGTGTGCCTTTGAGTTGCTGAGTGACAGTGTGGGTCTGGATGAGGATCAGATGTTGATAGCTGCATCAGAGAGAGGGCTATGATCCTCTAGAGAGGACGATGGCGCTGAGCTTCCCGCTTTGGTGGTGTTTGCTCATACTGAATCGGATTCAGAGTTCACAGCAATGCTTGCCCAGGCCGCTGCACACTCAGACTCGTTCTGAATGATCGCGACTGGATAATTGGTTTCCGGGGGCGGAGCACAATGTGAAAATTGCCTTGACTCACCCCATGCTTTTTTTGCGGAGGTGCATGAAGAATTAGTGAATAGGCAAATTAGTGCCAAAATCTGCTTCAAAAGTTTTTGCTCTCACACTACCCTCGACGGTGGGGCGGTCAGGGGGTTTGTGTTGATATCAGCCATCTAGGGCTTCGGGTCAAGTGGGAAAAAGAGCAAACTATCCCCTGTGCGGAGTATCTCTTTTCTCGGTATGGAGTTGGACTCGGTCAACATGACACCGCAACTCATGGGCACGCCCACTAGGTGCTGAACTGCTTGAATATGTTCAGGGGCAGGACAGCGGTTCCACTGAAATAATTTCAAAGGCTCCTGGGCCATATGGCATCCGCAGCCGTGGTCACGCTGCTCGGATTGCTTTATATGAGATCCGCTTCAGCACTGGCTTCATGACCGACCCCCGAGATGGGCGTGGCACCGTGGCACACATTGGGTGGTAATCACACCGATCTTTCGTACTTTCAGCCCATGGTCAGACCTTACATTTCTAGAGTTCCCCTAGAATAGTGTCCAGGCATTTTTTGTCACAACAGATGCCTCCAGCATGGGCTGGGGTGCTGTATGTGATGGGCATGCAGCTTCAGGCTCCTGGACGGGACCTCAACTGCAGTGGCATATCAATTGCTTTGAGTTTCTAGTAGTACTGCTGGTCCTGTGCCGGTTTTGACTAGTTGCTGCAGGACAGGCAGGTGCTGGTCCTGACGGACAACACCTCTAGAGTAATTCACACTATTCACATCCTTGGCAAGCACAATGGTGCAGCTGATGTGCTCTCACGGCAGCCCACATCCCAGGCAGATTGAAGACTCCACCTCTGGACGGTCCAGCTGATCTGATCTGAGGTGGACCTGTTTGCCTCTCCGGAGACATCCCACTGGCAGTTGTTTTATTCCCTGACCAAGAAAACCCTCGGCACAGATGCGCTGGCACACAGCTGGCCCCAGGGCCTATGCAAGTATGCGTTTCCCCCCATAGACTGAAAAAAAAAATCCAGTTGATGATTAGCAGTTTAAGTCACTTCTGTAGTTGCTTCAAGAGAAACTGGGAGAGGTTGCCGCTTGGTTTCTCCCAGTGAGCCTGCTCACACAAACACTGTGCAAGGTCAGGGAGGACAAGGAGCAGGTCTTGATGGTTGGACCTTGCTGGCCCACCCAGACCTTGTCCTCAGACCTGATGCTGTTTTTTGACAGCCCCTCCTTGGCGGATGCCCCTGAGGACCTGTTTTCTCAGGGACAGGGCACCAAATGTGTCCAGACCTCTGGAACCGCCACGTGTATTCTCTGGATGGGAGGTCTTAAGTGGCCAATCCCCAGCATTAGTAGACACCATTACTTCAGCTAGAGCACCTTCTACAACGAGCTTACGCTTTGAAGTGGTGTCTCTTCGTTGATTGGTGTTCTTCCAGCAGGGAAAACCCCGTAAATGCCCGATCAACATTGTGCTTTCTTTCCTGCAAGAAGGCTTGGAGCGAGGGCTGTCTCTCTCCACCTTAAGCGTATATGTTTCCGCTATCGCTGCACATCACAATGCAGGTGATGGTAAGTCTGTGGTTCCTGAGAGATGCGAGGAGACTGAATCTTCCTCTGCCATGCCTCATTCCCTCTTGGGACCTCTCTGTGGTCTTAACAACCCTACAAAGAGCACCCTTTGAGCCCTTGCAGTTAGTGGAGATTAAGTTCCTGTCTCAAAAGACAGCACTCCTGACTGTGCTCACATTCATCAAGAGGGTGCAGGCGATTTCATTCAACGAAGCGTTCCTGGAATTTATGCCAGCTGACTCTCACTTGATTATGAGTTCCTGGCCTGGATATGTGCCCAAAGTTTCCACCACTCCTTTCAGGGACCAGGTGGTGAACTTGCAAACACTGCCCCCAGAGAAGGCAGACCCCAACCCTGACACTGCAAGCGAGACACCGAGCCAGCCTTCCCGCATATTACCTGTTTACCCAACACACGGGAAGAAACCAGCTCTACTCGAAGATTGTAGAATCTCACAAATGTGTTGGGTGTCGTCAAGCCCACAGCTCTACATATGTCTGCCAGAGAGGCTGTCCTGTTGGCGAGCCCGTGTCTTTCCCTCAGCAGAGTCCACTCTGCCATCTATGTAACAGTATTGACTCCATCCCTGACATGGAAAGATCTACCACAGATATCTTCCATATGTAGCACTGCCCTAATGGTCAGTCCATATGTGTAATTCCACATTACCTCCCTACTGGAAGGATATTTAGAATAGGCATGCTTCCCCAGTATTATCCATTTAGTCGTGGCTATATTGGGCGTAAGAAAGGAACACCAGCAATCGACATCCCCCTGGAAAGTTCTGTCCTTTTCTGCCCCACCATGTGCGGAGGACTAAGTGTCTATGCATGGGGCACTAGGAAGGGATCCAATTCATCAGTTCAGTTCTGATGTAATGTTGAATGTGACTGACTGATAGGGAACGTCTTGGTTATTAATGTAACCCCTGTTCCCTGAAGGAGGGAATGGAGACAGTAAGTCCCATCGCCACAACCCCTGTATCTTCGCTGGAGTGGCCAGTACCCCTTCTCTGCTCCTCAGTGGAAAACTTAATGTGTGAATTTGCATGTTGCCTTATATACCAGGATATATACACTCACCTAAAGGATTATTAGGAACACCATACTAATACTGTGTTTGACCCCCTTTCACCTTCAGAACTGCCTTAATTCTATGTGGCATTGATTCAACAAGGTGCTGAAAGCATTCTTTAGAAATGTTGGCCCATATTGATAGGATAGCATCTTGCAGTTGATGGAGATTTGTGGGATGCACATCCAGGGCACGAAGCTCCCGTTCCACCACATCCCAAAGATGCTCTATTGGGTTGAGAACTGGTGACTGTGGGGGCCATTTTAGTACAGTGAACTCATTGTCATGTTCAAGAAACCAATTTGAAATAATTCGAGCTTTGTGACATGGTGCATTATCCTTCTGGAATTAGCCGTCAGAGAATGGGTACATGGTGGTCATAAAGGGATGGACATGGTCAGAAACTATGCTCAGGTAGTCCGTGGCATTTAAACGATGCCCAATTGGCACTAAGGGGCCTAAAGTGTGCCAAGAAAACATCCCCCACACCATTACACCACCACCACCAGCCTGCACAGTGGTAACAAGGCATGATGGATCCATGTTCTCATTCTGTTTACGCCAAATTCTGACTCTGACAAATTGTGGCTGCCGCATACTGGATGTTTTGCCCTTTTCACACCATTCTTTGTAAACCCTAGAAAATGGTTGTGCGTGAAAATCCCAGTAACTGAGCTTTGAAATACTCAGATCGGCCCGTCTGGCACCAACAACCATGCCACGCTCAAAATGGCTTAAATCACCTTTCTTTCCCATTCTGACATTTAGCTTGGAGTTCAGGAGGTTGTCTTGACCAGGACCACACCCCTAAATGCATTGAAGCAACTGCCCTGTCATTGGTTGATTAGATAATTGCATTAATGAGAAATTGAACAGGTGTTCCTAATAATCCTTTAGGTGAGTGTATATCCTGGCTACTATTTTTGATAAATAAAAATAAATATTGACCAGAGGCTGTCAGAAGCTTTAGAATTGTCCCAAAAAGATTTAAAATTATATTCCAGAATCCTTCAATACTGAACCAAAAGGTTGGGGTCAGTATGAATTTTTTTTAAATTTTTTTATTTTTATAATTTAATACTTTTATTTAGCAAGGCTGCATTATATTTGAACAAAAGTGACAGTAAAGATGTTTAAAATTTTATAAAATATTTTTTTCTTTCAAATTATTTCTATTCTTTTGAACTTTCTGTTCATCAAAGAATATGATCCACAGATACTGTGGAAAAACCACATTAATTATAAGGATAAATTCTAAACAATTTTAACACTAATAATATTTGACAACATTACTATATATTTTTAATCAAATAAATGTGGCCTTGGAAAAGAAGAGACATTTTAAAAACGTTTAAAAAAATTATATAAACTTTTGAATGTTAGAGTATTTGCACCTGCAAGAATAACTCCTCATAAGTCAGACAATGGTACACATGTATGATTTTAAGGGTCTGTTATTCTCTGTTTGTAGTGCTTAAGAGGAAGCATGTGTCAAAGAATGTTTTTGCTTCCTCGCATGCAATCTCAGAGAAACCGTCTGTGTCACGCCACAACGTTAAGGAGAACGTGCCATCAGGATGAGTCGCAGTGTCCCAGACAAGTGCTCTAATGGCTCCATCCTCTCTCTGCACAGTGTCTGCTCTGAGGTCACATTGTGCGGCATCAGGAGGCTTAGCAGGTGACGTTTGAACCAGCCCTGTGCTACATCACCGAAAACACTCTGTATCAGCCAGCATCTCGAACCACGTCAAGTTGCGATAAGAAAACCAGACCGATATACACACAAACAAAATATCATTCCATCCTCCAAAACACTTGACTCTGTCATGTGTATAATATCAAACTAATCCTCTCCTGCTCTTTGCTATCAGGTTAAGGTGGGTTTCCGTGAATCTGCGAAGCTCCAGAATGTCTCTGGAAACATACAGGAGATTATCGGTGAGGTCAAGAGTTTAATGTGAACTCGTGATCCTGCTCGTCTCTAGCGCTATTTTCAGCTTGTTAGACTGTTGCCTCTGGAAACCATGTGATTTTCTGATTCATCTATAAATAAGCTGGAAAAAAACAAATATAATTTCTTGAAGGCATAATTAAGTTGATTAGTATATTTAGTCCATTTTTAATGATTTAATATGCTTAGCAGCTATATATAGAGACTATTTCTTAAATTAGCTTTTCAGAGATTGCAGCTGGCCAGTGGTGAGTGGGTCAAAAAAGGATGACAAGATGATTGCTGGTATTGTCGTTTTGGCCTATTTCTATAGGAAGCTTGTTACTGTTATGCCGTACCTTTTGAATTACTTTTTATACATTTATTTTATACTTATGTGTTTAAGGATGTATTTCTATAAAAGGGTGTCCTAAACTTTCAGACATGCGATGAAGTCTTGCTCAGGCACTTTCATGAATTTTAACATTATTATTTACACAACAGTTAGAATATTGCCTAATAGGGCTGAAGTAAACAGCAAAAGCAGCATTATTAGCAGTAATGGCTTATGTATTATGTATACACACTGTATATGTATCAGTATGTATACATATGTATACTGTGTGTGTGTGTGTGTGTGTGTGTGTGTGTGTGTGTGTGTAAATGTGTGTATATATGTGTATCAGTATAAAGTGTTTTCTGATGATTTTGACGATTTCATTGAATCTTTTGGAGTTTATTTATCCTATCCTATCATTCTTTATTTAATGATGAAGAAAAAAGAATATGATGTTTTGAAGTGATGTAAGCCAATTAATACCACACAATTTTACAGAATTGATCAGATCTGATTTTTGTGATCAGAATGGTCACTTCACTGTAAAAAAACAAAAACAAAAATTAGAAAAATTAAAAGTAATTTATGTGGTTCAGATACAATAATATTTTGAGTTTCTATTTATTAAACCCATTTCCTTCATTGTATTAACTCAAATTTTTAATTTCAATGAACTCAATATTTTAAGGCAACCAGGTTACTTACTTTTTTAAGTTAAACCAACAATATTTTTTTACAATGTTCCTGAATGATGTCAATGAGGAATTAGCTTTCGTTTAAATTAGTATTACAAACAAAAAGAGGAAAAAAGACAACCATATTTATTTATTTATTTATTTATTCATTTATGTATGTATGTATTTATTTATTTATTGCAGTAACGAAAAGGTTACTGCATATAGTAATAGTAATATCAATGTTTCCTAATAAAATTGCGGTTTGTTTACTATTTAAAATTCACTTCTGTGTTAGTTTATTTGTGATATTGTTAACAAAGAAAGTCATTAATTTTCAGTTTAATGTTTTTATAATTGAACAATATTTTATGTTAATATTTAATCCAATATAGAGACAGAGACAGAATGGGGACATGTAAATGTATTGCATCGCACAAATAACCCATAAGGTTTTCTAAGGTGAAAACCTCAAGACTGCCCCGCTATAGCAACAGCAAAATTTGGTGACGCACCTGGAAAATATCTCTTGATGAATTCCTGTCTGAGTTTGACATTATGTCGAGGCATAGCAGTGGACAAACAGCAGAAAAGAGAAGCATACCCAAAACCCAGCAGCCACTGCTTTTGATTTTACTGTTTGTTTGCCCTGAGCTCTCATTCCGTAAGCTCGGGAGGCAAGCACGGGTCGGCAGGAGAGCAGGATGTTTACTTTGCCTGCTGGTCTTTCCCTCACCACTGCCACTTTCATCCAGCCTGACTGGACTGTGGAAAACTGCCGTCAATCTCCCTCTGGCTTAATCAACTGATTTCACAAGCAATCATGTGTATTAATTGTTGCAGGTGAACTTTATTTTGCTTTGTTAGATGCTTCACTGCAGAATCTGGAAGCCTGTGTAGTTCACTTGCCATCCCTTTTGGGAAGTGGCTGGTAAAATCCACTCTGTTTACACATCTGCCGATCCCAGTACCTTGTTCTCACCAAGTTACGGGAACAGTTTGCCAGCTACATCAAGAGATTGTGTACACTTTCTTTTCCTCCCTCCTGCAGGAGTGTGGTGGTACAGGCCAAGAAGCCTTTGTCGGGCCTGACGGTGAACACAGTGGGCAGTTCTGGCTCCAGCAGCGCCCTGACCTCTGGTAGCACCCCGAACATCTTCGCTGCTACATCGGCTGCACCCAAGAGCATGATCAACACTACAGGTAAGCATTGCTTTGACCTAGCCTGTCTCAATACATCCTACTTGTCCTCTTCTATAATGTTGTTAACTGGTAACTTTATAAGCACAGACTTTCTCCCTAAAAGTAGATATAATGGTCACAACCACTCTCTGTGTTGTTAATGAGACGTTAATTTGAACGTGCTAGTGCTTAAGTGAATTTCCACTGAAATGCATACTGTCCTCTGCTATTCCTAGAATAATTAAAGATGTCATTCCTAAAAGAATTAAAACCTGTTTGGGGTCAGGAAATTAGATTTGGTGGCATCAAGGAGTTTGTCCACTAGAGGGCCCTCCCTCGCTATTTCGTTCTCACACTTGTACCACCATCAAGAATGTCATGGATCCATAGTGACTGCACTCACATGAAGACAGGATCTGTATGAAATTTCAAGGTTGTTAGGCAGCCACATGAAGACTACAGGGAAGTTACATCTCAAGCATCCGCCTCAGGCTGCACACTGTGAACACTATAGATTTTGCTCTTCAACTTGAGCTGTTATATAGCCTACACCTATTTTGTGTGAATGTCTTTGTGTTATTGCTGTAGGTGAGATGATTAGATTAGAAACAGATTTGATGTAATTTGATATATATATAGGGTACACCTTAAGAAAAATGTGCTTTTCACTACTCCTATAATGTATGATATACAGAAAAATATATATGTTTCTATTTAATATTTATGGAGCAACAGATTTTGTGTGAATATAAATCATAAAAGTGGTTTCTTTTATTTAAAAATCTTAAAAATGTATGGGGTGTCGAGGGGGGGCCTTTACCCCACACATGGGGTAAAAGGCTCACCAGCATGGGGCAAAAGGCACACAGTATTAATACAAATACTTCAGCTAAAATAATATGTTTTTAATAATGTCTAAGTTAATACTTGTTCAAAACAATCACTTTAGCAAAGTTTGAACTATTTTCTGTTTATTTTAATGCATAAAAGAATTCATTTTTGATCAGTAAATATGCTGTCATTAAAATATTAATATAGAAATATATCTGAAAAATATAGAAACAAAATCATTTAAAAAAGTAAAGATTCTGAAAGCATTGAAGGAGATCCCATAATAATTTAATATAGATTTACAGTAGTGACAATACATTCTATTTTATTATATGATATGATAACATCACAGTTTTAAATCTGATGGTTTCATTATAAATATGGTGATTATCTCTAAAGTGGACACACAACTTAATGATCTAACCATGTCATGTCATCAAATGTTAAAGTCGGCCGCTGTTTATTATCATGTTAGATATGGTGCCTTTTTCCCCAAATACCATACTATTACATATTCTTCCGTTATGGAAAAACTGTTGCTTTAATTACCTTGAACAAAACAGACAAACATTAACAAGTCCTTTGTTTCAAAATATATTCAATCATTTTAGCGATTCTTATTTGCTACTTAAATCTACAACATTTTTAAAAACATCAAACATTAGATCAAATGAGCGCAGAATCATCTTTGCGCTGCTGCCCGTCAAAGATCAGACAAATTTCCATGTGCGTCTTGAAAAGCGGATGTTTTGGAAAGTGCTGAGGCAAGTTTTTGTGCCGTCTAGTGGTTTAGAAGAAAATAAAATCAAAGGAGCCTTTTACCCCATGGAGCATATACACTCACCTAAAGGATTATTAGGAACACATGTTCAATTTCTCATTAATGCAATTATCTAATCAACCAATCACATGGCAGTTGCTTCAATGCATTTAGGGGTGTGGTCCTGGTCAAGACAATCTCCTGAACTTCAAACTGAATGTCAGAATGGGAAAGAAAGGTGATTTAAGCAATTTTGAGCGTGGCATGGTTGTTGGTGCCAGATGGGCCGGTCTGAGTATTTCACAATCTGCTCAGTTACTGGGATTTTCACGCACAATCATTTCTAGGGTTTACAAAGAATGGTGTGAAAAGGGAAAAACATCCAGTATGTGGCAGTCCTGTGGGCGAAAATGCCTTGTTGATGCTAGAGGTCAGAGAAGAATGGACCGACTGATTCAAGCTGATAGAAGAGCAACTTTGACTGAAATAACCACTCGTTACAACCGAGGTATGCAGCAAAGCATTTGTGAAGCCACAACACGCACAACCTTGAGGCGAATGGGCTATAACAGCAGAAGACCCCACCGGGTACCACTCATCTCCACTACAAATAGGAAAAAGAGGCTACAATTTGCATGAGCTCACCAAAATTGGACAGTTGAAGACTGGAAAAACGTTGCCTGGTCTGATGAGTCTCGATTTCTGTTGAGACATTCAGATGGTAGAGTCAGAATTTGGCGTAAACAGAATGAGAACATGGATCCATCATACCATGTTACCACTGTGCAGGCTGGTGGTGGTGGTGTAATGGTGTGGGGGATGTTTTTGTGGCACACTTTAGGCCCCTTAGTGCCAATTGGGCATCGTTTAAATGCCACGGCCTACCTGAGCATTGTTTCTGACCATGTCCATACCTTTATGACCACCATGTACCCATTCTCTGATGGCTACTTCCAGCAGGATAATGCACCATGTCACAAAGCTCAAATCATTTCAAATTGGTTTCTTCAAGATTCAAGATTCAAGAGTTTTATTTGTCACATACACAGTTATATACAGAATATACAACCGGCAGTGAAATGTAAACAGGTCCGCTCCATGGACAGTGCAAATTCACAGTTAAAAACACAAGGAAGAAATTATAATAGAAATAGGATATAAAAAAAAGTACTTATATATATATATATATATATATATATATATATATGTCTATATCTGTAGAATTATAAATAATCAAGTCAAGAGAAAAAAAAGGTAACAAATAAGGATAAAGTGGAATAAAATAATTGAAGTAGACTTTGCAGTGAGTAAACTGTAGACTTATAAATATGTGGTTAACAAATGTATAAAGAGTATAATGTGCAAACAGGTTTATGACAGGTTGTTACACAGTAACAACGAGAACAGAAAGTGCAGTGCAATGTCAGTGTATCGATGTTTATCCTGGCGTGAAGTCACGTGATGTTAAGTGACTGAGTTCAGGAGTCTGATGGCCTGGGAAGAAGCTCCTCCTGAGTCTCTCAGTTTTGGCCATCAGGCTTGGAAGCGCTTACCAGATGGTAGCAGCGTGAAATGAGGGTTTGCAGGGTGATTAGAGTCCTTGATGATCTTGGTAGCTCTACCTTTGCAGCGTTTGGTGTAGACGTCCTGCAGAGACGGGAGAGCTGATTAGAGGACTCTAATCACCCTGCAAACCCTCATTTCACGCTGCTACCATCTGGTAAGCGCTCCCGAAGCCTGATGGCCAAAACTGAGAGACTCAGGAGGAGCTTCTTCCCCCAGGCCATCAGACTCCTGAACTCCTTGAACATGACAATGAGTTCACTGTACTAAAATGGCCCCCACAGTCACCAGATCTCAACCCAATAAAGCATCTGGGTTGGGATGTGGTGGAACGGGAGCTTCGTGCCCTGGATGTGCATCCCACAAATCTCCATCAACTGCAAGATGCTATCCTATCAATATGGGCCAACATTTCTAAAGAATGCTTTCAGTACCTTGTTGAATCAATGCCACGTAGAATTAAGGCAGTTCTGAAGGTGAAAGGAGGTCAAACACAGTATTAGTATGGTGTTCCTAATAATCCTTTAGGTGAGTGTATGTGTGTGTGTGTGTGTATATATATATATATATATATATATATATATATATATATATATATATATATATATATATATATATATTAGTGCTGTCAAAATTAGTGCGTTAACGGATGAGAATTGTTTTCAGATTAACAAGTTAAAAATATTTAAAGCAATTAAAGCAGCATCCATTTTTCCCGTCATCCTTTAGCTGGCGTTACATTATATGATCAGGCTCTTATTTATGCAAGCTTGACAAGACAAAAGAGAACACGCTGTCTGTGAATGTCCTGTCTTTGTGACTCACACAACGCACAGAGAGACGCGTGCCAGTATCGTGCGCACAGACAGCAAACCAGAATCGAGTTCTCTTTCGTGCTTGAACAAACAGTAACACAGAAAATTATGCCAACATTCCCTTTTTGTCAAAAAATTGTCAAAAGAGCAGTCTTAAATTAGTTAAATAACGTCTTAAATGAACTTAAAGCGTTGTGAGAAAATCTGATGTGCGTTACAGATCTTCAAGTGACAGCAGCCTAATAAACCAGCTGCTGTGATGTCTGTCATTAATGTTAATCAAAGAACAGAGCTTTAAAAGTCTTTAAGTTGTTTCTATATTAATTTGGAGAGTGTCTGTGAATTATAACAGATCATATAACAAAATATACTTATTTTTACACAAATGTCTAAATGTTTATCCTCTTGTATTAAGTGTAAAAAAAAAAAAATTAATCATATACTGTTACATAAATGAACAATAATAGACTAAATAATAAACTAATAAATTATTTTATGGCTGCGTTTTTATTGTGAAATATTATTACAATTTAGAATAATAAATAATAATGAAACTTTATATAAACTAAATGCATTTCCATTCCAAAAATGTGTGGTTTGTACTTTTTTTTTTTTTTTTTTTTTTTTTGCTTTTATTTATTTACTGATAAAAAAAGTTTAAACAATTTAAAATACCTTTTTCTTTTTTACTGTATTTAAAATTATATTTATTAATTAAAATGATAATGATGGTAAAGCTGAATTTTGAGCATCATTACTCCAGTCTTCAGTGTCACATGATCCTTCAGAAATCATTCTAATATGATGATTTGCAGCTCAAGAAACATTTCTTCTTCTTCTTCTTCTTCTTCTTCTTCTTCTTCTTCTTCTTCTTCTTATTATTATTATTATTATTATTATTATTATTATTATTATTATTGTTATTATTAATAATGCTTAATATTTTGTAGGGAACGTGATACTTTTTTTCAGGATTCATTCAAAGGTTTAAAACGTAAAAATAGGAAATAGGAATCGTTTGCAACATTATAAACAAATTAATGCATCCTTGCTGAATGAAAGTATTAAGTATTAAAAAAATTAAATAAACATAAACATACTGACCCCAAACTTATTAACTCTATTCTACAGTATATTTTAGGAACCGAAAAATATATCACATTTTCCTTAAAAGAGACATTTAGTCCCTGTTGTCCATTATATACCTCATTGAGATCTGCTTAGAATGCACGAGGGACGTTGATTTGGATTGAGGTTGAATCAGGCCAAGCTGCGCTTCCAGTGAAATCCATCAGAATGTCCCTCTTGACGTTTCCCTTCATCTTGGTGTATTTGCTTATGGGTGGACACTCATCTCTGACATGGCGATTGATGGCTGCGTAATAGATTTCCCATCTTCAGATGTCCCGTGACAGCTTGTGGTTTCACAGGATGACAGTCCAATGCTGTGATGTATCTATCAGAAGCTCCCTGCTGCACAGGGCGCTGTGGACACAGTGGCTTTGACAGAGAGAGAAATAAGAGGAATGTAAGATGGTGCTTCACTTTCTCAGGGGAAGGCGAGAGTAATAGTGATGATTTGTTTCTCAGACCTTGTGCCCCTGTAGTTATGTTGTTACCTGATGAAAAACCAGAAAGAGTATTTGATATTTTGGTGCATCGATTGTTTTGGTTGGCAGTTGGTTTGGATGTAAAGTGAAAAACTGAACTGTCTTTTTCTTCATCTAGCCAATCTCAGTAAATAATTAAATAAATAAAATCAGCCTTTTCCTAACCTCTAATTTCTCTCGTTCTCTCACAGGAGCCACAGATTCCGCTTCCACTTCCTCTTCTTCCAGCTTTGTGAATGGAGCCACCAGCAAGAATCTGCCTGCGGTTCAGACTGTGGCCCCGATGCCTGAGGACACCATGGAGAACATGAGGTGAATCAGAGTCCCAGGATGTGTGTTGAGGTGTAAGACGTATATAATAGATGTTTATTATAAAATGGCATAGTTGGATGATAGACCTTAATCAGAGTAGCGCCATATTACATTTTTTGACTGGAATGAAAACAAGGCTGTGTTTACACCATACATTGTTCATCTGACGAAACATCTTTCCATAAAGAAGAAAAACAAATCTTTCTGTGGACAAAAACTCCATAAAACAGTTTTGAAAGTTTGCCATTGTAAAGAGTCTAAATGCCCGTTCACACCAAGAGCGATAACTATAAAGATAACTATATTAGCGTCCACACAAGAGGACAATATTGTTCTGTTTATTTTAAGCGCGTGTTTGTCTGTCACTTTAAATGCTCAAGCTTGTTACAGCAGGATGGATTCTGATTGGCTGTCAATGTTTTTATCATTCATCAGCTGGATAAAATCGCTCTGAAAATGATTCCAGCTATATTGTTTCTCTTTATCGTTATAGTTGTGGTGTGAACTCTGCTATTCTTTAATATGATTTTTAGAACTATATCTTTATCGTTATCGTCCTTGGTGTGAACGGGCCTTAAGTCCATCTCTCACAGCCTGACTAAGGTCTATTGGATGAAGCGATTGTGAGGTCACAACATGTGTAGATTAATAAAAACTAGTCTGTGAATATGTATTGTTCTGTCTTAAGCATAGGAATGCACAATATCAGTGCCATATCAGTTATCGGTTGATTGTTATTTGTTTGTTTATTTATTTATTTTAGAATTTGAATATACATTGACAAGTAATGGATATTTAATTGTGCCTGATAATTTCCCTTATTTTTATATTTATATTACCTTTGCTGTCATCTAATGCTAAAGCTAATCTCTAAAACACTAATAATTTTTTGATATTCATACTGTATATTATAATGTTGTGATGGCTAAATTTACTTGTAGCTACACACATCTTAGTTGTTAGTGTTTTATATTTATACAGAGTACAGACAAAATAGTATAGAATTTTATATTATAGCATGGTCTGTCTGAATACTTGATTCTGATTGGCTGGAAGGTGTGCAATAAGACCGTTTAATGCATAGGTAGTTCCAAGTCAGTTCAATGAATTATCGTTCTATATTAATGCGCTGTTTTCATTGAAGCACACACACACATACATCACTCAGAGATTATGCTGTGCACACACAAAAACATTCAAGAGCACAGAAACTTGTTGTCAACACTGCCCTGCAACTTTTATTAGTAAATTAACTTTGCTACTGAATCGCTACGTTATATTTCTCAGAAACAAAGGGGTAACATCGCAGGTTTTGAACTCACAGCTTTGTTGTTAATAGAGAGGCGCTGAACAGATGCAGGTAATTCACACGCGCACTTCTCATCTCTCTCTATCTCTATCTCGCTGTCTTTCTCGATAATTAATTCAAATAAATAATATAATTCATTCATTCAAATAAATATAATCTTACACTTACGCACTACTTTATCTCTGTGTCTGATTAAATGCGGGTAGAATGCTAGCTCTAAGAAACCGTAACTGATGAAAATAACAGTTTTTACCTTTCCGGTCAAACATCAATAGCAGTTTTAAGTTGTCAGTGCTCTCAAATGCCAATGGTATAACCGGGATAATCCACGGCTAGCTGTGCATTAAACGATTAGAATGCACTCCGCTTCACGTCGAGCGGTTTTCTTTGCATCATTAAATGCACAGCTAGCCGTAGATTATCCCTTACTTGAATTATGTTTATTTTATTTTTTAGAAGTTGATTTTTTTTTTTATTGCTGATATAACATGAAAATATTTAGCGGTGCATCCCTACTTAAGGTGCTAAAGTTTTATGTGCGCTGTATGTCCATTTTTGTTAATCCCTCACAGTTTCATTTGCATTCACATAGAATCAAACTTGCCATCAACCTTGAATGAGGTCCATATTTCCCAGCAGATTAATTGTTAAATTATTAATAATGTTTAATTATTTATTGAATGCTAGTGTCATATTTCTGTAGACACCATTTAAAAAAACCAAAAAAACAATGAACACTATAAATTGTTATAGTGATCATTTCCAAGGTTAAATGATTTCACAGTACCCCTTTAACATGGTAAAATCACTGTAAAACACACCCTCAGAAAGCGTATTGCTTTATTCGAGTGTGTTTGTGAGTGGGAAATGTTTCCTCTCTCATCATCACATACAGTTGTGTTTGTTCACCCAGCCATGCTACTCCTGAAATTTTATCATCACCGCCACAAGAGGGGGTCAGCAGTCAGCCTTGTTTTTTCATGTTTACAGACATTGTGCCTTTTCCTTTGTTCAGGGCATCGGGCGACGATCATTTTTGCTTGTTTTTATTATTTTGGTTGCGACAAACAAGACACCCCACACCTCCAAATATATCGCCTGTCCTCCCCACCGCGTGTGTTTGCGCTGTCAGTTGGGCCTACGCGAGCACTAATGCAGAGAAATCAGTGCGCATAGGTGTTTTGGGGAGTGTGTGGAAACCGTGCTGACCTTGGTTCCATCCCTTCACCTCGTCTAATGCTTTGTGACAGACATCTCACAGACACACCACCGTCTGACTACACAGGAGAAAGCGCGTGTGTGCGCACACTCTCGCGTGCTCTCCGGGGGCCTCTACACTTCACACACACACATATACGCAGCCTTTGTGGCTCCTCCACCGCGCCAGGAATCGCAAATCAGTTGCCATGGCAGCGGTAACCGACAGCACTTACTGGGAGTGTGAAGTCAATGATGAAACTGTCTGGATGCAGAGGCTGTGATGCCTAACCCGCACTTCGAGAGACAAGAGATGGGTTTCGCTGTCGCAGCCTGTGTCTCATTAGTTTTTTTTTTTCCCCTACTTATTTTCCGCTCTTACTTTCATGACACACAATAGCTTTAGTGTTGAATCTTTTGCAATAAAGACACCAAAAAGGAAACAATGTATTTTTCAAAGCTTATGATCTAATTGTCATCAGATTTGCAACCAAGACAAGTGAACTCAAGGAAATGTGCTTGCTAATACAGCAAAATTCCCAGGAGTTTTGCACAGTATCTTACTGTTAAGGTAATATTGTGCTACCCAAGCCTCAAATTATGTCTTTGCACAATATTTTTTTATAAATAGTCTTGGGGTGAAGTCAGCAAAATTGGGACACTTTTTGGTAAACTGTGTATTAAATACAAATAAATATATTCTACCTACACTATTAATGTTTTGAACAAATGCTCAAGGTCTTTTGTATCTCCAGCAATGGTTTTTTAAGGAATATGGATGTTTCTTTGTTTGTTTAAGTTTTTTTAAATATACAGAGATTCAAAAATGATAATCACATTTTTATTCTACATCCGTTTTCAGGTAAATTTGGACAGTGCAATTGTGACCCTGATCCACAAAACCAGTCATAAGTCACACAGGAATATTTGTGGCAATAGCCAACAATACATTGTATGGGTCAAAATTATTTATTATTTTTCTTTATTTTGTAAATTTCCTACCGTAAATACATAAAATGTATTATTATTAGTAATATGCATTGCTAAGGACTTCATTTGGACAACTTTAAAGGCAATTTTCTCAATATTTAGATTTTTTTTTGGATTCCAGATTTTCAAATAGTTGCATCTCGGCCAAGCTTATTTACTCAGTATATATAAATCTCAGTTTCAAAATATTACCCTTATGACTAGTTTTGTGGTCTAGGGTCACAATTGGTAAAGCGTGACACACATTTTCATCTAGTTGTGCTTGGATAATACAATTGCTTACAACAGGATATTGTACAAATCATGCATTTAATATATAAACATATATATATATATATATATATATATATATATATATATATATATATATATGTTTTTTTTTTTTATTTATTCAAAATGTAAAAGTATAAATTTATTAAAACCTACATACTAGCAGATTGTGTTGTTGATGATGATGATGATGATGTGTCATGCACAGCTCTGTTTCTTTTTTAAAACGTCTTGGAGCCAGTAAAAACCTACTTTGTTTTTGGTTTCAGAAAGTCATTTAATTCCATTAGCTTTTGCATATTCAAAAGCAATAATTTTTTTTTTGCACATTTCTGCAAAAGAATCTTTAACATGTTAGCTAGTTCCTTCTCAGATGACTCTAACAAAAGTCAGAGGCATGACTACATCCACTCATAACACCTTTTGGATTTTGGATTTTGGAACACAAACTGGCCAGTCTTACCCTGTACTCATTGATTGCCCCTTTCATTCTTACTTCACTCCACTGATTACACCTCTCTTCTGTTTGGCTGACATGTTTTCCCATTTCTTTCCCTTTCTATAGCTTTGTGACGTTTCCTGTCCTTTTTTTTCCCCACATTAAGCAATGTATTATTTTATTTAATATGATGTCCCACTTTAGCTGAATGCTACTGTCCTATTTGATCTAACATGTTAAGGTAAGTTTGGACAGTAACACAACTTGATATTTAAAATAAATAAATAAATAAAACGAACAGATGTAATAACAGATTGAAATACTGTTTGTATTTGAATTTTATAGAATTTTATTAGACTTAAACTATGTACGGGCACTTAATGTGCTTTCCCAGACGTTCCAGCACTTGAGTTGTAAACACACCCACATGGTTTATATTTGACCAATCAAATTTTGATATTCAAATTAAGCACTGTTGTTGCAACATTTTAAGACCACCCACCATTATCGCAATTTTTTTAAAGAGCACTACTCCAAAAAGCTTATTTGTCCCATTTTAGCTGATGTCCCACTTTGCTGACTTCAACCTACTGTACATTTTGAATCAGTATTATGTCTGTAATAACTTAATAATAGTACTATATAAATATAAAATAAATACCATATAAGGATTGTTCTTTTTTGCAGTCCCAATTAAATATAATTACAGTATGTCCAAAGTTGTGTAACAGTATGCACTTTTGGATTGTACTAACACTATATACTGTGTGTCTGTGTGTGTGTGTGTGTGTGTGTGTGTGTGTGTGTGTGTGTGTGTGTGTGTATATAATAGCTATTTGATTTGATTTTTGTGATTACATTTCTTTGCTTCTAAATGTGGTATTATATTTATTTAACTTTATTTTATATATTTTATATAGTAATACCATATAAAATAAAATATCAAGTACTGTTCTTTGTCACAATTCCAACAACAACAAAAAAAAGTATGAATACTAACAAGTTAGCTTTCATTTGGAGTTAGTGCCTTTAGAAAAATGTTTCATGGTCACTTTTTTTCCATCCGTTTGTGTTTTGGTCTTTGCACCAGCTCTTCTCTGTTTTGGAGTTTTTGAGCTTGTGTTGAGTTTAGCTGACTGTCTGGACCAATACCACAGACAAGAACAGTTTCCAGTGTGCCTTGCGGGACCACTAACATGCTTGTATTCTAGAGGGGTTGGATTCCTGTAGGGAAAATTTACATTTTTAAGCTGTCTTGCTACATTTCTTTGTTGCCAGAGCAAAATGTTGATCCTGAAGTTATCTACAGCTGGTTATTAGTATGTGACATGGTTTGGTCTGTTGTGGCTATATTACTGGTTAAGTATTAATCACAATGCATGTTTTATCTTCAAAAATCTGTTCTTTTTTGCACAGTCTATTTTACTTTGTCTGTCCACACAGTATCACCACTAAACTGGAGCGAGCTCTGGAGAAGGTAGCCCCATTGCTGAGGGAGATCTTTGTGGACTTTGCACCTTTCCTGTCTCGTACTTTGCTGGGCAGTCATGGTCAAGAGTTGCTCATTGAAGGTAATGGTGCTGACTGTGCTCCTCCTCTCTCTCTGTCTGTTCTTCTTTTGCATCTCCCTATGTGTACGTAATCATAATAGTATATGAGGGTGTAGGTTGTAACCATGCACTGAATAGCACCTGTTTGTTTTATAATGCGGAGAGCATATACTGTGCATAATGTTACTATATATATATATGTGTGTGTGTGTGTGTGTGTGTGTGTGTATAGTGAACTTTTTAACTTTCTATTAATCAAAGATCCCTGGAGAACTGTTTTAAACATTTATAATATTCATTTATAATTTTTTGAGCACCATATCAGCATATTAGAATGATTTCTGAAGGATCATGTGACACTGAAGACTGGAGTAATGATGCTGAAAATTCAGCTTTGCCATCAAATAAATAAATTGCATATTAAAATATATTAAAATAGAAAACAGTTATTTTAAATTGTAGTAATATTTCAAAGTACTGCTGTTTTACTGTAACTTTGATCAATTAAATGCAGACTTGGTGAGCATAGGAGACCCTAAACTTTTGAACAATAGTGTAAATATAATTTGTATATTGGTTTATTTGGTTGTGCATGCTCGTTCTTTGTTCCTGAGCTCTGAAGTGATAGAGAAGAGATAATTTCCTGCGTAGAACTACTTCCCTTCTTTAGCTGGGTGACACACACACACACACACACACACACACACACACACACACACACACACACACACACACACACACACACACACACACTCTCTCTCTCTCTCTCTCTCTCTCTCTCAGATGCCTCACATGGCAAGGCAACCTCTCTCTGAACAGGAACCCACACTCCAGGCTCTGTTTTGAGGCTTTTTTACCTTTTAGCCTCAGTGCCAAATCATAGTGTACATCCCTCTCACCGCTCAAACCCAGTTTGTTCAGACTAATGTTGCTCCACATTACGGCATGCTGGAAATATGTGTGTCTACAGCTCAGGCAGCCATTTCATGAAAGAAATACTCAGACACGCATTCTGCCCTGGACTCAAATGCTGATTATTTTTATGAATTATAACAGCCAGTTTTCTGTCTTTAACTGTGCAGTCGTACTTAATTCTGTTTACATTAGGAAGCTTCACAGTTATGGTTGCCTGCTGAAAGCAGGGATAAGGTGTCAGTTTCATAAACTTACTGACGTTAGTGAATTCTTGTCAATTGTGTCCATTTTTTTTTTTTCAGATGGTGTACTTTCAGACACTACCAGCAGGGGCAAACTAGACCTTGCTAACCTGACAAACCTTGACCCCTTGGTTTGAGTCACTTTTCCTAAACAAATTCTAAGTGATTACTGGTGCATCGCTGTGAGATTGCAAAAGTTCACGGGTGGTTTTTAGCCCGTTGCTATGCGGTTGCAAGGGTGTTGTGGGTGGTTGCCAGAGCCTAAACAAAAAGGAATACTTAGCCCCAAAATGAAAATTGTCATTATTTACTCAAACTCATGTTGTTCCAAACCTATTTGACTGTGTGTGTGTGTGTGTGTGTGTGTGTGTGTGTGTGTGTGTGTGTGTGTGTGTGTGTGTGTGTGTGTGTGTGTGCGCGTATGTGTGTGCAACTGACCTAAAATATATTTTAAGAGTAGAAATATATATTTTCTTGCAAAAAATATATAGTACATTTTGTTATATATTTTCGTATCTGAAAGTTTAAATGAAATATTTAAAATTTAAATGATATTTCCTTAACCCATGCTATTTACAAAATATAATGACCAGAGAAATGTATGCCACATGGGATACAGTAAAACTCAATGGTATACGATGATGTTTAAATCCCTAGAATCTTATTTTGCTTTCTTCAGGATTGAACCAGTGCTTTCTTCAGGCTCCTCTGACCAACCAGTCCTCACGCTGTCCAACGAGAATTGCGTTGCAATGCTCCCCAAACAAACCCCAATACCGAACACATAGCGACTTCCTCATAGATGACTCTTTACCCCCTCATTCATTTGTCCAGTATGTTAACACCATGACCAGAAGAAGTGATGTCTGTTTTCCCACCTCCTTCCCTTCTTCTCTTCCTCAACCTTTCACAGCTGAAATACTGTTCGCTCGGTGCAAAGGCGCCCTATTTACCCATAATTACCCTTCATCCATCACTCGGCCAGGCACTAGGGGTCAAGCCCCCGCCCGGCTCCCCTCCAGACACTCGTTCACTGGGGGCAATTATGCCCTGTTCGCCCTCGGACAGCTTCCCGACACTTGGTGTTTGAGTGCGAGGCCTCTGGGTGGAACACTATGCTTCTTGTGAGAGCTAGCTGCCCAAGTCTGCGATGCTACGGCCCTCTGACAATGTCACATTCACGCCAGTGAGGCTTAACTGGAAAGCAGGGCAACTTGCTGTTCAAATAGAATGCATTTAATTTGTCCAACAGCGTGAGGCAGGGGTCAGGCCTGCCACCTGACTTAAGAGAGGGACCCTGGTGGGGTGCCACCAGAGCGGGGGTCGACAGTCAGGCTAAAAGGGAATGGCTGTGTGCACGACCCTATCTTACCCTCAAAAATGAGACAGAGAGATTGTTGGGACTTGAACTCTTGGCCTCTGAAATATTACGGTCATAACTTCATGGACTGAATGGTTTAGGACCAATCATTCATGGTAAAAGGATGTTTAAGTGAGTAACGAGACAAGTGGTGCTCCCAGACAGAAGTGAGCTGAGTTTAAAGCTCTGTTTACAGGACCGTTTTACCACTGATTGAGTGTATACAAATTTGATTATTGGGATTTACAGTTTGGATTTGAAAAATTAGAACTTCTGAAGAAAATGAGTAATTCTCTGAAAGGATTCTAGAGTTATGTTACATTTTTATTGTCCACCTGACAAAAAAACGTAAGCCTGGTCAGTTAGAAAAGTAACAGCGCACATCTTCCCACACAACTGTAAGCTATAATTTATGCAGGACTAGTTACATGTATGCCAAAGTTTAATGATTGGGGTTAGGGTTTTGTTCCAATGCCTAACCCTAAATATGAGCATTAGTAATAGTGACACAATAGTAAATAGTCTCTTCCACCTCTTCCACTGAGTCTCATTAAACCACATTCTTGCAGAGCTCTCTCTCTCTCTCTCTCTCTCTCTCTCTCTCTCTCTCTCTCTCTCTCTCTCTCTCTCTCTCTCTCTCTCTCTCTCTCTCTTCGCTCTGTCTCTCTCGCTCTCTCTCGCTCTCTGTCTCCCTCCCTCTCGCTCATCTTACTCTCATTAGAGCCCTGTCTCACTGACTCTACTGGCTCATGCAAACAAGGGCATCATCTATGAGCTGTGTTTGTATGTTAATGCAGGTGTACGCATGTGTTTGAAAGAGAAAGTTTGTCTTGTATGTCTGGCAATAATTGCACATGTCATTTACAATTACCTTGTTTATCAGTGAGGTTAACCATCTGTCCTTTATATTCAATGAACAACAGGCTTTTCATTTAAAACTGCATATTTTACTCCATAAACATCTGATTCTAAGATAATGGTGCTTATATAAGGGGAAAAATGTATAAATAGTTTTATCCCCTATATCATCATTTCTGCAGTCACATTTTTAGAATACATATCTGTATGTATCATATCTGTATTCTGTACATATAATTGGTGTTCTTCTGCTAACAAGGTTTGAGAAATTTGCAAGTGAGACCATGGCCTTGGCTTTTGATCTCACACTGGCATGCAGCAGATGACCTCTGACCTCTCCAGAGACACTATTAATGACCCCACAAGCTGTTAGCCATCTGATTCATAACGCACAGACAACAAGAGACATTCAGTCTCAACTTCAAAACATAACTCATCAGAAATGGCCTGGCTGTTTGCGTGACATTAAATGGATGCATTTACGGACCGCTTAGTTCATCTACGCCGTACTTTTCTGAGGCCACGTGGATGGCATGTCCTTGACTAACCCTTGCAGATGTTTTGGTTTTGTGTGTTTATGAATATGGTGAATCATAATTATTGATTTCTGTGTTTTTCCTTTCTGTTCTGCTCCAGGTCTGGTGTGCATGAAATCAAGCACCTCTGTGGTGGAACTAGTTATGTTATTATGCTCTCAGGTGAGTTGTCTCTCTTTTTCTCTTTTATTTATCCTTCTACCGTTGTTTTCTAGCTACATCACACATGGTCTATTGTTAATGGCCATTGAGAGCTGCTTAAATATTTGCTTAAATATTTGTCTGGTTGACAAAAAAGCAGTACACAACCATGACTTTGTCCATTAAGACGCTCATTTCTCAAAGCCAGCCTCAAGTGAAGTGTGTCAAACTGCACTTGGCATGTGAAATTAAAGCCCCCCTGTAGTCAATAGTTTTATCCTTTAAAACTCATCTTTGATTATCAAAATGACATATTTAAATGTTTTTTTTTTTTTTTTTTTTTTTTTTTTTTTGGTGAAAATAATATCATGCCTTAAATAGCTTGAATGTAACTCTACAATTATCACACCAGCTCGGGCTACCTGATCCACTCAATATTTGTTTAATTCAGCCATATACACTATATTGCCAAAAGTATTGGGACACCCCTCCAAATCATTGAATTCAGGTGTTCCAATCACTTACATGGCCACATGTGTATAAAATCAAGCACCTAGGCATGCAGACTGCTTCTACAAACATTTGTGAACAAATGGGTCACTCTCAGGAGCTCAGTGAATTTAAGCGTGGTACCGTGATAGGATGCCACCTGTGTTCATTCATGTCCATTCATGAAATTTCCTCACTACTAAATATTCCACGGTCAACTGTTCGTGGTATTATAACACAGTGGAAGCAATTGGGAACAACAGCAACTCAGCCATGAAGTGATAGGCCAAGAAGTGCACAGAAGTCACCAACTTGGTGTAAAGCACGCCGCCACTGGACTCTAGAGCAGTGGAGACGTGTTCTCTGGAGTGATGAATTACACTTCTCTGTCTGGCAATCCGATGAACAAGTCTGGGTTTGGCGGCTGCCAGGAGAACGGTACTTGCCTGACTGCATTGTGCCAAGTGTAATGTTTGGTAGAGGGGGGATTATGGTGTGGGGTTGTTTTTCAGGGGTTGGGCTTGGCCCCTTAGTTCCAGTGAAAGGAACTCTTAATGCTTCAGCATACCAAGACATTTTGGACAATTTCATGCTCCCAACTTTGTGGAAACAGTTTGGGGATGGCCCCTTCCTGTTCAAACATGACTGCGCACCAGTGCACAAAGCAAGGTCCATAAACACATGGATGAGCGAGTTTGGTGTGGAGCAACTTGACTGGCCTGGACAGAGATGACCCGATAGAACACCTTTGGGATGAATTAGAGTGGAGACGGTGAGCCAGGCCTTCGCGTCCAACATCAGTGCCTGACCTCACAAATGCGCTTCTAGTTCCCTTCTAAAATTCCCATAAACACACTCCTAAACCTTGTGGAAAGCCTTCCCAGAAGAGCTGAAGCTGTTATAGCTGCAAAGGGTGGGCCAACTCCATGTTAAACCCTACAGATTAAAAATGGGATGTCATTAAAGTTCATGCGCACGTAAAGGCAGATGTCCCAAAACTTTTGGCAATATAGTGTATGTTTGAACCAGAAACTAACTCAGAAATGGAAGAGTGAATTATATAGCCCTGTCTACAATTCGATGTATCAGAATGGTAATGCAATTTATGTATCGCTCTCTACAATGTAATTGATATGATTGGCCTTTGCTTTGACTACGTCAGTGGTTCCCAATCCTGGCCCTGGAGTACCCCCAACACTGCAAATTTCGAAATCTCTCTTATCTGACACACCCATCTGAGGTCTTGAAGTCTTTACTAATGAAGTGTTGAGTTGAATCTGGAGTGTTTGATTAGAGAGACATCTAAAATGCGTAGTTCTGGGGGTACTCCCGTGCTGTGTCCGAAATCGCCCCTATTCCATTAAATAGGGCACTTTTTGAGAGGACAGCCATTTGTAGTGGTGTCTGGAACCATAGTGGACATTATCGAGTGGACTCATTTAATCCCACAATGCACCACAATAACGAGTGTACAGTTTGATGTAGACTCAACGGCTAGAGAATACCTATAATGCACTGTGAGAGTCGTGCACTGAACGAATTACTGCATCTTGCCAGATGATTTCGCCTAAAGCTGAATCGTCCATCCATTTTCCAAACCGCTGGTCCAATGTGGCTACAGCTTAATATCATACAGGTATAAATTCATTTAAATTGGTTGTTAAATAGTTTAATTAAGGTTTGTAAATAGTTTCCATGAGTTCAAGGTAAATCTTTTCATCTTACTACTGGAGCTGCCAGTTTGCTAAGTTTCCAAGGTTTATTAAATAGCAAGCACAAACTATGCAAAAGCAGCAGCCCTTCCAAAATGCTTTACATAAAAGCTCAATAGCATTGCGCATCCTCGTATTGCCGACTGTACTATTGAGTTTATACCGAATGGATACTTTGGACTGTAATGGTAAGAATGAAACAATCTCTTCTTCACTCAAATTGTCGTGTTGTGACATTTTTCATCTCAAACGCTGAATTTACTGTTTATGTACAATGTGCAGTCAGTGTTTCCGTGACTGTCCAAAGCATGCAAATATGAGTATGCGATTGGTTGTCTGTTGCTAAGCATCTAGCTTTAACATTCTAACACTACATCATTTCACATGGTACAATTTTGCCACTGCAATATGGGGTTAAAACTGCAAAAATTACAAGTGTGAAACGCTCCTTTACCTGGGGTTAAAAGCTGTGCTTAGAACAACAAATTCGCTCACTCTTTTTCATTCACTCCTTCACGTGGTCTACTGTATATTGGACTAATGTAGAGAATAGAGAATGAGGGTATGGGGGCAATTTCAGACACAGCCCAGGACGAGGGTTGGCAACCACTGGACTACATTATCAAACGTTAATAATAACGTGTTGCAAATGTTACAAAAACCATGGTTTCATTCGTCATCTCAGAGTCAGACAGCTGATCTGAATCAGCATCCTTAAGGATAGGAAAAGCCCCACAAGATTCAAGATTCAAGATTCAAGAGTTTTATTTGTCACATACACAGTTATATTGATGGGATTTGATGGGACATTGATGGGATTTGTTACATGTTTGTGTTGGTAGGAAAAGGGCGGTTTCAAACTGCATTTTTTGAGACTGTCTTTTGTTCACTGCAGTTTGATGAATTTGCACATGGTTTATCTTAAAGCATATTAAAAGCACCACATATGTAGACATACCACTATAAACAACATTAAAAACTTTAACTGAAATAGTTACAAATGTTAACCCCTGACATATAAAATAATAGTCAAACAATTAAATGGAGCAGTTTATTAAATTGTTATATGGTGAGTATCATTTTTTGTTACATAATACTTTTATGGCTCGTATAGTATGATTTAGTGAAAATATGGAGCTCGAACCTCAATTTTATTCAGAGGCCCAAATTGAGCTCACAAATGGTGCAGTTGCTCATATTTATATGGCCAAAAACTAAGTTGAAATTCTGAAAGCTTCTGAGATCTTTATAGACTACTAAATGCATATACATATCAGTTGTCACTCTATATCGCCCAATAATATGCCTTAGTAAGCTGATGATATAAATGCTTAGTTTTATGATGCGGATTTGGGGGTGGGCGCCAAACATATTTTGCAACACAAATACAATGATGATTAAGACATGTACAAAAGAAACATTCCTCAAAAGCCTGGTGTATCATATTTGATGCTCTTTTTAAAAATTGTTTTATTATCAACTAATCCTATGTTGCTTCAGTCCAGACTAATCTTGAAATATTACTAAAATTATAATTATATTATATTTACTTTAAAATGTACTTATATTTACTTATATCACAGCAGAAAGACACATGTACCGTGATCTGAAGGTGGACTTGTTAGAATTATAGTAGAAACATTTTAAATGATCAATTGGAGGACAGAAGGCATTTAGTAGGTTGTGAAAAACAGGGTTTTCAGCAAAGTTTTGATCATGTTGATAATTTAGAGGCCTTAGAAATTTGTGTATCAAATATGATACAGCAGGCTTTATAGGGTTTATACTATTCCTACCTTTTCCCACATTTTTTCTTTCTGGGGCTGGAAACAGTGTAACCCCAGCTCATGTAAACAGTCGTCTTCCCTTTAAATCCCAGTGACATATTACAGCTCGCTGACCTTCGGAGTCCCTTGTTAAGCATTCCCTTTCATAGGGGTCAGGGTCCCGATGTTGTAGTCAGAGCAGGAGATATTTAACATACCTTCTGTCAGCCCATCACTCTTGTGCCGGGAGTCCATAAGGAAGCCATTACCTCAGCATCTCTTCCTCAGAATCCAGCCGGTCGGAGAGCTCGGCGGGGCGGGAGCTTTTAGTCGTTGAATGGCACCTCTGACTCTATGAAGTCCATACCGCTAACCTTGCGACTTGAGAGTCGATCTGTGCATTTGCTCTTAGTTTGCCCTGAAAAAGGTGGAGTCCTCCAGACACTGTGGCGCTCAGGATACATCCTGCTGTTCTGCTCTTCTCCTTTTGAAGATTTCAGCCGACCTTTCCCTTGTTGCATTGAACATTTGGATTTTTTTTTTTGCTTGTATCTTTTTTATGCCGTCTACTTACTTTGTTGCCACTTGGATTTATTGCAGAGTGAAGCATCACATTGAGACTCAAGCTCCTGGTTTTCTCTTCCTCCGCCCCTGTTAGACATATAATGTTACCAGAGCTCCTAGAGTTCTTGCCATTAGAAGCTCCCAGGGTAGAAACAGCCTGATATATCGATTTCCCAAAGATGAGGTGAAACTAGAGCCTGGGCCCAAAATGGCTTTCAGACGTAGGAACGTCTCTTTGGAGCCAAAGCCTTCATAACTGGCTCACCGTAGGATCTGATTTAGAACACGTTGCCCAAACCAAGAGCCTTAATAAACAAAAGGCTTGATTCTTTAGATGAGTGGGTGAGCGAGAGAGGAAGTAAAAGAGAATGAGAGGGAGGAAAAGACTGTGTGTGTGTGTGTGTGTGTGTGTGTGTGTGTGTGTGTGTGTGTGTGTGTGTGTGTGTGTGTGTGTGTGTGTGTGTGTGTGTGCGCGCACAGTACTGTTCAAAAGTTTTGGGTCAGTAAGATTTTTTTTTATATTTTTGAAAGAAGTCTGTTATGTTCACGAATGCTGCATTTATTTGATGACTGTAATGTTGTGAAATACCATTTTAATTCAAAATAAATGTTTTTTATTTTTATTTTATAAAATTATTAATTTCTTTAAAAAAAATACTGACCCCAGACTTTTGAACGGTATTGTATATATGTATGAAAACAACGGTTTATTTATTTTATAAAAAAAAAATTATATTATATGATTATAAATGAACACATATATTTATTTTTATTTATTATTTAAGCATCCATCCAGCCATCCATCCATGGTGTTTTCTCCCATACACTGACAGTGGATAGACCCAGGTGCTGTCAAATTCCAAAAAGAATATAAAAAAGGCACAATAAGAACACAATAAAGGTAGTCCTGTAAGACCTGTGCGGTATATTTAATACTTTCAAAGGTCATGCCATAAAATGGCTTTGTGTGAGGAACAGACTGAAATTTAAGTCACAATTCACTGAAAAAATCAGCTTGACAGCCATGATCAGCATTCACTTTCATTGTATGGAAAACAGCAGTTTGAACATCTGAAGACATGTGGTTGGGTAAATGATTTCATTTTTGGGTGAACTATCGCTTTAATAAATGCTTGGTGCACATCTGAACACAGCCCACATCCCACTACGAATCATGTTGTGGTAGGAGACGTCCTTGCTGCGAGTCCAACAACCTCGAGCCTTTCCCCTTTTCATCTCCGCACTAATACACCCAGACAGCGGGACGTTCACCGCTCGTGACCTTACGACCCACTCTGTTTCGCGAACTGTCACTTTTATGAATAAATTAGCGATAATCATCTTGCACTTTTTTATTTATGCCTCCTAATCACTGTTATTCATCGAAGGCCGCAGACAGCCGGTGTCTCTATCCAGTCAAGTGGCAGCGGGTGCCGCAGAGGTCAGCCGGGTCTGTTTCGTGTAACAGCTTAAACATACATAAAGATCTAGCGTGGAGCCGGAGAGATTTACCGATGGACGGCCTCCAGATGTCGGGAGCAGCACTGAGCAGATAAAAGCAAAGCGCTCCCTCTGTCTCTTGACAGGTTGGATTGAGATGCTGCAAATTCTCAAGAGCCATTAAAGTTTGTGAGTTACAAAGCTGGGGAGAAGAAGAAAACTGGCTGGCCGAGGTGCACAGCTCAAGCGTAAGTGCTACAACTAAGTTTTTTTTTCCTCCCACAGTTTTTGTGGCGCACATTTTTGGCTAATGACTGCGTTCTCAGCTGAGTACGTTTTGGCAGGCAGTTTTGACAGGAGTGCTTGACAGCTGTGACTGGAATTTGAAGGTTAAAAGATGATTGGAGTTTGAGTGAAATTAAGTTCTTGACTTCCAAAAAGCCTGTACTCAAGGTTTCAGTGAAGCAACGACGTGACTTGTCAGACAGGCCGATCATAATTTTAGAGGATAAGAGAATCAATTGGTTTGATTCCAAAAAAATAAAAATAATTATCCAGTTATATAAATAAAAGAAGTACATAAACAATGCAAGCAGAAATATACAAAAAGATCATACATTTTTGATGCCACGGACTCCCAGAAATTATGATCTTTTTTAGAGGGACCCCTTATTCCTATATATATATATATATATATATATATATATATATATATATATATATATATATATATATATATATATATATATATTTTTTTTTTTAATCTACTGTATAAAGACATTTATACTGTTAAAAAAACAAAATATTACCTTTCTCTCTTTACTATGTAGAATTATTATTTGTTTATTATTATTAATAGTAGTAGTATTACTATTTATTTGATCTGACACTATTTGATTATTTACTGTGTATAATAATAATAATTGTTATTATTTAGTGCTGTTTTGTCTTTACATAATATATGTGTGTGTACTGTGTATAATTATGTATATATAAATACACACTCATTCATTTATATATTTTATTTTTGATGCGATTAATCAAGATTAATTGATTTGACAACACTATTATTATCATTGTCATTATTATTATTATTATTATTATTATTATTATTATAATTACTTTCAATTTAGTTGACACTTATTACTTTTAGAAAGTTGATGCCTTTATGTTTTATTTTTTCATTTTTCCGCAACTTTTCCAAGGGCCCCTTGGGGGTCCCTGGACCAGTTTAAAATCCCCTGTGCGATAAACTCTGTGTCAGCTCTTAAACCCAGCGTGTCAGCTTTTTCCAGTACAAGTCCCTCGCTGGAGATGGCAGGCCGGAAGTGATCTTCTCTTTTACATGTGGGATCACGTTACCGCAGTCTGGAGGTACATGTCATCGCTAATGCACTTCACATGGACAGCATACTCGTCTGATCCCCCTCAAAATCCCCTCACAATCACACTCACCTCCCACCGGGGACCCTCACTCTCCTTCTGAGGAGAAAGAGAAAAAATGGCTTAAAAGAAGTGTGTTACAGCGCTAGTGCAAAGGCTACTTGAGAAGAGACAGCGAAGCGGGACTTGGCTCTGTGTCTTGGCTGATGTCATTTTCTTTTGGCAGGCAGTGTACCCCCACATCTGCATGTATTTCCTTATTTATTTTTGTCACGTGGGTGCTGCTCTACTTGAGCGGAGGCTAGTGATGAAGCACTGAGCTGAGGCAGCCCGATCCCAAGTGACAAACCGCCTGACTGCAGAGTATATAATGAATGGTGGAAGAGAAATAGAAAGAGGGAGGCATATTGGGTCAGTTACAACATTTGGAGACCAGATGCGCCTCAGTGTTGTCTCTTTCTGGCTCACTGAGGGGTAGTGAGGATGCTCACCAGTGTGTGTGATGTTTTAATTTTTTTTTTTTGCTCAGATTTTTCAATTGTCTGTTCAGATTACCATGCAGTTGTGCTATGCAGTTTTAAACCTTACCACAGCCCATGGTTCCAAAAAGTATTTTACACTTAAAGGGATAGTTCATCCTAAAAGTTCTGTTATCAGTTACTCACCCTTATGTGGTTTTTAAACCTCTATTTGTTTGTTTCTACTGTGGAACACAAAATATTAGTGTCTTTTTGTCCATACATTTAAAGGTGCCCTAGAATGAAAAACTGAATTTAGCTTGGCATAGTTGAATAACAAGAGTTCAGTACATGGACATCACATACCGTGAGTCTCAAACACCATTGTTTCCTCCTTCATATGTAAATCTCGTGTGTGAAACCACAGAAAAACAGGTGAATCTCAACATAACACCGACTCTGACACAACAGTCGGGATCATTAATATGTACGCCCCCAACATTTGCAAATGCCAGCCCATGTTATAGGCCAGGCGGAACAGGTATTGTGCAGAAACAAGCGTCAAGCGAGGATAGCGAAAATGGCAGATCATGGAAATAAATGTTATGTTCCATGCTGTGCAGGGGCTGTGAGGACTGTTCACACCCTTCCCACAGAACAAAACTGTCAACAGGCATGGTTGATGTTTATCTATAACTGGATACCGCAACAATTTAATTCAAAGGTGTTCGTTTGCTGGGCCCATTTCACCACGGACAGTTTTTCTAACCTGGGACTATATCAAGCAGGTCTATTTCAACTATATTCCCGCCAGCAGTAAGTAGTTTTTTTATCCACTTCAGTACTCTACTGTACTGTACAAACATCATATTTATGCGCTACCCAGTTCGCTGTTTAGAGTTCGTGATTCAAAGTGAAGAAGCTACCATTGTAAAATCATACGGTGACACATTACAATAATTAACGTTAAAATGTTTTTACAAAGTTGTGACTGCTGACTTTGAGTTAACATGTAAAGGATAGTTCACCCTGAATTGAAAATAAAGCCATCTTTTACTCACCCTGCTGTTGTTCTAATGCCCTGTGTTCTTTATCTTTTTCGGACCTCAAAAGCAGAAATTTTAAAACTAGTCCTGTACGCGCTCCTCCCTATAATGGCAGTGAATAGCGACCAGGCTAAAACATTACAAAAATATACAAAAGTATCACGCAGTGAGACGCGCGCCATATATGGGAAGTGCTCAGGGGGCATACTTTAAGGTTTTGCAAGAAACCGTATTATTCAGTCAAAATGAATAAGCTCGGTCGTTAGCGTTCCTGTGAGTGCTGCGAGCCGTCAGCAGGTGCTTATGCTTACTATAACTCGCACTGTTGTCATGGTACCCAGGATATTTTGAGAAATCAGGCTCAATAGAAACAAACACGACTCGTCTTTTCTATATGATAAGAAATAATACAATAATACTAATAATAGTAACCTCCTGAAGTGAATGCTGTGTACCGGTTGTCGTGACAACATTGCGAGTGGCTGCTGACACGCAGTGAAACAGCCAATCAGAGCAGAATTCCACATTACTATTCATGACCCCTCCAAATAAGGCAAAAACAGACCATTCCATTCTAGGGACAATTTCTAGGGTTGTAAATGTACATGTAAAACCGTATCTGGACAATTTTTGCTCTTAAATAGGCCACACATCCTCTATTGGCGCTTTTCCGTTACCAGTACCAGCTCGACTAGCCTCGGCTCGGCTCGGCTCGGCTCACTTTTCGCTCCTTTTTCCATTGCAGATAGTACCTCCACAATAGTACCTGGTCGTCATAGCGAGGCCGCAGGAAACTGCTGTGACGTAATCTTCTACGCGACACACACTCGCTACCAAACAAAGGAAAGTCTGCACCTCCTCGCTTGACCACGGGCGTATTCTTCCGAGTTGCCATAATAGTAATGGGTATATCACGCAATCTCTGGCCAAACTATTTAAAAATGGCAGGGTTATTCAGGATACTTCGTCTGGCGCGTGCAATAATGACGCAGTGAATAGTGACGATTCTCTCTGACCAATCAGCAGTCTGCCATGTTTTCACGTCACATTTTAGTATCGCCTCAGTTCGCTCAGAACAAAGTATCTGGAAGCAGGAACAGGTACAACTTTTACACAGTGGAAAACCAAACAAAGGCGAGTCGAGTCGAGCTGGTACTGTGTAGTGGAAAAGCGCCATATGTGGATATCAGAGAACAATTTAAAATATTGTTGCAACTCATTTTAGGGCACCTTTATAGTTGATATTGTTTTGGACCCCACTGACTGTAAAGAATGATTGTGATGTTAATGATAAAAGACTGCAGCAGTAAAAATCTGTTAATTGGTTAACAGTACGTTTCCTTACAATATACGGTGAATAACAGTAATATATGTAACCTTATATTTAATGTAATTTAACAGTAAACTACTGTTAAATGTACTGTTTCATTGTGTAGTTTACAGTGAAAAGACATTTATATTCATTAGGGTTTTATGTTATATCTAATTAATGTTTATTGCATTACTTCAGTGTTACCATGATGGTATTTAGTAGTTGTGTGAATGACATGATTTAAGTTGAATCTGTAAAAACTCAAATGTCGCTACCATGTTTTTTACTGTACATTTCTGGCAACCACAGCTGCCATCTTTTACTGTAAATTTCACAGATTTTTTTCTTTAAAGTGTATGAACAAAACAGTCAAAATATCACTTCAAAGGTAGATTTTTGCATGTGCGTGTGTTCCACAGAAGTACATTTTGACAGAATTTTAATTTCTGGGCAAACTATCCCTTAAAACCCTTAATCCCTATAAAATGTTGTGTGCATTATATAACAAAATATAAATGCAAGTGGTATCTTTAACATGTTTCATAAAAAAAAAACAAATAATAATACACACTATCACTCAAAAGTTTAAGGTTTTCACATAAATTGTTTAATCATTAATGAATAAAAGTGACAGTAAAGACATTTAATGTGTGTGTGTGTGTGTGTGTGTGTGTGTACACTCACCTAAAGGATTATTAGGAACACCATACTAACAGAAATCGAGACTCATCAGACCAGGCAACATTTTCCCAGTCTTCAACTGTCCAATTTTGGTGAGCTCATGCAAATTGTAGCCTCTTTTTCCTATTTGTAGTGGAGGTACCCGGTGGGGTCTTCTGCCTTTGTAGCCCATTCGCTTCAAGGTTGTGCGTGTTGTGGCTTCACAAATGCTTTGCTGCATACCTCGGTTGTAACGAGTGGTTATTTCAGTCAAAGTTGCTCTTCTATCAGCTTGAATCAGTCGCCCATTCTCCTCTGACCTCTAGCATCAACAAGGCATTTTCTCCCACAGGACTGCCGCATACTGGATGTTTTTCCCTTTTGACACCATTCTTTGTAAACCCTAGAAATGGTTGTGCGTGAAAATCCCAGTAACTGAGCAGATTGTGAAATACTCAGACCGGCCCGTCTGGCACCAACAACCATGCCACGCTCAAAATTCTTTAAATCACCCTTCTTTCCCATCTGCCAATTCTTGACCTAAATGCATTGAAGCAACTGCCATGTGATTGGTTGATTAGATAATTGCATTGAGAAATTGAACAGGTGTTCCTAATAATCCTTTAGGTGAGTGTGTATATATATATTATTTTGATTTAAAATAGTTATTTTAATTTATAATAACGTTTCACAATGTTGCTGTTTTTACTGTATTTTGCTGCATGAAGAACTACCAGTTGGGTAGAATTCATTGCAAAAATGGCTCTGATAAGTGCATTTTTTTTAAAAGTCCTAAATACATTTTTGGGCCAATGAATATTACCGGTTAAACCCACTAGATTGTGGTTTAAAGCGACTTTGGTTTTGTGCATCCAGCAGTCCCTGTCATCGCTGAAGTAAAGCTTTATTCAAGCAGCTTTTTTTAAGTGTTTACAAAGGTCTTTAGCCTACAGAAAACATAAATGTCATATAATAACATAAAATTTGGGAATATAACAGAATTAAATTAAAAAAATGCTCATAGATTGTATGTATAAAATGCATAATGCCCTCGTTCTGAGGGAACCATTCATATTCATCCCCAGTGGCTCGTCTCTCACACTGATCCCCTCACCGCAGGACAGGGGAATAGTTTTGAGGCCCACTTTTTGCAAATGCCCTCTTTCCTTTTGAACTCCAACCCAGCTCATGCTCTTCCCCCTTAACTCGTACCTTTGAGAGCAAGCTAGAGAACGGAGGAGAATTTCCCATAGTGAGAAGCACAACTGCCTTTTAATCATCTCCAGACCCGTGCTGTGTGTGTGAGAGACAGCGGAGGAAGGAGAGCCCGGGAAACGGGGAGAGGGAGGGCGTGAGACGTTCCCTTAGGCCTCCAAAACGCTCGAGGCAAGACGAGAGGGTCCGTCTCAGGACGGAGGTCTTCGGTGATCTGTCACTGGGTGCTCACAGAGAGGAAATGGCTGTGTTTAAGGGGCAAGAGTATACAGTTTCATTCAGCAATTACATCTCTCCTGTGTTTACGGATCTATGCGCAGAGGAAGAAAAGATGCTTGCACACGCACAGGGACAAGTTCCAGGCTTTTTATGGCTTTGGCTCTCGATCGCGGATATGTGACCTCAAATAGATCTTTGCTTTCTCAAATACATAGCAATCCAATTTGCTGCGATCACTATCGCTAGATGTTTCATTTAGGCTTAACATGAGACTTTGGGAAAAAGATTTGTCTGCAGATGTTTTTGCCACATTTGTGTATATTATAAATGCACTGAATGAAATGACATTTCCACACTTTGTGCATAAAATACTTTGTTCATAAGTGCCATTTATCTTGATTTTCCTTCTATGATATTCACACATCAAGTATGCCCGTCACTTACACTTTTCTCTTAGAAGTCATTGTGTGTTTGTGTGTGCCTGTATGTATATGTACACTCACCTAAAGGATTATTAGGAACACCTGTTCAATTTCTCATTAATACAATTATCTAATCAACCAATCACATGGCAGTTGCTTCAATGCATTTAGGAGTGTGGTCCTGGTCAAGACAATCTCCTGAACTCCAAACTGAATGTCAGAATGGGAAAGAAAGGTGATTTAAGCAATTTTGAGCATGGCATGGTTGTTGGTACCAGACGGGCCGGTCTGAGTATTTCACAATCTGCTCAGTTACTGGGATTTTCACGCACAACCATGTCTAGGGTTTACAAAGAATGGTGTGAAAAGGGAAAAACATCCAGTATGCGGTAGTCCTGTGGGCGAAAATGTCTTGTTGATGCAAGAGGTCAGAGGAGAATGGGCCGACTGATTCAAGCTGATAGAAGAGCAACTTTGACTGAAATAACCACTCATTACAACCGAGGTATGCAGCAAAGCATTTGTGAAGCCACAACATGCACAACCTTGAGGCGGATGGGCTACAACAGCAGAAGACCCCACCGGGTACCACTCATCTCCACTACAAATAGGAAAAAGAGGCTACAATTTGCATGAGCTCACCAAAATTGGACAGTTGAAGACTGGAAAAATGTTGCCTGGTCTGATGAGTCTCGATTTCTGTTGAGACATTCAGATGGTAGAGTCAGAATTTGGCGTAAACAGAATGAGAACATGGATCCATCATGCCTTGTTACCACTGTGCAGGCTGGTGGTGGTGGTGTAATGGTGTGGGGGATGTTTTCTTGGCACACTTTAGGCCCCTTAGTGCCAATTGGGCATCGTTTAAATGCCACGGCCTACCTGAGCATTGTTTCTGACCATGTCCATCCCTTTATGACCACCATGTACCCATTCTCTGATGGCTACTTCCAGCAGGATAATGCACCATGTCACAAAGCTCGAATCATTTCAAATTGGTTTCTTGAACATGACAGTGAGTTCACTGTACTAAAATGGCCCCCACAGTCACCAGATCTCAACCCAATAGAGCATCTTTGGGATGTGGTGGAACGAGAGATTTGTGCCCTGGATGTGCATCCCACAAATCTCCATCAACTGCAAGATACTATCCTATCAATATGGGCCAACATTTCTAAAGAATGCTTTCAGCACCTTGTTGAATCAATGCCACGTAGAATTAAGGCAGTTCTGAAGGCGAAAGGGGGTCAAACACAGTATTAGTATGGTGTTCCTAATAATCCTTTAGGTGAGTGTGTGTGTGTGTGTGTATATATATATATATATATATATATATATATATATATACACCGATCAGGCATAACATTATGACCACTGACAGGTGAAGTGAATAACACTGATTATCTCTTCATCGCGGCACCTGTTAGAGGGTGGGATAAATTAGGCAGTAAGTGAACATTTTGTCCTGAAAGTTGATGTGCTAGAAGCAGGAAAAATGGGCAAGCGTAAGGATTTGAGCAAGTTTGACAAGGGCCAAATTGTGATGGCTAGACAACTGTATCAGAGCATCTCCAAAACTGCAGCTCTTGTGGGGTGTTCCCGGCCTGCAGTGGTCAGTATCTATCAAAAGTGGTCCAAGGAAGGAACAGTGATGAACCGGCAACATGGTCAGGGGCGGCGAAGGCTCATTGATGCACGTGGGGAGCGAAGGCTGGCCCGTGTGGTCCGATCAAGCAGACGAGCTACTGTAGCTCAAATTGCTCAAGTTAATGCTGGTTTTGATAGAAAGGTGTCAGAATACACAGTGCATCGCAGTTTGTATGGGGCTGCATAGCCGTAGACCAGTCAGGGTGCCAATGCTGACCCCTGTCCACCACCAAAAGTGCCAACCGTGGGCATGTGAGCATCAGAACTGGACCACGGAGCAATGGAAGAAGGTGGCCTGGTCTGATGAATCACGTTTTCTTTGACATCACGTGGATGGCCGGGTGTGTATGCATCGCTTACCTGGGGAGCACATGGCACCAGGATGCACTATGGGAAGAAGGCAAGCCGGCAGAGGCAGTGTGATGCTTTGGGCAATGTTCTGCTGGGAAACCTTGAGTCCTGCCATCCATGTGGATGTTACTTTGACATGTACCACAAACCTAAGCATTGTTGCAGACCATGTACACCCTTTCATGGAAACGGTATCCCCTGGTGGCTGTGGCCTCTTTCAGCAGGATAATGCGTCCTGTTAAAGGAAAAATGGTTCAGGAATGGTTTGAGGAGCACAACAACGAGTTTGAGGTGTTAACTATCAGCTTTCCTGTAGCTCAAAAAATAAGAGCGTGGCGCTAGCAACGCCAAGGTCATGGGTTCGATTCCCAGGGAAAGCAAGAACTGACAAAAATGTGTACCTTGAATGCAATGTAAGTCGCTTTGGATAAAAGCGTCTGCCAAAATGCATAAATGTAAATGTAAAATTGGCCTCCAAATTCCCCAGAATCGAGCTATATATCGGGCATCGTGTTAAACAAACAAGTCCGATCCATGGAGGCGCCACCTCACAACTTACAGGACTTAAAGGATCTGCTGCTAACATCTTGCACACACCACAGCACACCTTCAGGGATCTAGTGGAGTCCATGCCTCGACGGGTCACGGCTGTTTTTGACAGCAAACAGGGACCATCACAATATCTGCATTATCTGATCGTACATATATACATACACACATACACATATATACATACATGTAAGTATATATGTATATATGTGTATGTGTGTGTGTCTATATATATATATATATATATATATATATATATATATATATATATATATATATATATACACACACACATACATACACACATACATATGTATGTATGTATGTATATATATATATATATATATATATATATATATATATATATATATATATATTTATTTTTGCTTTCCTTTTTGCCCTCATAGTTCACTGATGAGGTTTGTACTGTAAATATGCCCAACTATTAAAGGTGGGATGTCTTTTCTAATGAAAAAGTGCATTTCTTTGTGATTTAAAATACATACAATTGACAAAGTTTAGTGAGGACACAAGTGAAAGTGATCTGGCTTCAGGGCATGTGCGTTGTCAGAAACACGACAAAACTCGTCTCTCTGTAAACAGCTTGCGAGCGCTGAATGAAGATGTTTGCCATGTTGTTCTTGAATAGTGAACAATCGCTTGAATGTTCAAACTGGCAAGCCTTTAAACGCATTTAATTGACGATAACGACCCTAAACACACAGCCAAGATAACAAAGGAGTGGCTACGGGACAACTCTGTGAATATCCTTGAGTGGCCCAGCCAGAGCCCAGACTTGAACCTGACTGAACATCTCTGGGGAGATCTGAAAATGGCTGTGCACCGACGCTCTCCATCCAACCTGATGGAGCTTGAGAGGTCCTGCAAAGAAGAATTGGAGAAGCTGCCCAAAAATAGGCATGCCAAGCTTGTAGCATCAAACCCAAAAAGACTTGAGGCTGTAATCTATGCTAAAAGTGCTTCAACACTACATGTGGATTTTTTATTTTTTTATAAATTTACAAATATTTCAAACAAACTTCTTTCATGTTGTCGTTATGAGGTATTGTTTGCAGAATTTTGAGGAAAATCCATTTTGGAATAAGGCTGTAACATAAAATGTGGAAAAACTGAATCATTGTTAATACTTTCCGGATGCACTGTATGTGTATAATAGATAAATATTATATTTTTATGATATACAATTAAAGTTTTAGAAACCAAATGGTTAATATTTTAAGATCAAAAGTTGGGGTCTTGGACAGCATATGGAAATATATAAAATAGTAACTATAACTGCACTTTTCCCTGTTGCACAAGCTGTATTTAAACATGATCACAATCCACATAAAAATGGCAAATGTTGTTTCTTTCAGGAGTGGCAGAACTCGATACAGAAGAACGCTGGCCTGGCTTTCATTGAGCTTATCAACGAGGGAAGGTAAAGTGTCATGTCTGCTCCTGAAACACTATTACTAGCTCACAGATCACTGTAGCTTATGTCACTGGTGCTGATCTGTTCGGCTGATGGGTTACCATGGCATCACTGATAACAGGGATGGGACCAGATTAGCTCCTAAGCCTCACGTCCTGGTAGTGTGGCCAGAGTTTGTATGTGTGTTTGGTGTTAGTGGTTGAACAGTGTGTAAAATATGCTGAGATAAGCATGTTGGGAGTGTGTGGGTGCATAAACCCTCTGACATAGTCTCTCTTTCAGTCTTTCACTTTTTTTTATCCATAATGCTGCTTTTCTTAAGTCTACTATCTCACTGAAAGAGTGTGTGTGTGCGTGTGTGTGTGTGTGTGTGTTTATGACATATCAGGACACAAATGTGTATAATGACATGGGTATGACATAGGTATTATAAGGAGAGGGTGACTTATGAGGACATTACCCATGTCCCCATTTTTCAAAAGGCTTATAAATCATACAGAAGGTTTTTTTTGGGAGAAAGTAAAAATGTGCAGTTTCCTGTGATGGGTAGGTTTAGGGGTAATGTAGGGGGATAGAAAATATGGTTTATACGGTATAAAAACCATTACACCTATGGAATGTCCCCACAATTCACAAAAACAAACGTGTGTGTGTGTGTGTGTGTGTGTGTGTGTGTGTGTGTGTGTGTGTGTGTGTGTGTGTGTGTGTGTGTCCATGTGTTTGTCAGGTTTAGGCTTTGAATCGTTGTTGTCAAGCTGATCCAGGGTGGCTCAGCCTGCACACCCATCTGCTGACCCATCTGTGCACACAGGCACACACACACACACACACACACACACACACACACACACACACACACACACACACACACACACACACACACACTCGGACAATAAGCCTGAGTCAGCAGAGATAGTCGCTGTCCAGGGTGCTGGCACATCAGTCAGTCACCCTCTCTACCTGTCTATATGACTCAGTCTGTGTCAGTGGCCCTCATTCCAAATCCTACCTCAGTGAACGTAGAGTGCAACAGTAATCGCCTGGAAACAACTTTCATTTACTTCATAGAGATTTACAAAAACTAAGGAATTAAACTAAGTGATCAAAAATGTATTTTGCCAAGTTTTAGCTCTTTTGGCAGAAGTCTTCTCTTATTGGTGGTTCCATGGAGAATCTCTCTTCAGTACTTTACCAGGAATTATGTAGTTAAATGCATACATTAAATACAATAAAACATAATTTTTTTTTTTTTTTTTTTAATTAGAATGATTTCTGAAGGATCATGTGACATTGAAACTGGAGAAATTATGCAGAAAATACAGCGTTGCCAACATATTTTAAAATAAAGTCGACAACAATAGTTTTAAATAATAATAATAATATTTCACAATATTACTGTTTTTACTGTGTTTTGATCAAATAAATGCAGCCTAGGTGAGCAAAAGGACTTCTTAAAAAAAAAAAAAAAAAAAAAAAAAAACATTTTATACAGCTTGAATGTGTGTAATAATGTATTTTTAATTGTTGAAATATGTTTACAACAATAAAATAAATAAATATGTATACAAAATATACAATTGATAAATTATGATTATGGTCAATATATTGATTTAAAATATAAATGTAAAAAATATACTTTTTATTCATTTTATTTAAAAAAAAAAAAAAAAAAAAGTCACTTAAGAACCTAAGAGCTGGTGTTAGGTCTGTCTTTAAAGGATTGTATGATACAAAACAAAATCTCTGGACAGAAGGAAGGTGTTTTTTTTTCTTCCAGAGCCCTGAAGTTACACTCTATATATGCAGTGCACAGTTTATTTGAACAATTTAATGAGACTAATGTTGTGTTTGGCCTCTTGGAACGTCTGCTTATGTTCTAATAACAAACTGAATTACAAGTATTAAAGTACTGTGTAAAACTTTGCTTGTGGAGTTAGTTCTGCTGAAACTTTCAGCCTTGGAGTGTTTATGCAACAGTCTATTCCAGTTTATTTGTGATACATTAAGACTGTAGTAGGGCATCTGTGATTTATGAACCACACCATGTCACAGTTTGGGGTGTATGTGCCACTGATTTGGAGCCCCTGTTCTGTTTCACTCGCACCATCATATAAGTCACCAAGCCCACAACAGTCTCTGCCTTTTGAACCACTAGAAATACTAAATGTTTTGCTGTGGATTTTTTTTTTATACACTCTTCATACCGCCTAACTTCTCTTCCAGTACTGAAGAAGTAAAGTCGTGCCCTAGATTCAATTTTGTACTGTTATCATGCTGGGAATGAGTTTTTTTTTTTTTTTTTTTATTTTTTTCTCCCCTGCACTCCAAATGTTATTTATTGCTTGTCAACACTTAAAGAACCATGCACATTTGAATGCCATACCAGATTGAAGCCCCTCTGCGGGATGGGTAGGAGAAATTGTGCTCAGTATTATGTTCCACTGGAACACCAAGGTTCTTGCTCATTAAAACAAAGCTGACATAATGATGTGTAAAATGACAATTAACACAAAGTAACCTAGATCCCATAAAAGATGAATGATTGCACTTTCTATAAGGGTGTAAAACAGAATCATAGGGTTGACTGTGTGTGATGTGCAGATGTGTACTTTATGTGTGTTTGGGGACTGACTGAAAGCCATTTTTTAAAATTCCCAGTTGAAATCTCTTTTTTCCTCATTCTAGACTCCTTTGTCATGCCATGAAGGATCATATTGTTCGAGTGGCCAATGAAGCGGAGTTTATCCTCAACAGACAGCGAGCCGAGGACGTCCACAAGCATGCAGAGTTTGAGGTAGACAACCTCTGAGAATCATTTTAGAGCAAAAGCACATGCATACACATTTTATAGATCCCAAAGGTCAGTACATGATTTAGATATTTTACAGAGTAATATGACTCAGTATATATACTACCAGCCTGAATTAAGTAGCTACATCAGTTAAAAGACAAACCAGATTATAATCAATCCCAGAACAGAACTCTAATCCTACATTGAATCCATATGAAACTTGAATAATCTACAATGAAATCTGTTTCCGAGAATCAGATACAACACGAGAGAGGAAATCTCTAGTAAAGCTAGCAGTGGGGGTGGCCCATAATCCTTTGCTCATGCCTTCTAAAGGGGATTAATCCACATATATTAGCTCAGTAGAGAGAAATGTATTAACTCTTCCATAAATTATACATAACAATTTTTAGAGATTGTGTTCATGTCTCATCTTAAACTATTATATATTTCTTGGAAAGGCAAAAAAGGCCAGGGTGCTCAGGGAATTCAATGAGATGTTTGAAGGTGCTCTTTGGGATCAGGAATTCAAATGAATGTAGAAAAAAAATTAAATATAAATATATATATAATTATTTTTAATAATTTGAAGAAGAGTGCCTTGGATTTTCTTTTTTTCGACATTATTTCTATCTATATATATTAGATTTGTGTTTGGTTTAGGCTTAGACTTAGTTGCATGTAAGTATACATAATTTATAGTTATTACTATAGTAATTGCATGTAACATACACTCACCTAAAGGATTATTAGGAACACCTGTTCAATTTCTCATTAATGCAATTATCTAATCAACCAATCACATGGCAGTTGCTTCAATGCATTTAGGGGTGTGGTCCTGGTCAAGACAATCTCCTGAACTCCAAACTGAATGTCAGAATGGGAAAGAAAGGTGATTTAAGCCATTTTGAGCGTGGCATGGTTGTTGGTGCCAGACGGGCCGGTCTGAGTATTTCACAATCTGCTCAGTTACTGGGATTTTCATGCACAGTCATTTCTAGGGTTTACAAAGAATGGTGTGAAAAGGGAAAAACATCCAGTATGCTGCAGTCCTGTGGGCGAAAATGCCTTGTTGATGCTAGAGGTCAGAGGAGAATGGGCGACTGATTCAAGCTGATAGAAGAGCAACTTTGACTGAAATAAACACTCGTTACAACCGAGGTATGCAGCAAAGCATTTGTGAAGCCACAACACGCACAACCTTGAGGCGGATGGGCTACAACAGCAGAAGACCCCACCGGGTACCACTCATCTCCACTACAAATAGAAAAAAGAGGCTACAATTTGCACAAGCTCACCAAAATTGGACAGTTGAAGACTGGAAAAATGTTGCCTGGTCTGATGAGTCTCGATTTCTGTTGAGACATTCAGATGGTAGAGTCAGAATTTGGCGTAAACAGAATGAGAACATGGATCCATCATGCCTTGTTACCACTGTGCAGGCTGGTGGTGGTGGTGTAATGGCGTGGGTGATGTTTTCTTGGCACACTTTAGGCCCCTTAGTGCCAATTGGGCATCGTTTAAATGCCACGGCCTACCTGAGCATTGTTTCTGACCATGTCCATCCCTTTATGACCACCATGTACCCATTCTCTGATGGCTACTTCCAGCAGGATAATGCAGGATAAAGCTGGAATCATTTCAAATTGGTTTCTTGAACATGACAATGAGTTCACTACTAAAATGGCCCCCACAGTCACCAGATCTCAACCCAATAAAGCATCTTTGGGATGTGGTGGAACGGGAGCTTAAATGCCCTGGATGTGCATTCCACAAATCTCCATCAACTGCAAGATGCTATCCTATCAATATGGGCCAACATTTCTAAAGAATGCTTTCAGCACCTTGTTGAATCAATGCCACGTAGAATTAAGGCAGTTCTGAAGGTGAAAGGGGTCAAACACAGTATTAGTATGGTGTTCCTAATAATCCTTTAGGTGAGTGTATGTAACAATGACACTATAAAATAAAGTGTTACCTCTATATATATATATATATATATATATATATATATATATATATATATATATATATATATATATATATATATATATATATATATATATATATATATATAGCATTTGAAACAGGATGTATTGCAAATGTAGTCAAGGCTGAAGGGGATTTATATTAATATTATTTTATTTTATACCAATTACAACTCACTATATAGCCAATTACATTTATTGTGTAGCAAATATATTATAAAACACTTAAAGCCAGAACATGGGCATGGGTGACAGAGATTTATATCAGTATTTTATGCCAATTACAACAAAAATGTAATAACTGTTCCCTAAATTATATAGCGACCTCTGAAAAGTATGGCACAGTGTTTACAGGATAATAGAATAGAATAATAATAATAAATGCATTTATGAACTATATAATATATATTTATTATTATTTATATATTATTATATTTTTAACTATCCCTCAGTTGTGAGTTATTTCAATCACAGCAAACAATTATTTAAAGGTTAATGTACTTGTACCAAAGAGAAAACGGTGTCCATTAAGAGCACACTTTAGCCTTTAGCCATGACTGTATTCACAGTATAATGCAGCCTCTTGTACCTCATAACTGAAATGTAATATATTAAAGGTGAAGATTAATGTTACATTAACTACTTAGAATATCATATCAGTCTATCTGTACTATTCCGACAGTGATGCAGTGGGTGCTGTAAATGTAAATCAAGGTTTAGCAGCACTTGCTGTTGATTCATGTATCTATGATATGAAACTCTGAAGGCACGTGCACTCTTCTCAGAAACGCACTAGTACATGTCGTGATGGAGTGATGAGTTTCTTATCTAGAACGCACAGCCTGTCTGAGACGGTTGTTTTATATACTGCTCTTGAAGATCCTTGACCTGCTAGATAAAACGCAGCAGGCGCTAGATAGGCGATGTCACCAGCTAACGGAAGATGTTGTCTTGCCTCTCAAGATGTCGTCTTGCCTCTTCTTGTTCTTCCTCTTCTTTATTACCTCCGTCTGCAGATGGAAGATTTTGTAAGCAGATTAGATATTTTTACAATTAAGCTGGTGTCACATTCAACCCTCATATCCTCCCTTGAAGTGATAAATAACGTTTGATATTTGTCAGTGTGGCGCATAGTAAGCCGAGATGACACCGGGAGATTGAGTTATCGGCCGTTTGAAGAATATGCCGAGGTATAATATCTGACAGAATTCAAATATAAGGAAGGAAATTCAATTACTTCCCCTCGCCCCTCCTCCCTGTCCCCCTGCACCCCACCAGCTTGTGTTAGCAAATTAGATTTTGAATATTAGCAAGAGATCCCCCCTGGGGTCCACGTGGGAAGACAATCTTATTGTAGCGGGGGAAAGTCGGCAGGCTGCTTCACGTCACCCTAGTCCGAGAGGCCTTTTAGTCTCAGTGCTTTTTATAGCACCTGTTTTAAGCTTCTGTAGTAACCTTTAAAGGGGGAAGTCATTTAATGCAGGGCTGTAACCACCATAGACATTGAGGGGGACAAGTCCTCCCGAATAATTAGAAATGGCCAAATTGTCATTTGTTGATGCTGCTCTGCTGTACTCCATTTGTTGCTAGGATAACAAAAGTAAAATGTAAATTTTTTAGGTTGGTCTGCCTCAGCGGCCTAACAGTGCTCGCCTGTCAGAATGAGTGAGATGGCCAATCAAATCAAAAGGCGGGGCTTCTGTTAGTGCGAATTCCAACGCGGCACTTTAGTTATAGCAGTGAAAGAGAGCGCTGTAATATGTAACTAGCTTAACATTTAATATTCTGCAACCGTTTTACGATAAAAACGTTCAGCGACCAACAGTAATATCGAGTGATGCAAACTACTTGACATTTTTTATGAAATGTCACGGTTTTGAGTTGAAAATATGACATTATTTATGTAAATCATAACTGAATTTGTTTTGCATATTTACATTTTAGGCAGATGAAAATAAGAGTGAATGTGTGCATATTTAAAAAACAAAAGTTTACTTCATAACTACAATAGAACTGGAACTTTTACCGTCCTTATTTATTTTTCTTTATTTCCTTAAATCCCTTTTAATCCTTTAATAATTTAATTCCTTTAAATAAACCACTAAGACCAATACCTCCCCACTTCCCCACGCAAAAAAAAAAAAAAAAAAAATGTCTAAAGCTGATGATACACAGGGCAACTTCTTGAGCAATGTTGCTGAAAGATGTTGCTGTGGGCACTTTCCCATTGAGAATGGGCAACACATTTCTCTTTGGATATCCAGATAGAAATGTGTTGCCCATTCTCAATGGGAAAGTGCCCAAGCAACATCTTTCAGCAACATTGCTCAAAAAGTTGCCCTGTGTATCATCAGCTTTAGACATGGTTACAGCCTTGATTTAATACGCCCTTGTTGAAGTGTAGTTATACATTTAAGTACTGAGTAATATTAATTAACTACATGTACTTACTATAGGTTTAGGGTTTGGTTTAGGGTTAGTTGCATGCATTTATGAATAATTTACTGTTATTACTGTAGCAAGTACACACAACGTGTAGCAAGGGCACTGTAAAATAAAGTGTTACCCTACAATATATGTTAAAATGGTAAAGAAATGAAAGACATTCTTGGTTCTTAAAGGGACAGTTCACCCAAAAAAGAAAACATCCTCATCTCATTCCAAACCTTTCTTTCTTCAGCAGAACACAAAAGAAGCTATTTTGATCAACTGTTTTTGTCCATATAATGAAAGTCAATGAGGTCCAAAATAACACTGGACCTCATTGACTTTTATTGTAAGGACAAAAATAGCAACAAAGAAACAGAACAAAGAAAGTCATGCAGGTTTGGAACGTAGTGAGGATGAGTAAATGATGGAGTTTTCATTTGTGGATGAACTATCCCTCAGTCCTGCTTCATGCAGTAGCATCATTCTTGCTTTCAGTATCCTGATTCATTGTGACATATAGATGTTAATCTCGGCTCTCTTTCTTCCATCAGTCTAACTGCGCACAGTATGCGGCAGACAGGAAAGAAGAGGAGACGATGTGTGATCACCTCATCAGTGCTGCCAAACACCGTGATCATGTGACAGCCAATCAGCTCAAACAGAAGATCCTCAACATCCTCACCAATAAACACGGAGCCTGGGGCACGGTAGCACAGAGGTACGGCTATGTGCACGTGTGGGGGTATTTCTTCAACTATGGGCACTGTAGAGTTTTCGAAATAAACTCTTAAGCACTCTTGTTTAATTTAGTCTGCTTACAATGTCCATGTTTATATACAGACACTACCATTCAGAAGTTTAGGGTCGGTAAGCTTTTTGGATGTTTTTGAAAGAAGTCTCTTATGCTCACCAAAATACAGTAAAAACAGTAATATTGCTGTTTAAATGAGTATATTATGTCGTCAAAAGTACCACAAATAAATAAGAAATGCATAGTGAAAAGTTTCCAAGATGTGACGTCATATAACAAAAAAGAACATTATTGTAATATGTTCCTTTAACAAAAACTCAACCCCTGAGGCAAGTTGCTGTAGTTGAAGAAGTGTGTGTGTGTGTGTGTGTGTGTGTGTGTGTGTGTGTGTGTGTGTGTGTGTGTGTGTGTGTGTGTGTGTGTGTGTGTGTGTGTTTGTGTGGCTTGTATCTTGTTGATGGTCTGTGTAGGGTCTTTTTTAGGGGCGAGTGTTACACTATTACCTTTGTGACACAGACACACACACAGCCAGGCCTCTTATGTGACTCCTATTTAATGTCATTTTCTTGCTCTGCACCAGGGTCAGTCTACAGGTCAGCAAACTCAATTACCACACCAGGCCACTAAATCCTCAGAGACAGATCACTGGTGGTCAGGCTGTGTGTTTGTGTGTGTGTGTGTGTGTGTGTCCGACTCTCCCTCTCAGTGTCACAGTGGAGCACCTGGCAGTTGTTACGGTGGTCTCAAGGGTCCTGTTAAAAAAAATACTGACTTGAGTTCCGTTTCCCACCAAACACACACAAACAGTCCAAATATAATCCAAGATCTAGACATAATTCTGTACAAAGTGACAGTTTTACCTCAACATCACGGGCAAGAAGAAAGTTAAGAAACAACCAGAGCACACAATAATTTGGAATGTAGGAAAGTAATAATTTAAATACAATACTTTTAATACAATTACTTTTTCCTAACCCAGTTCAATATGCTGAGACAATTATAAGTAAGCCACTTGCCTCTTAACCAATGATGAGTTTGGGATGGGGCTATCTGTTTGTTTGACCAATGACAGTCAGGGAGATGCAAACTGCCTGTTTAAACAGTCATTCATTTAGCAATCTCTTGGTGACACTACAGATCCATGAATTACACACTAATATATTGCTTAATTACATTTTTGTGACTAATCTTTTAATATTTTAATTGTAATGTGTGTATGTCTGTTTATTTTTCTACTTTATCATGCCTGTGTAAAGCACTTTGAATTACTGGTATTTTAAGTGTGCTTTAACCTTGACTTAGCCCACCTTACAACGCTAATACATAAACTATAAACTATAAAAATGTCCTACTTAAGATTTGTTTTATTTGTCCAGTTAAAATCTAAAATACTTACATCAAGACAAATTTATTTGTAAAGCAAAACTCCATAAGATATAAAGACATAAGACATTTTCAGAAAATGCATCTTTAATACAACTGTATTTTTCATATGTTTTAAGCTATTTAAAAACGTGTGAACACACACTTGCATTAAATATACATAACTTTGTTTTATCTATAGTAAAACAGTTTAAAAAATATTGTTTAGATTTTGAATTGGAAAACAAGATTGCTAGGTTAATTGAATTAACAATAGGCAAGAATTAGATTAGATTAAGATTAATGTGTGTGTGTGTGTGTGTGTGTGTGTGTGTGTGTGTGTGTGTGTGTGTGTGTGTGTGTGTGTGTGTGTGTGTGTGTATATATATAATCTTGTTAATCTAATTCTTGTCAATTGTTAATTCAATTAATATAGTAATCTTATTTTCTAATTCAAAATCTAAAAATCCTTTTTAAAATGGTTTTAGTGTGTGTGTGTGTGTATATATATATATATATATATATATATATATATATATATATATATATATATATATATATATATATATATACACACATTCATTCATTTATATATTTAAGAAATATTTGCATCTATATATTGTATATATATTTATATAATTTATCTTATATATAAATATTAATATTTTATATATAAATATAAACATTTTCTTGAGTTTTATTGGTGGAACACATGATGACTGGATTGAGATTCTTTTGCCAACATTGGCTGTTAGCCAGAAGACCCACTTATGAACATGTGTACACAAACACACACAGTCCAAGCACAATTTCTTATTTGCCTTCCAAATTGGCTCGATTTGCAGAAACAGTGGCTGTGGGTTTCTTATTAAATTTGTGAAATCCACTGCAGATGGTTGAATGTCCATGATGGCATCATGTTTACCCACTTCAATAAGAAACATCAGCATGAACTGTGTGAGTAGAAATACGGACCGTAGCTCAGCTGCTTTCACTGATTGTACTTCTGTTATCAGTTTTGATGACTCCAAAGATTCTAGATTTCCCAAAATGTTTATCTGTCAGAACTAGTCTTTTTGACATGTCAGACACAGAGCCTTACATTAACGGTGCTGTAACTGCACTGTATCACATTCATAGCTAAGTATGTATGTATGTAGATTGTCCTATTTTTATTTTAGGTCTGTGTTTAGAGCACATATTTCATGTCCTGTGTTCTCATTGTATAAAATAAAAGATATAACTCACTGCAGTTTGTTCTAACAACATTTTTGTTTTGTTTTATAGCCTTCATTATTATATTTGTTATTTTGATCTTAAAGTTCAAATTTATTTTTATTTTTTTTCCAAGTATTGTTGAGTTTGATTCACTATAGTTTTATGTGGTTTTATTTGTTTGTTTATTTATTTATTATGGATATGACTATGTCAGATTGTGAGTTCCATATATATGCCAATTGGGCATCGTTTAAATGCCACGGCCTACCTGAGCATTGTTTCTGACCATGTCCATCCCTTTATGACCACCATGTACCCATTCTCTGATGGCTACTTCCAGCAGGATAATGCACCATGTCACAAAGCTCGAATCATTTCAAATTGGTTTCTTGAACATGACAATGAGTTCACTGTACTAAAATGGCCCCCACAGTCACCAGATCTAAACCCAATAGAGCATCTTTGGGATGTGGTGGAACAGGAGCTTGTGCCCTGGATGTGCATCCCACAAATCTCCATCAACTGCAAGATGCTATCCTATCAATATGGGCCAACATTTCTCAAGAATGCTTTCAGCACCTTGTTGAATCAATGCCACATAGAATTAAGGCAGTTCTGAAGGCAAAAGGGGTCAAACACAGTATTAGTATGGTGTTCCTAATAATCCTTTAGGTGAGTGTGTGTGTGTGTGTGTGTATATATATATATATATATATATATATATATATATATATAAAAAAACTTCATTTATCATTTATTATTTATTAAAATATCATTTATTAATTTACATTTATTAACCATTTTAATTCATTAAAAATTTATTTATTAATATGGCACTGACAACCCTCCATAAATGACAGTAACATCATAGTCTGACCATTTTCTGAAACATGTTATGTATCCAGTCTCTCAAATGCTGCCTTAAATTCATCACCTCAAAGTCCCTCATGCCATTATAATGAAGTGCATCTAACTACACAAAATAATAAAAAGCTATAGACGGTGGTTTGGCTGAAAGTCTCTGCCACCATTCAGACTTATTCAAATATTTATGAAAACCACCTGGAAGGCATAACATTTGCATTGAGACAAAAGGTTATTGAGCTGGGGCACATTGTAAATGGTACCACAAAACTTCCAACAAATTCAAATTTAATGGTAACCTGCTGGAGAAGAAAAATGATGCAATATGTTCATGAGCTCAAGGCGGTGTTACAGCTGAGCAGCTTAGTCTTATTCAATGCTACATTAACTTTCCCATTTATGCAGCTTCTGTAAAATAGAAAGCCTGCGGTGTTCTGAAGCATGTGTGTGTTTGTGTGTGTGTGTACTTTGCATATGTGTGTGTTAGCATGTCCGCCTGGAAATATATTTGTATTAGTGTGTTTGTGTGTGTCTTTGAGCATGAATGCACTCAGATTGGTTTTCTCCTTTTACTTTGTGCTACAGCCCAGGGACACGTGAAAAATGATCGAAATGATGTTTTCACATTTAGGCTTCTGAAAACACAAATGTTCCCATGATGCTTTGGAGCACCGCTTTGATTTTTTTGCCATTTATTTTTCTGCGGAACAACTGGAAATGCTTTGTATTTTAACAAACATTACCAGAGAAGCAGTTGTGCACATTATTAGATGAATAAATGTTCTCCGTTGTGTAAAATCGAATAATCCGTAAGGGATGACGCACCAAGAGAGGCGAAGATGCAACGCTGCATAGCAATTCTTCAATGGCTGCATGAGCTGAAAGCCAAATAACCAAATCCAACCCGCGAATCTTCAGTTCGATCATACTTTATGCTTGCCTGATGATGAATGTCCCCTGTATTGAGTCGGCATCAGAAAATCAATACTTCTCAAATTGAAACAGTATAGGGTTGTATTGATCTGTGCTGCTAAATCAGAAGGAGAAGGCTTTGATAGGACGTTGCCAGACAGCTCTGAGCCCATTAATGACACACTATCAATTTTGGCTTTACACTGATAAATCAAGTCGAAAATTGGATGTCAGATTTTTTTTCTTCTCGCTTTCCTCTGAGGGAGTTATTTTCCTTTCCCTCTCCTGTTGACCTCCGACCTCCACCAGTGAATTATAAAGTTCAGTCGTGTCAAAAGTGAGAGGACGTCAGCGTTGGGATTAATGATGGAAAAGAAATCTATGAAATCGAAAAAATCATGGAGCCATTTATTTGCATGTCATTGGCCTGTTATCCAGCTCTCTAATACTTAGGTCATATTTGGAGGCAATCTATGGCACATTATTGTCATAATCAATTAACTAGATCACAAATCTTTGAACTTTTCTCTGTGTATTCCCATATCAACTTCATTCCAGTGTGACAGAAATGATTTGATCTGTCAATAGGAATAAATACTTGTATAAATAAAATGTGTGTAATTTCTGTACTATCCAAATTGTTTTCAATTAAGTTTTGTTTATTATGCCACTCACAATCCTCCATAAACATATCCATAGTAAATAAATAGCACAGAAATTACACACTTTTTAAAACAATACATATTACTTCATTGTGTTGCATTATGTTGCTGACTTCGGAACGTGAGGTCAAATGTGTTGTTTGTTTTAATTGAAATATAGCCCAATAACAGTACAAGTAGTTTGGTAGTAGGGTAGAGTGGGGGAAAAGTTTCCCAGAATAACCACTAGATAAAATCAAGATGCGTTTTGTTGTTGCTTTGGACTGCTTTGACCAGAGTGATGTAGAAGTTTTCACTGTGAAGCTTACACTGGTGACGTACCTGAGAGAAAACGGATTTCACGTTAAGTGATATAATTTTTTAACAGTAAAAAAAAAAAGTGTTTTAAAGCTTGCTGTTTTGCAGAACATCACAGTTTTATATGATATGAGAAGAGCAAGGCTTGTAGTTCGTGAGTATTTGTTATTTAAGGAAAATATAATTATATTTTCAGAGTGACATCACTTTTTTTTCAAACCTAGTCTGTGGGGTAAAACGCCCCCAGCACATCATAAATAGTATAATACTGTAGTTACCATGTTCTGTGTAGATCAAATGTAATCTAACTATGTGGTTGAATAAAAATATTTGGACGTTATATTTAAAAATTACCTCACATTAGCATCAGCTAGCTAGTTAGCATCAGCTAACAATATTTTTCAAAAAGGTTGATTTTCAAAATGGTTCATTAATAATATTCATATTTATCTACTGTTATTTTGGCTTTAATTTTAAGCTAAAACATGCTTGTACTCTGATTTTGCTGTAAACTTATAAAGCAAATTGCTTTGTCAGAGTGGGGTAAAATGCCCCCATTGGTACAAATGAATTTTTTGTTAAAAATCTAATAACATGAAAACTCTGGATATGTTTCATACTTGCTTTATAATTTATGTCATTGTCACTGAAAACTAGGATAACTATTCTAAACGCATCAACTTTTGTTTCACAGAAAAAGTTACACAGTCCTTAATAGGGGGCGTTTTCCCCCACTGTACCCTATGCTGTTGAAAACTTAGCCATTGTCTGTTTAAATGCTCATGCTAGCTGTGCAAAACACACTCGGTCTCAGCACTCTTCCCAAGCATCATGTCACACTGAATAAAGCTGACGTCCACCGATTTTCAATCAGCATTTTTTGCCATGCAATGGCGCGTAGCTGACTGTGCTAGGTGTCCAATAATACTTCTTCTTAGTGTCCATTTCCTGGAGTTTAACGTAGCTTGAAACAGTCATTCTGGTGCTAATTGCTTCAAAATGGCTGTCCGTAACAAAAAATGTAAAGTCTGTGGTCACAGTGGACAGGCGTCCCGGGGTTGCGTTCATGCCCTTTGTCAATGTCAGCACTATAGCTGACAGCTGATGGAGGACCAGCATACTTGGACCACCCCAGACCTTAACTTAACCTGACTTGGGTATTGATTGTCAACACTTTCTCTTGTATAATTACTTTTTTTTTTTTTTTTTTTTTTTTTTTTTTTGCTGTTGACTGTAAGGAGGGAGATGAAGAAAAAAGACAGCGTCAAGAGATGGAGAGTAGTGGCATGTATTGATTTGTTGGAGGTGGAGAATGAGGGAGGCACCATTTCCCTTGAATAACGGTGTATGGTCTCTTGTTTGATGGATGGGAGCAGTCCTATACTGAATAATAACTTGGTGATAGAATGGAGCCTTCCAGTTACATATGGCTTGGTTAAGTAGTCTCATTGGGAGTGGTTGAAAGGTTATCAAATCTAATAGCAGCAATTGAAGAGAAATATATACAGCTCTTATGGGGTTTAGGCCCCCCAGAATGGGATTTTGGACTTAGGTCTAAATAAAAGATTAACTGTGGTCTGAGTTTGTAATCACACCATGTGCATGTTTGAATTACAGGAACTAAAGAGCCAGAAACAATTGTTGTTATTTACTCAACCTCATGTCATTCCAAATCCAATTGATTTTATTTTTTCCAACATTGAACACCAAGGGAGAATTTGAGTAATCCTTTCTGTAAAATGTTGAAATAGACCACATTAGCATTAACCTGACCGATTACTACATAATTGTCTTCCGTTGACTCGCTTTACATAGGAATTTAAATTTAAGTTTACATTATTGAGTATTTTTTCTGTTTATTACTGTGAAGCTGATTTGAAACAATATGTATTGTATTAAGTGCTATATAAATAAAGGTGACTTGACATCAGTCAAGCTCTCATAAGAACCTAGCCTAGAAATCTAAACGCACCTTAGACGCAGGGCATCTAGCAACTCTCCGTTGGCTTACGAGCTTGAAAAACCAAACTCTAGTCAGGCCAATCACATATAGAGTCGGTGGGCGGGCTTAACATAATGACGGCAGAGTTGCAGAGGTTCCGCGTGCTACTTGAAAAGAAGCTGGCGAACAGCGGTCTTTCAAATCTGCTTTGGCCGTGACTCTGGAAGACTTGGAGTTAAGCTTTTTTTGAGAAAAGAACAAAGAACAGCAAAAAAGGAAGATGTGTTCAGAGTTTTGCCGACTGGATACGGTAAAAGTTGAATCTATCAACTAGCTCGGCTTCACTTTCTTCATTGCTCTGGTTGGTTGTAGCGCCATCCTATTGGACTTTGAAAGACAACCGCTTATCCCTCCCCTCGGATTGAGCCCTGCCAACAGTGTGTTCCCAGACCCAACATCTCAAGTGATCTGGGTCTGGCTTGTCAGGCTAATAAGAACCATGAAAAGCACCATAAAAGTATGCCATATTATATTAATCTATATTTGACTTTACTTTACTATTGCATTTATTTATACTAATACTATTACTTCTGTCAAAAACACTGGAAAATCGTACCGACCCTAAACTTTTAAACATTTTAAATGTTAAAGACTGGCCGTTACTCGTCATGTTACATCACATGTTTTTTTTTTTGTTTTTTTTGTTTTGTTTTTTTTTTCTGTAGAAACTGTGATACATTTTATACAGGATTCTTTGTTGAATAGAAAGTTCAAAAGACAAACACATCCATTTTGGAGCTCGAGACCCTTGGTTACTATGAATTGTCACTGTATGGAGTCCATGTATTGTCTTGTCTAAATCTTTAGAAATTGTCCTTTGCTGTTCTACTGGAAAAAGAAAGAAGAAGAAAAAAAACCTGAAAGAGGGTGTGTAAAGAATGACTGATTTTGAACAAATTTTCTGCCGATCTATTTCTTTAAGCTAATTAGGGAAAGCAGGAGAGAACAGTGAATGGGATTCAAATGATCTTTCAAATGACATTTGGAGACTGATGGAGGAAATATTGAAACAACTCTTAAACACACCCTGAATGACATTATTTGTGTCTTCATTATTTGTGTCTAGCCCCGAAATAAAGTCCACTATGCTAGTTTCCACCGAAGCTCTAAGCTGAACACCTGTGGCCACCAGCTAGAAACTTTCACTATGATTCTTTCACTCACAAACCCCTCCGATTGTTTTTGACCTACACAAAGTCACTTCCCCTTGTGCATGCTTAACCTCAAAGCCTGTGCTAATTATCTCTGGGAAGAGGGCTGTTGGAACGATCATCAATTTCAACAGAAAAGAGCACCACTGCTAGAGTTTTTTCCCCACTCCGTTGGCTTTGTCTTTGATGAGAGATGGACGGTTCGCCGAAACGGGCGAGAAGGGACGCCTGACCTGTACTAGAACTCTGTCTCTCACTCAGGCAGCCGCGTCTGTCTTCATCCAACGCAGTGACCCGCAGTGCAGGCCTTGCCAGTCTTAAGCCAAAGTGCTTTGCATGTGTCTGCTCAAGTTTTTTAGTTTGATTGTGGATTGTGGACATTTTATCACATTTCAAAGATCTGAAAGAACATTTTGTTAAAAATAAAAACATGCACTTAAAAATAAAGGTTCTATGGTTTCATGAAGAACCTTTGACATCCATGGAACCATTCCATGACAAAAATGTTTTTTTTGTTTTGTTTTTTTGTTTTTTATGGAAATGGTTCTTTAGATTATTTAAATTATTAAAAAATTATTTAGGGAACCAATAATGGTTCCTTCTAAGGCATCATTTTGAAAACATCATTTTAGAACCTTTATTTCTACGTGTGTTAATTGCATTTTAAAAGTGTTTACCTTGAAGGATGAGACTTGAAAAAATGCCTGATAAATGGCTGGGTACTTTTGAAATGTTAATGGAGTGCTTATATGATTTGGCTTTGATATAGATATATACCGTTTGGAAGAAATGAAAGCCAGGACAAAGATGAAAAGTTCAGGCTAGAGAATATATCCAGGAAGATCTGTTTACCAAAAGCTGCTTTTTAAATATTGCATGAGGCATCCTTTTTTGTGGCTTTTTCAGTTTCAGGCTCCCTCAAGCGTAAATAATTTCCATCTGAGGTGCAATTCCATGAGGAACTGTCTCAAATAAATATCGTAAAAGCATATGAAATAATCTCCATCTTGGAAAGGATTTTGGCTGTCAAACCCCAAAGATCAAGCTATATTAGTTTGAAGTAGTGCTAATACCCCCCCCAATTTTAAACAGACATATGCGACTGGAATAGAGAGGGCAAGGCTTAACTTCATTGAAAGTGTTGAGCATGTGTTTAGTGTCATGAACATGAAGGATGGCAGCCGTAACGTCACAGAGTCAGTGTGGAACTGAGGAAAGCCAGGCAACCCCCAAAATAGACCAGTCACTGATTACCTCTATTTTACTAATTATGCTCCATTTATGTCCCCAATGGATGCATTTAATGAGAACATAATGGTGCCTTATTGAATTTCCCTGCCATTCTCGTATGCGCCACAACAAGAGACTATCTGTAGTGACGTGATTTCCAGATTTTCATCAATGGCCTCATTGACTGTGATCATGACTGTATTCTTCTCTGGAGCTGTCAATTAAACATGTTAATTTAATGTTAATTTAGTGTCCCAGCCAAAGGCATCAATCAGCATGTGCACTTAAAGCAATAAATAAATTCAAAACAGCACATGCAGACAGAATGACACAGTCCAAATGGATTACTGTGGATTAAATGTTATAGAATAGATGATATAGAAATATACCATATATTGACTTATAAAGCCACTTTTTTAATGTCTATCAGTGTTTTATCTGCCACAAAAAAACAAAAACAAAAAAATCTGTATTTAGGTACTCAACAAATAAATATTAATATTTGCGATAAAATGTGATGAATTCAAAATATTTGGCATATCGTAATTAAAATTGTATTTCACTTAACTTTATTAAATGTAATTTAAAAATAAATTGTAGCTATTTTTATTTGATTAAAAGCCCCATTTTTCTATTATATGTTGGATGTTGGACACCCACTATACGTTTCTTTTTATTTATTTATTTTGTATTTATTCTTTCTATTTTGTGCCAAGCTAGTTTTTACAGAGATAGTTACAAACATATATATATATATATATATATATATATATATATATATATATATATATATATATATATATATACTCACCTAAAGGATTATTAGGAACACCATACTAATACTGTATACAAAAAGGGGGTGTTTGACCCCCTTTTGCCTTCAGAACTGCCTTAATTCTATGTGGCATTGATTCAACAAGGTGCTGAAAGCATTCTTTAGAAATGTTGGCCCATAATGATAGGATAGCATCTTGCAGTTGATGGAGATTTGTGGGATGCACATCCAGGGCACGAAGCTCCCATTCCACCACATCCCAAAGATGCTCTATTGGGTTGAGATCTGGTGACTATGGGGGCCATTTTAGTACAGTGAACTCATTGTCATGTTCAAGAAAACAATTTGAAATGATTCAAGCTTTGTGACATGGTGCATTATCCTGCTGGAAGTAGCCATCAGAGAATGGGTACATGGTGGTCATAAAGGTATGGACATGGTCAGAAACAATGCTCAGGTAGGCCGTGGCATTTAAACGATGCCCAATTGGCACTAAGGGCCTAAAGTGTGCCAAGAAAACATCCCCCACACCATTACACCACCACCACCAACCTGCACAGTGGTAACAAGGCATGATGGATCCATGTTCTCATTCTGTTTACGCCAAATTCTGACTCTACCATCTGAATGTCTTAACAGAAATCGAGACTCATCAGACCAGGCAACATTTTTCCAGTCTTCAACTGTCTAATTTTGGTGAGCCTGTGCAAATTGTAGCCTCTTTTTCCTATTTGTAGTGGAGATGAGTGGTACCCGATGGGGTCTTCTGCTGTTGTAGCCCATCCGCCTCAAGGTTGTGCGTGTTGTGGCTTCACAAATGCTTTGCTGCATACCTCGGTTGTAACGAGTGGTTATTTCAGTCAAAGTTGCTCTTCTATCAGCTTGAATCAGTCGCCCATTCTCCTCTGACCTCTAGCATCAACAAAACATTTTCGCCCACAGGACTGCCGCATACTGGATGTTTTTCCCTTTTCACACCATTCTTTGTAAACCCTAGAAATGGTTGTGCGTGAAAATCCCAGTAACTGAGCAGATTGTGAAATAATCAGACCAGCCCGTCTGGCACCAACAATCATGCCATGCTCAAAATTGCTTAAATCACCTTTCTTTCCCATTCTGACATTCAGTTTGGAGTTCAGGAGATTGTCTTGACCAGGACCACACCCCTAAATGCATTGAAGCAACTGCCATGTGATTGGTTGATTAGATAATTGCATTAATGAGAAATTGAACAGGTGTTCCTAATAATCCTTTAGGTGAGTGTATATACACACACACACACACACACACACACACACACACACACACACACACACACACACACACACACACACACACACACAAACTCAGATTCAATTGTTCAGACAGTCGGTTGCCATAGTAATGTAGAGTCAGCACAATGGCAAGAGACTTTCTTCTGTTACTATCATTGTGGAAAGAGGGGGCAACTGTAAATGTTGCCTTTGCTCATGTCCATCACAACCATGTTGTTGAACCCATGAGACAAAACTAATTTCTGAGACATTACTGCAATTTATGAATTGTAGATATTTAAATATTTATATATAAATATTAAATATAAATATTTAAATATTTATAATGTAGCGAATGCAATTATATGGCGAAATGCTAAATAATAATAATTAATTTCACAGTTCTGAAACAATTTCAAACCACCTTCATAAGTGGTTTACATTGAGATTGGGATTGTGTGTGTGTTTCTGTGTGAATAAGACCTTATTCAAAAGACTCTCTTAGACCAAAGAGACTCAGAGGTGGGCAAAACAGATGTCTAGACAGAAGTGTTGCACCCCTGAATCCACCCACTTAAATGAATCTTTGGAGATGTACAATGAAGGTCTGCTTGCTTTGACCGCTCAAGCCCTGCGGAGCAGCACAGTAACAGGGTAATCCATCTCATGAACCAACATCCCATAATCCCCCACAATACCAGTGTAAAAGCCCAATAGATCATATCTGCAGCTGGGCTTTCCAAACAAGAACATAGCTATATATATTGTATTTTAAGATGAAATTGTTATCCTTTCCTTTATTTCCCATTTTGCCATTTTATACTGAATCATGGCTGTCAAATTTTTACAGCCTTTCACAAACAACACATGCCCTATGGACACAATAGTCCTAAATCTTGTTCTCTCACTCTCGGAGACTGTTTTTAATGTGTGGTAGAGAGAGGGGGGATACACACAATTTTATACCAGTCTTTTGTGATGCATTTAAAAAAAAAAAAAAAAAAAAGACCCAAAGCAGTAGTAAATAATGACTGGCACGCTGGTCGGCTGATAGTTTTGGTTATCAGTGCAGGGAAATTAGCTTTTAAAATGCAGTTGGAAATCCATTTGGGTGATTGATGGGCGATGTGACTAATAAATTTGAGCCGCTTTCGAGGAGGGCCAGCCCTCCACCATCCTTTATGCCTGTCATCATGAGCCGCACGATTGGTAAAGTCGAGCGTGTCGGAAGCTAATTCCAGTGAGTGATTACCATTCAGAGGAAACGGTTATCAGGATCCCCTCTTTAATGTGAAGACCAGCAAGAATATAGTCTTTCCTTTTTGAAATCTAAAACAATTAAGTAGCCTATTACTGTTTTTATTCGCCAGTAAAGACTCCTGGACAACTGCATAACAGCTGATATTGATATTTACACAACACTTAGTTCCAGATTTGAATGTCTGAGCAGCATTCCATAAGTGCTGATATCATATCAAAGACACTTTTTTACTGAACCTGTCCTAAATGAAATACTATGTACTTACAATATGCACTATGTGCTCAACTGTTTAGTCTATGGATTTTATAAGGCTATTTTGTCTTCACTTCTGCTATGTAAGGAAATCTGTGACTGCTGAGTGCATGAAGAGTCCAAAATATTTTGGATATTTTAAAGCAGGTCCAAGTGTTTGCTTAATAATTTTTCCCCTGTAGATTCTGTATTCATAAATGTAAATTGTCGAATTGTAAACCTATATTCTTAAGGCATTTTCACTTAACAGTTAACATAAAATCACTCAAAACTATTCACACAGCCCATAAACTATAAACTAATAATCTCTTTTTTTCTTACTTTCCTGTTTTCCTTTTAGTAACTACTCTTTTCTGTTTCTGTTCTGAGCTAAGGTGTTTGATATTGTTAAATGTTTCCTTTAAAGGTGCAGTGTGTAGTATTTATGAGAATCTATTGTCAGAAATGCAATATAATATACATATGTATTCAGTGGTGTATAAAGACCTTACATAATGATCCGTTATGTTTTTATTACCTTAGAATTAGCCATTTCTATCTCCATACACCGCGGGTCCCCTTACAGGGAAATCGCCATTTTGCTCCGTGTTTCTACAATAGCCCTAAATGGACAAACTTCTCTACAGAGCACTAGTCACTCTCTGCTCTCTCCGATGACAACATTTTTGTCCTGTTTCGGCCCCCGTAGCTTCTCTATGTGCTTCGAAGGAAGGGGGGATGCAATTCACAACCTCACCTCTAGATGCCGCTAAAATGTACACACTGCACCTTTAACTATTGTTGTTCATTCTATTGCTAATTATTGCAATTATTTCAATTATTAAAATTATGCATTCCAACATTCCACACTTTGTTTTTTCAATTAAAAAAGTGCATCATCAAGTATTTAAAGTGCACTTTTTCTTGTTGACATTTTCAGTGTGAATGCTACTCACACTATTTATACTATAAAATATAGTATAGAATGCCATGGGGCGGGTCAAATTTGAAATCAAGAGCGAATACACTACTTTTCCCTCTTTACCCTTACAACGCTTCATCCCTATTTAAATAAATTCGTAGCGTTCTCTGTCGCAGCATAATATAGCTTATAGGTGCCCTCAGTCTGTGCATTAGTGGTGGGAATTTGTCAGGGACTTTTTAATGAAAGTTACATTATGTCAGTGACTGTCATCATGAGTCCCATTTAAATCAGTGTTTGAGTGAATCATTCACTCAACTGATTAGTTAAAAACATTGATCCAGGAATTATGGGATCAAATGTATTGCGGTCGCGGATCAAAAAATAAGCGTGAATCAAAAATGTAAAAACGTGTATAAAAATACATTGCACAAACTGAAAAAAAATGATCAGAATAGCAAACAATGTGGTCATGGATCAAAATATAATAAGCATGAATCAAAACTTTAAACACATTAAAAAATGATATTGCACAAAACTTATGTGCTCATAAAAATTATGTTTTCCTTGGTTTTATGTATTTTGTTTTCTATTTTTGGTAATACTTTAGTATGAGGAACACATTCATTAAGTATGACTTTTGCCTCAATAAACTCCTAATTTACTGCTTATTAATAGTTAGTAAGGTAGTTATTGTATTGTTTAAGTTTAGGTATTGGGTAATGTAGAATAAGGTCCTGCAGAATAAGGCATTAATATGTGCTTTATAAGTACTAATAAACAGCCAATATCCTAGTAATTATTATTATTTTTTTTGCATGCCCGTGCTGTTTGTCCTCTTCTCTCGTTTCCACTTTCTGCGCTTGCTTTTCCAAATGTTGCAGTTCGAGTTTCATGTAAATTAGGGCGGGCTTAAGCATCACCATTGGTCCACTAGTTTTGGATTGACAGCTCAATCAATCGAAGAGGGGAGTTGATGTCATTCCAGTGCGACTCATGGCTACTGATGCTCACTTGTACAGTGTTTTTAAATTTTGAAATCATGCTTATTTTTGATACGTGACCGCAATACATTTGAAAGGAATTTAATCCCATAAGGAATTAACAAGTGGCTATCTATTAGTGAGTCAGTGAATCATTCATTCACCCAATTTATTCTGTGAAAGTGAACAAAACTAATTTCTTGGGGTGTTTAATTTTTTTTTTTTTTTTTTTTTTTCATTCTACTGCCCTGTGTCTGGCATTCTAAAATGCAAAATTGCATTCTGTGTGAACTGGCCTTAATTCTTTTTGTGGATTTGTTTGGAACTATTTTATTGATTACCAAACAGTAAAATTACACACAGTCAGCATTCCAGCTTGTGTCATTTTGCTTAAATATAATCTGTTGCTCTTGAAAAGGACTGCTGTAACAGTTTAATGGACCTAAATAAATTGTTAAAAGTTTACAGTATACGTCCACAATCTCCCTGTGGGAAGACCACTCTTTTGAGCTGGACCACCCTGGGTGAGGAAACTCACGTCATGGCACTTTTGGCACGGACTAAATCCGGCTCTATATGTTGACCGCAGGGTTTAACGTATCACTGGACCCCCGTCCAATCCTGCGGAAACCACCACCAAAGTAAAAGCATATGCTTTAGGGGAAAGAGGGGGTGAAGAAATGTAAACGGTGTCATCAGGCAGCCTTCGGTTTATCGTTCATTGTAATACCGCGTGCTTGTCTAATCCCCTTATTAAGAAGAAAACTAAAATGTTTGGCTTTCCTCTGAATTGCTGTACACAGCCGACATACCACTGTCAAACCAAATCAAAATCATCATATATGCTGAGGGAGGGGAAACTCAGAAATCTTCAAAGTGTACGTGCTTGGATTTTTTCTCCTGCGGCCACGCGCTACAGTACATTGCCTACTCGCAGGCAGCTTTGGATGTTCTAATCTTAAATGGTAATCGCCTGGTTGCCTCGGTGGGATTTACATTTTTCACGCTGTAATCTTGCATTTACAATGTCATTTACTTGACTTTGGCCTATACGGCTCTTGACATCTCTGTCTGGCTCTCGAGGTATAAGACTGACAACAGACAAGCCCCAGACAAAGCGCTTTGCTTTTCCTACCCCAGCGAGTGATGAACTTTTGGCATGCCGCTCATGTATGCAAACAGGCTTTGTTTCCTACACACACACACACACAGACACACACACAAGTGAACGTTCTTGATTGATGTTAAACTGAGAACGAGCACTCGTGTTGCTGTCAGAGCTCGGTTAAGTCCCTTGAGCCTCCTGATTTCTTGACATTTGTAGATATAATATTCACGCAACAAGGAGCAGCTTTTGTGATGTGATCCTGCTGTAACACTTTAATCTGTTTAGACTGCCTCAATATTATGGCAGAGTGGAGAGAAGCCCATTCAATTCAATACATAGCTTGGGGCAAACACCTCGGTAGGATCTGAAGATAATTTTTTAATGGAATGGCTGCCTGGTGTTAAAGTGAGAATGTTGGCTTCTAATGTTATCATTTTTTTGAGTTTTATTTTTCTTAGTGGGCAAATAATAAAGTTGCTCTTATTATTATTACTATTCCAAATATATATATATATATATATATATATATATATATATATATATATATATATGTATGTGGATGCATTTAAGAAAAAAATATCTTAAAGGGATAGTTCACCCAGAAATGAAACTTCTGTCATTTTTTCACCCTCATGCATGAATGTTTTGCCAAACATTATTACATATTCGGGTCTTTAGCGACCCGGATCTATATCTAACGGTTGGATCTCTACCTGCTGCAATAATATAAAACTCTCCTGATATAAGAGTAACAATTACAGAAGAATAAAATAAAGTGTATTTTGTTACCTTTTGGTGGTTCTTGGGTTCAGTTTGAGCAGATGTTTTATCCCATCATCCGTGTTCTCGTCAGAGCTCATTTCCCAGTATTTAGCATCTGGCTCATATTCACCATCTCAAACATATTCTCAAAACTATCATTTTCAACATCTTCAAAATCAATATTTTGATTGCTGAGAGCTTCTTCAGCAGATCCACCATCAAGACAGTGACAGTAATATTTGTTATTTGTTTGCGTTCAGTTCTTGCTCTGCAGTAAATCGCTGAGCCATTTCAAGTTTTGCTGATGATACTTCCTATTCTTTTGTTTTCTGCCTGCGGTAACTATGAGCATTGTGTATCAGACATTGCCACCTTGCGGAATAAAGGTGAATCGCACTTATTCAGTCATCAAAGATTCAATTATTGTTGTGCAGAAATATATACTTGCACTGTTACACACCTCGGGTCGTTAGCGACCCTATACAGTGTTTACAAACAAAGAATGGGAAAACAGATGAAAACGATTGTATTTTTTTTTTCTTGTTATATTGTTTATAATGAATTGATTGAGGAATACTTAGAAAGTTGATGTCTAACTTTAAAAAATGAATGAGGAGGAGGGTGCTGACGTCCTGGGTCACTAAAGACCCAAGGTATGCGCTTTAAGGATTAATGGAACACTTTTTTTTTATAATCTTCACACAATCTTCATATAATGACAGTTTATAGCACTGCAATTTCCTCAGTCCAATCTACAAATTATGGTTTCAAACCATTATTATTATTTTTCTTTTTTGATAAAGATCTGTCGCTACATCCATTACATTGCATTGCACAATACGCATTTTCAAACTGTTGCGGCTTAGTTATGACATGTCAGAAACAATGACGGTTGTCATTGACATGAAAGTTTGACACTTCTTAGCATAGATTATCAATGAATAACAACTTGAATTTTAAACACAAAGCTATTGTTTGGAAAATGTCTTATATTGTTTTCATCTACAAATTTTGCACAATTCAGTTAATTTGTTTACAATATTGCATCGGATAGTTTGTCAGTCTATATTTGTAAGATAGAACATAGACTAATGACTCAAGTCATAGTTTATGATGGGAATTAGTATATGGCTCAAAGTGGATGGTGTATTTCCCCATGAGTAGCTGGTAATGAAGACAAACCACATGTGGAATTTGGTGATTGTCCCATACCATGCTGTCATCTATCCCCCAATTACACCAATCATCACTCTCTAAATCCTCTTTGGAGTAAATTAGCTCCAGTATTATTCGGTGCTGGCCTGCTTTTTCTTTCTGTGCTTTTTCCTTTCCCTCTCTCTCACACCGTTTTAAAGCCTTTGAAACATCTCCAGCCCAAGCGCGCTCGAAACGTTCTGCACTTAGTAACCTGATGCTGGTCCCTGCCCTTAATGGTTTGCATTAGCTGCAAGCAATAAAATTAGCCCAGGTCCCTGCTAATGTTGGAATAATCATTTACAAAGATGGTTACCACATGCTGTAGCTGTTTCCCTCTCATTCCCCGTGCTCCCCTTTTTTCTCGGCCTCTCATTTTTTCTTTTATACGGCCTCTAATTCGCTGTTATTAATAATGAATAAAAACGCAATTTTCTGCAGCTTGCTCCAGGGCCCTGGGAATCATTTCAATGAATATTTCAGCACGTTATTTTAATCACAGCTGCACATATGCAGAGGGAGGGGGTCTCTGTTTTATTGGCCTAGGGTGTGGCTATGGTGAGACCCCAGCATCATTAAAACCCCTCTCCGGCTGCATAGAGGGTCTTACCTCTGATTTACAAGACTTGTTAAAAAACACAGTAAAAAGGAGGCAAGCTGCGCCATTTATACTAGTAATTTGATACAGTATTTGTTAATGGGACTTGCTGTTATTTATTTGTGTGCTGGATAGCCACGGCTGCTGTTTAATGCCCGAGGGGTTCTCGTGGAAAAGCGTGTCTGGGTTTCTGGAGCTTTAATGAACTTCATGAATTAGCTGTATTTTACCAGATATCATTTGATTCTCCCTCATGTGTAACCTTTGGTTTGGATGCCCTCCAAAATGCAAATCTCCATAGCATTGTATATAGAATATTACACTACTACTTAAATCTAAGTGCTTTCTTGTGTGTGTGTGTGTGTGTGTGTGTGTGTGTGTGTGTGTGTGTGTGTGTGTGTGTGTGTGGAAGCCCATTTCTGCCACATACAAAAAAAAAAAACATGCTTTGCAAAATACTAATTATATAATACAGTAGTCACAATTTTGACATAATTTGAAACTGACGAGTCAAAACTGTTTTCAATTTCGACTTTTTATCTAGTCACGTATTTCATAATTTCGCCCTTTCGCCATAATTACGACTTGTCATCATTTCTCTGCTCCAAGAATATTAGTCATAGTTTTGATCTTACAACTATGACTAAGTATGTCATAATTCTGACATTTTGTCATAATTATGATTTTTGTCATAGTTCCAACTTTTTATGTCATAATTGTGACTTATGCCATTATGATTTACCAAAGCATGCTTTTTTATTTATTTAATGGAAATATGCTATATACATTATTCAATATACATCACATTTCTTCACATTTGTTAAAATGTAAATGTGCAAAAATATGATGTGCCCTGTAGTAAGCATGGCCTGTTTTTATATATAATAATATATTGCTTTAATTTTTTCGATTTCCAATTTGTTTTTGTTTTTGTGATTCCTAACAGGAGTTCCTGTCTTTTCCCCTTTTCCAGTCAGTTGCATGACTTCTGGCGTCTGGATTACTGGGAGGATGACCTCCGGAGGAGGCGGAGATTCATCCGAAACCCTTTTGGCTCCACCCACTTGGATATTACGTGCAAATCACTGGAGGACTACGGTCAGTAATTCTGCCAACAGCCAATCAAAAATGTTGCTGGACTCTGTCAGTCTAGCTCATTATCCCCAAATTGTGTTCATTTCATACAATGACATCATTGTTCACCAAATGGGATACACATATGCGAATTAGAAAACCTCCAATCAACTCTTGGACTGAGCTAATATTCTCGGAGCTGAGAAACAGTTAGTTGTCAGCTTTATAGGTTGTATATTTATGGGTCTTGTCAATTGAACATGGCAAGAGGGCTTTATGGCAGGTTTTTATATCCGAACAGCACACATTGTTGAGAAGAAAATTGTGCGCCATGTTTTTTTTACCGTTTCTGCCTTTTGCACTCAAACATTTTTCCTCATTGACCCGTTTGATCTTGCAGCGTTGCCCACCGCACGGCTGTCGATTTGGCTCTATGTCTCGCAACAGAGGCTTTAAAAGAGAAACGGTTCAATACTATTAACCACTGCAGGCGCTTCTCCTCCAGGCATCAAATTGAAGATACGAGGGGGAGTGTATTAACCGAACAAGGGCAAATCTATTGATTCTCAAGTACAATGGGGCGACTTCTCTCCTTTGCACAGAATAGTTACTGTAACTATTTCCATTACACTTGGGGAAATACTAGGGGCAAAAGCAAGTGAAATAGGCCCATTTATTTAAACAAAATAAACAATTGAACCCTTGATATTAGATCATACTTGTAGGTAGAGGAATATGGGCATGTTATTTATACTAAAATTATACTCTTTGATTATAGACATTACATCTTGATTTTGCCCTAAACGCTGCATATTAACCTGTGAATTGATGAATTTTGATGTACACATGTAATTTTAAAGTGCGTTCTGTGACTTGTTATGCAGTAATATTGTGTCTATCTACATGTCTGGCCTTTTGTGCCCAACTGTTTTGCGGCCATGTCAGATGGTCTGTGTGTCAGAGCCAGAACACACACATGCACACTCGTACATACACATGCCAGCTGTTCCTTGACCTGCAGGTGGCCCCTGCTCATGTCACGGCATAGACTTTTCTTTTTTTTTTACCCCCAATTCATTTTGCCACCATATCTAAATTCACACTGTCTTTCAAACATATTACACAGCATATCTCATGCATTTCTTCAGAAGCTCACAACACTGCAGTATTCCTCTGGCCCGACTCCCTTTTCTGCCTGTCCTTGGTAAGTTGTCAGTGCGTCTCTGTAGACCCACAGTCTAGTGTCTGGGGCCACTGTGATGGAGGACTTGTTGAGATCCCCAGGCTTCTCCCAGTCTTTAATGAGTGGAATAATGCATAAGATTGTCATGTGAAAGGGATTGCCTGCAGTCAGATGTTGCCCCCACAATGCCACAGAGAGAGACTGAGTAAGAGCAAAGAGAAGCTTCTCTAGATGGGTTTTATACAAAAGGAAGGGCAATTTTCTTAAACCAGCACCGTTCTGCTTTTATTCTATATAAATGTAAGCTTATTAAATATGCTGTATATCAGCACGGCTGTGATTCGGTGCGGCCTTGTGCCGTAGGTAATTACAGCCATATCACACGAGTGTGAGAGCCATATCACACTTATATATCTATGAGTGTGATATTGCATTTATTCAGCAATTCAACGGCACAAGTGTGTAAATAAATAAGAAACAACAATGGAGTGTCTTTTTCAAACCCTCTTTTGTGCAAACTACTTCCTCCGCCACAGATTCAAATCTCAAGTTGACAGTTTAACAGTTGAGCCCAAGCCTCAGTTACTAATTCTGAAACGTAACTTTATAACTAGTAATGAAGGAACGTTGAGTCACTTCATTGACGCTTATTGTATTACTGTATGTAGAGTAGAGTATTATGAGAGAGAGATTACCTGCATTTAGTGTATATATTTCTTCTGGTCAATCTTCTAGTCATTATCACAAAATCATTTTGAATGTCCGCTGAGGAAAGGGATATCTTTGTCCTTTTAAGAGTCTTAACATACTATGTTTTATTTCCTCTTTCTATATTGTGAATAATAAATGTGTATTTGCTTGTTACACAGTGGAGCCTAACTTATTGTAATAATTATTTGAAGTAGCCTTGTTTTATACTCAGAATTATTCCTTGGCATCCTCACATATTAAACTTTTCTTTTTAATTGTTTGCGTGCTGGAGGTACGCGATTTCGTCGCGTGCAGAGTGATGTTAACATTTAAGCTAGCACTATCAAAGAGTCTAAAGAGGAAAGTCGACAGCGAAAATAGGGCATGGAAAGACAACTGTGCGTTCATCCTACCTGGTTTTGTGAATGCAAAAATTTGTGTCTTATCTGCAGCGAAGTTTTCGCTGTTTGTAAAGAATATATCAGATGACACCACGAGACGAAGCATGGCACCTTTTTTTGCTGGTTGTCTTGTCAATATTTTTGATAAAAGGAAGCTGAATTTGGTTTGTTATTGTTCACATGTTGGTGCTGAGGCCCCGCATTATAAGCAAACGTTTCAATGATTCACTGTTCGTTTTTTCATACCACACATTTCATGACGGCTATTTTAGAGGCGTGTCTAGCGATCCATTCCACAGACTCTTTTGAATATCTTTCAGAACTTTTCAAATTAATAGCTCTCAGTTCATCCCAAAATAAAACATTGCTGCAAAAACATTCTCGTACCTTTTTTTTAAAAAGGCAAAATCACTAAAGACAAATTGATTGTGAGTAATTGTTGCTGTAATTTCTCCGGCTTGCACTGCCCACTCGGGTCTTTCCACATGGGAGTCTGACGCTCTAACAAGGAGGTTAAAGGCTGTAACTTCTTGCATAAGCCAGTAGAGCGGAGTTTACCTGCACAGCTCTCACTAGCTGGCCTCCGTTACACTATCATGACAGATATGTTTCAGAACCAGTCGCTATCAAAACGGCTGCGGGCGTGGGCCAGGGCCAGATATTATTGCTAGCGGGCCGCCAGTTGCCGACCACTAGTTTACAACCTGGTTTCGTAAAAGGCTCCATTACCTTGTATCTTACACTATCGCCCCGTAGAAGCCGTTTTTTTAAAAATACTCTCTGTCGCACAGTAGAGAAATTACCGTATAGACAGGAGGAGAAGCTCGCAGGCAATCTTTTACTGTCTATGAGGCAATCGGGGAGATGTGAAGGCATAAAGTCCGATAAAGTCAAGGGAGAAGCATGGGGAGAAGCCCATAGAGAGCCAAAATCTCTGCAAGATTCGGTGATTCAGATTTGACTTTGAAGACGTACAACTGTCAGACAGGTTGCTCACGTCACATCTACGTCGTCAAGCTCAGTCTGAGGCTGCGCAGTATGCTCAGCCATCAGGAAGTGGGTGCTTCTAATTTACTTCACTTTTCTCCGTTGAAGTCTATGGGGTCGCTGTGTCCATTTCTTTTACTGTCTATGTGTGAAATAAACTTGAAAATAAAAGACATGAAGCATGAACATGAACAAAACCCAAAACTATTACAAATATAAAATATTACATATTGATCAATAATATTTAAATAAACAATATTAGCCATTATAAAAGTATAAGAAGTTTGTACAACAGGAAACAAACACAAGCAAACAGTTCAGTCAAAAGTCCAGTTTTATAGTAGCCTACAGATTTCAGTTAAATACAAATATAAAGTTATGAAAATATGCCCTTAGCCAAATCAATTTGCTCTGGAATAATAGATTAATAAGACCAAAGATTGTCTGTTGATATACCCCAAATTAATTATATCTCATGTTTAACCACTATGTTCATACGAGCCAGCGGCAAATTCCCGGAGTGCTGGCCGAGATGAAGCTGTTCTCTGCGGGTACATGAGCGCTGAACGCCGGCTGACGGCGCTATGTATATAATCACATATTTGAGGTCTAAATAACTACATTCTCACCTAAAAAACTCTTAAAACTACATTCTGACACAATAACAGTAGTATTTATAAGAAAAAAAAATTGTAAGTGGAGTGATAAAAAAAAAAAGTGCTGATACTGGATTGGCTCTCAGCCAATCAGATTCGAGAACCAGAAAGTTGTATGATTTTTTAATTTAATTTTTTAATTTAATTTATTTAGCTCATTGCAGCACTCATATTTAGTAGAAGATCCCTTAAATGTAATGAAAGCTAACACTGTACAATATGCTACATATGTGTGGTACAGAACTGTTTGTAGAAAGTGTCTCTTTCTGAACTGGCTTTGCTGAACTGGCAGTAGTGGAGGTTTACAGCCGCTTTTGTGACCATGGGTCGAGGTACGTTGAGTTAACGTAGGTGATTTAAATGAATAAACTGTTATGGGTGCATATAAGTTTCCATTATTTTTGCCAGAATCCAAAGAGATTGAAAAATGACTGCTCTCAAATGTCAGAACACTGGCAGTTGACAGCAGTCACTGCATATGGGGCTTGTTTTTATTCACATTGACATATTTTCATAGCGCTTGTCTATGTTAGAACGTACGCTGCGTTTTAGCAATATTTCAAATTTCTTCTTGTGCAAAATGACATGGGTGGACATGAAATATGTCTCAGTTTCATTCGAAAAATATTCTAACTACCCTAGAAACAACATCATTATATTTGATTCATGGTAATTTAATGTATTTCTGTGGATGTAATACGATCTTCAATCACTGAAAATAGAAGAACAGGCTGAATTTAATGGGACCTCAAAAGGCTGACCATGTTGTATAAGCATTTGATAAACTGTACTGCTCTGTGCCTCATTCCCAGGTACCTTTGCATATGTTTGTGTGAAACTTTAAAACAGTTGAGTTTAGCCTATTAGAACTTGCTGACAAAATAGCGAGTGTGTTTCATGTGGGACTTTGATACCTTCCCCCTTATTCACAAGCGGCTGAGTATATTGTTAGCTGATTGGAATTGGGCAAGCATGAAATGGAAGTCAGGTTAATATTGATCCTGCTCTTTAACAGCCTGTTCTACCTCCGGGTGTCCTTGCAGTCTCATTTTCAGGTGAGCAGCTCTGCCTGACCCATTGAACCCCTCTGGACAGAGATCTTTATAGCTTGTTATAAGAGGAGAAGTAAAAGAGAGCCAGAGGAAAGGTGGAAGTGAGGGTGTGTGATGATTCAATGCAAGTTAAGTTTAACCAACAACACTTAATGTTGATTACCACAAAAAAATAAATATTGATTTGTGCCTCTTTTGATTATGAAAAGCAAAACTGTAAGTTATAGCCAAGTCCCTTTAAGTCATTTCACTCGGCGGCCATCTTTGAATCTTTTTGAAAGGGGAAACATCAAATTCTCCAAAACTGTTCGCCAAATTTACCATTAAATTTCATATTCGAAATTACCAATGAAATCTGACCAGGGCTGGACTGATAATCAGGCATACCGGCATTTTCCCGGTGGGCCGACGCACTTTGGGGCCGATACAAGGTTATTTTATTTATTTTTTTCCACGGACTGGCCCATCATGCAGCGACAGCGACCCATTGGTTTATCTTCTGAATTGACAGGCCAAAGGAGAGTGATGTCCCCTCCTCCATATTCATAGACTGTGTCCATATTAGGCGCTGTTTATTTAAAAAAATTATTTGAGAATGGGAAACTGCCCGCACTGACATGGGAAACTGCAAAAGGCGAATATCTGCACAGCGCTGCCGCTGACGAACGTGCTCTATGAAGCGATGAACGGCACTGACTCCTAATTTTGTTTTATACAGTCGTGTGATGAGGGAACATTACAGGTCCTGTGGTGAATCAGCTGAAAACATCCACGACCATGTAAATACATGACGAGGTCAATTGGAAAACGGCAATACACACAACTACAAACTTGTCACAATTGACCTTGCAGCTACTGACAGTGAAGAAATACGGTGTTTTGGAAGAAATGTATTTATTAAAAATGTTGCTGTTATTACTTACATTAAATATTGCGGAATATAAATCACTTTTATAGAGGCTGTTTTCATATTTTCCCCGTTTACAATATTTTTTATTTTTTTTTATTACAAATTCAATAGTTTATTATTATTTATTCATTTTAGAAACCATACACCCATGGTAATGAGGAGCATGGTTTTACCTTTGACTACCATACAGTTAAATGAAACTGGCCTACAGTTAAACTCAGTTCAAATGTCATTAGGTTAATCAAAGGATAATTCAACAAAACAACTTTAAGCCTGGATGAATTAAGGACAAAGCTTTTTCTCTTTAAATGTTTTATGAACTTTTTAATAGATCTAATGAAATTTGATTACATGTTATTTCAATGAGAACCTCATGAAAGGTAGATATCAGTGTTTTACATAAATTAGGTTTGAACTTAGCTTGAATTTTTTTGTGTGTTTTTAAAGGGTAGTTCAACCCAAAAATGTGATTGTTTACTCACCCTAATGTCATTCCAAACCTGAATGAATTTCTTTCTGTGTAACATAAAAGAAAATCATTTGAGACTGTTTTTTGTCCATACAATATTCAATGGTAGCCTAACCAAGGTTTGGGTGCCAGCATTCTTCAAAATATCTTCTTTTGTGTTTCACGGAAGAGAGAAAGTCATACAGGTTTGGAATGATATTAGAGTGAGTAAATGATGACATAATTCTGTGTGACAAAAGTGCAATATTAAGTATTCAGTAATATCCAACATTATTTGTCCCTGTCCTAGTTTTATTTATTTACGCCAATTTAAGGCCCTAACCCCAGCAAAAACATTCACGGGGGAACTCATGGACCGGATGGGCTGGGTTTGCCAGGGCTGAATTTTAGCCAACAACTGTCTCATAAATTTAGTTTCTAATCACTCAAATCATGACAAAGAAATTAATTTTTCAGGCTGGATGAAGCTAATGTGCATGCGCAGTCCTAAGCACGCGTCTCAGAACACTTGATTGTTTCTAGCAACCGGAGCTTCTAACGGTAGCCAGGGCTTATTCCTCATATTGGGCATTGCACTTTCTCCCATTCATAAGGTAATTGGAGTGCACCGTCTTCCTAAATATAAAGTCTTTGGTTACAGGGAGAAGCTTAGAATGGAAGTGAATGAAGCCAATTTGTAAATGGTAAAATACTCAGTGTTTCAAAAATATAACAACTATGCATTTTTACATGATTTTGTAAAAATCATTTTTCCTTTTTGTGTAGATATATAAAATTTTAATATTGTCCTCATGACAAATGACTGTAAAATAATGATTTAAATAGCTCAAATAATTTTTAGGGTCCTCACGAGTCCTTAAAAAGTCTTAAATTCAGTCTTATCAAATTTAAGGTCATAAAAAGTCTTAAATATCTTAAATATAAAGTGCACCTATTATGCTATTTTAAAGTCCCAGTGAACCGGAAGTAGCAAGTGAGTTTTCTTCAGTGCTGTGACGTATTTCCAAGTGAAACGGAATATTGAATAGAGGGCAGGGTTTTACTTCAGCGCTCCTCCTCTCCATCCCTCGCTCATAGCAGACTAACGGTTGGAGGGGAGTGGTTAAGGATATTCAAACCCAAGCCGTCAAACTGACATCATCGGAAAGGGAACGCCATTCCAGACCGGAAGTTACTTTTCAGATTTTGATTAAAGATTACCGCGACAAACTTTTTTTTTTCTGTGTATTAACTTGCACGGATTAATTGTTCACCCTAAGACCTGTAATGTGTGCTAACAAAGTAAATCGGGTCAATTTTGATTTCATGAGGACTTTAAAGGTTCATTATTTTAATTTGGAGGTCTCCTACAGCAGGTTTACATGTATCCAAGTTCAAAAAACACTTTCATTTTCTCAAAATGCATTTAATATCACTTAATTTCTCAGAGATTTCCAAATGATTCGTTTCGATGATTCAGTCACTCTAAACAGATGGTCAGATGGCCCAGTCTGTTGTGATTGGTCTACCGCATATAAACGTTAGCCCCACACAAACGTGAATGACTGATAAAACATTACAGTTAAACTACGTATTTTGAACACATGGTAGAACGTATAAAAATAAATTATTAATCATATTTACAGGTTGTGATTCTGAGAAGCAAGTTGGTCCAAATAAACTGGGTTCTGACCCATCTTTCAAGAGCAAGTGTTTCGCGAATCCTGCGTTGAACTCGCAGAGATTTACGAAGCAGTCGTCAGGAAAATGATGGGAACACAACAAAAGGTTGGGTATTGGTAAAATACATTTAACCACTGATTTTTCACATCCTCATCCTTTGGAAGTGAAAATTACACAAATTTGCTGTCACAGTGCAGAACACAGCATCTTCTCGACATGATGTAAACCACACGAACCAGCTACAGCGTTTGAGGGCGGGTCAAAGTAGACGTTGTTCACGGGCAGTCAATGAATATCATAGCCGCGCATTATGCAAACGTGTTACCGCGTTTCGTAGGCAGGTCACGGAAGCAAGACTGGAATTTCTGATGACTTGTTTAGGCGGTTCAGAGTCGATTCATTCTTTTGGGAGACAATAACTTTATTTATTGTGCACTTTTCGACTTTACAACTTTGCAGACCGTTTACATTCACAGACAGCTGTATTACGCGCTGCATGAAAGGGAATATTCGAAAAACATAATAGGGGCACTTTAAATGATATAACGAAAGTCTTAACATTTTAAAAGTTCTTAAATTTGAAGACGGGAAAACCGGAATCACGATACGTGATGCCTAATTTGATTATTAAGTCTGAAATTTAAAGTCTCCATAGATAGCGTGATTTAAAAAAGGAATTAATTTGTTTTTTTTTTGTGTTAACAGATATTCTACCACAAATATGCCACTGTGGAATTTTCCTTTAATTAGCATGTGAAAGCCTAATCAAATTAGCCCAAATATAATGCACGGGCATTCTAAATTCTGTGCATACAGATACCATGTGGGCCTCATAATCAGCCATATGGGTCTGTATGTGTGATACGAAATGCTTCTCATGAGTAAAACCATAACAAAAACTTTGCATGGGTCTCCAGTTTCACTTTACAAAGTTGGGCTTCTTTTTCCAGAGCTGACTGCAGAATTCCTGGCATTTGATCGACGAGCGCAGCAAGCCCACTTTGCCACATTGTTTGTGTGTGAATGCACTTATGGCACATGTGCAACATTTTGTTTGAGTTATTATATATCATTCAACTGCTCAGACATACATCTACATGTCCCACAATCCCTTTTTCCGTCTTCATACATTGTGTATTTTTTACGAAGGCATCTCATCTGTCAATCCTGAAATGGAAATACAGGTGTATATATAGTTTTTTTTTTCACCTTATTTTTTGGCTCATTCTTTCATGGCTACAAGTGCGTATGACTCAAGTGGGGCAATAAAAGTGCAAGGCCAATACCCTACAGCTCCAGCCATACATAAAACATGATCTGAGCAACAAATGAAGGCCTATTTGAAGCCTTTTTGTTAGGCTGAAAAAAAATTTAACCGTAAAACTACCAAGCACTTAAATATTTCCACCTTTAGAGCATCTCTCACAAACTGTAAAATTCATTTTGCCACAAGCTCTTTTTTTTTTTTTTTTTTTTTTGATGTGACTTTAGAAAGAAAAAGAGACCAGTGTGTTGAAGAAGTCACATAATGATGGAATGACAGAATTGAATTGCGGAATTACGTTTTTTTTTTTTCTTTCCTTTTTCAAAACCCAAAGCTACTCACTTCTCCTTGGCATTTATCAAGTAACAGTTTTCCGGCAATGAAGGAGCTATTTCGAGCCCACTTCAGATGTTTGGTTTTCATCATATCATGCTAGTCATTGGATATAAGTTCAGAGCTACTTCAGCACATTTGTTTGTTATTCTACACATATGTCAGTCAGTCAATGACAATTCCCCGTCCCCCAGCTGTATGGATCAGATCCAAGCTTTTAGCGAAGAACATCATTCAGGTCCCACAACGACTGGCAGACCAGCCATCACCTGGTCTTTCTCAACTCTGCTGCGTCATGCCAAATTTGTGCCCTGGGTAACATAAACCCTCTGATGGCAGAGCGGCTAAGCCATGCTGGGCTTGAATAGCCTCACTGTTGGCCGTGATGGCTCACAGGAGTCCAGTGAGCGAGCTTCAGGGGTGCCGATAAATGAGGTGGTTGACAATACAAGCGAGGGGTTCTTTTGAGTCACTGGGGAGGTCTGAGTTGTAGTGATCTCGAGTTCCCATCAAGTCTCATTCCTAAGACTGACAAATGATCGTCTATGTTACTAGAGAGCTCTTATATGTGACCATGCAGGCTTTCTATCAAAGGCTTGCCATTCAAGAGAAAAAAAACAGGAAGCTTCTGTACCGGTGTCATTGCTCAAAATAGCAACATGCATCACTGTATTCCAGAATTTAGTGAGCTGCTTTCGAAAGCAGTATTCATGGCACTCCCGACCAAAAGGTAGGAACAAGCTTTAGCTTCCTAAAGCTTCCTATAGTTCCTAAGGTAAATTTCATTTTTGTGGAAGCACTGTATGTATTCTTTACACACAAGGATTTCAGTATGTTGTGTAAAAAAAATAAAAAGTCCAATATGGCAGATTTTAGAGAGAAATGTACGTATACAGTGATTTATTCAATAAAAAATAGATCATGGTACAGAATATTATTGTGTGCCGGGGTGTCACTAGGCCCATTTTAGGGCTTTTAGGACTTTAAAACCCCTAAGCCAAGATGGTAGCCACACCAGAGTCTCCAAGCCCAGAGTCTTCAGAGTGTTTAGTGCTGACCATTGTGGCTACGGCAATGTGGTGTGTGTGTGGGCAGCACACACATCGATGCCATCCCCTGTCCAGAGTGGACTCTGTCTCCCAGCCAGAGTCCAGTGGGGACTCCAGCCCCTGACCCGAGTCCAGTTATGGTTCCAACCCATAACCCCATAGCTCCACCCAAGAAATTTTTGAGGGGAGGCTATAGGTCTGATAAGGCCACGGAGGCGAAGCGCCACCATGATCCCTTGAACTGCCTGTGTCGCCATGGTCCCTTGAACTGCATGAGCCACCATGGTCCCTTGAACTGCCTGTGCCGCCATGGTCCCTTGAACTGCCGGCGACGCCATAGTCCCTTGAACTGCCTGTGCTTCCATGGCTGCCTGCTCCGCCCTGGCCACCTGCTCTGCCTCAATCCCCAGGCCCTTTTCCGCCCCACGGGCCTGGCTCTCCATCCCTGCCTCGGTTCCGCCTCCGCTCCACCTCCCTCCTTGATTTATGTCTGTTTTTGAGGAGTGTCTAGAATCTGCTCCTTAGGGAGGGGGCTCTGTCATGATCCTAGCCTGTGTTCCCCTGTTTTGTCACACGTGATCGCATTAGAGTAAAGGCATTTGTGGCCTTTGATGCAACTTTGTATTATAGATTCATATGCTGTTATTTGTTTGAATAAATAGAAAACAAAAAAGGGAATGGTTTAATATGGGACAGATTAAACATATTGACAATCTAGTAATATAAGGTTTGTCTATATTCTTAATGAGTATTAATGAATATTAGCTGGTTATTTAAAATTATTTAAAATTAAAACAATATTCAGGGATTGATGTGATAGGTAGAACCTACTGTATTGTTCATGCCTACCCTAGTATCCACCTTATTTTTCAGGTGGGTGTGGGCGTGGCCATTTGTAATTTTAATGCGTTCGGTGTCATTTGTTTCCAGTTATTTTTAGCTGTACAGAACAGCTTGTTATGCTGCTTGATATTGCAAACTGGTAATTCTTACCATATTATTTTAAAGGGCACCTGTTATGCAAAATTAACTTTTACATGGTTTGAACATAAATGTGTGTTGGCAGTGTGTGTACACAACCACCCTATAATGGTAAAAATCCACCCACTTTTTTTGAATCCCCATAAATCATAAGCAGTGTCTCAGAACAAGCCGTTTGCAGATTTCTGGTAATATGGCATCACATTTCACAGGCCCCGCCCACAAATGTTGATGGACACTGCCCGATTAGCATAGATCCCGCCCTCAGATAGCTGTACAAAGTGGGCCATGTTTATCTCCTCGCCAGAGCATTTATCAGCAGCATTCAAGTAAGAAATGTGTTCTTAATAAAGCTACTAAAGTTATTCAGTCAAGAGCAGTGAGTGATTTTCTGTTTATCTTTTGTTGTTTGCTTCATATTAACAGCAGATATAGCAGTAGGCACTGTATATTACACTGCTTCCACTATAGCACACAGATCTAATATACACACAGGATTTCTGCACTTGCTGCATAAGTGCACCGACATAACCAACTGTTTTCAAAACTACATAACATAAGTGCACAGACATAACCAACTGTTTTCAAAACTACATAACATAAGTGCACAGATATAACCAACTGTTTACATGTGAACTTTGTGTGTTTCTGACATAACCTTGCAAGCTTTTGACAGTTTAATCGCAATAACACATGAAAGAGAACTAGTCTAGTTTAATAGCCTGCTCACCGACGCACCGACATCCAGCTCTCTGTGTGCATGTGTCGGGTGTGTGTGCTCAAGTTGAGAGTGATATGGCTTTAAAACACATGCAGATGATAATATTTCATGATGATGAAGAACTGCAATGTCACGTGAGCATGTCCGCAATAGAGATGATCATCAAAACAAACAGATGTATCATGTTTCAGTTTTCATTCGTGTGTTCACTGGTGTTCACGAGCTGCGAAGACTCCGCCCTCCGGGGCCAGGATCAGTAGCTCATTTGCATTTAAAGGAGACACAGAAAATGGCAAATTTTTCTCAAAACAAATTTTTTTTCAAAATGGTATATTAAATTATCTGTCAGGAATTTTGATCTGAAACTTCACAGGCACACTCTGGGGACACCTGAGACTTATGCTACATCTTGTAAAAAGGGGCATAATAGGTGCCCTTTAATGTATTTTCTTAATTAATTATAAACATGCTGGTTTGTAGTGCAAATAGTTTTACAGTTTACTGCACTTTGATGTATTCTCGTTATCTCGTTATAGCAACAAATAAATCACTAGAAAACACCTTACTTCCATGTTGGAAAATAAGGTGGAAACAAACAATATATTGAATTCATTTTTTAAATCCTCATTGGGGAGCTGAACCCCCCTAATTGAAATCCTAGAATTGCCCCTGTTGTGTGCTACATATTTTTATGTTTGTCCCACAGTTATGAGTTGCACAATAAAATTGGGAAAGGTTCAATGAAAATGCCAAATAAATGAAATTTAAAATTCCGTTATTTATTCACTCTCAACAACCTGTATGACTTTCTTGCTGACCCGCAGAAGATATTTTGAAAAATGTTTTTTTCCATACAATGAAAGTCAATGGGGTCCAATGTTGTTTTTGAACCCCACTGACTTTGAAACTGATAAATTAATGAGTAAATTACTTTTCTTTTTTTGGGGGGGGTCTCCTGTCAGCTACTGTAGTCAGGTATCTGCAAGATGTAGGAGAAGTTAATGCAATTTTAATTGATTCTGACCACACACACACAGAAAATATGAAATTATCCGTGGAGATTGTGTTTTGCGTGATTGACAATTAATTGTGAACCCAAATATCCTGGTGTTTGTGCTCTTGACATAGTTAGATGACCATAAAGAGCATATGTTGATTAATGTCAATCTTTGATATGATGCATTACGCAGTGGTACAATTAATATACAACCTTTTTCCCACCAAAATGTATTTTTTAGTGACGTAAAACTGATTCAGTGTCAACATGCAATGATATATTAGCGCTAATGGGGCTACCAGAACTAGAAGTGTCACAAGTTATCAACAAATGACGAAATGCAGTGACCAGGTCTGCTGGGACTTTATATGTACAGATTTAGTTTGTTTTCCTTCTTGTGTAAAACATCCTAAAGCAAAATATTTTTTTTTTTACTCCCAAACTCTCTCCATTTGCTCAGGATCATTTTCTTGTCAAAATCTGCTTGGTTTATTTTGTCTGCGTTGCACCGAAGTCCTAAGCTTTATCTTGCCAGTCAAGGCTGAAGCTCAGCCCCATCAGCTCTCCCTGCTTTAATGCAGGCGTAATGACGGTTTACAGAATTACGGTCTTAAGTTTCCCTCGGTCTGCTTTGATCCATGACCGCTCGCTGGCTGTGTGCCTCTAAATGTTACACGCTCTCTATTTCCGAAAAGCGGTCCCACTTCTTCCTTGGCTCTGATGAAAGCTCCTGAGATATGAGACAGAGCAGGAAGCCCGCTATGTTATTTTTTTTTCCCCTCTCTCTCCTTCTCTTTTTCTTTCTTCATCTGTGTAGTGGTGCTGACAACATTCGAACGTGACCGCTTTGAGACAAGGTACATGAACCCCACGGGAGTGTAGGGAACATTTTAAACACTGCACTGAAAAGAAACATGTCAAAAGAGTGTCAGCCACTTTCTATTTCTGATAAGCGTTTCTTATTTCCTTTTTTTCACAGAATCTCTCTGTTCTAGAGTCTCAGGCAAATCTGACCTTATGCAAGAGAAATCTAGTGTGCAGTGACGTGTGTCAGGCCTGACTGCCATTTTTCTTTCTTTTCTTCAGTAATTAAAGCTGATGAATGAATCTTTTTTGTTCGATACAAAAGTGGTTACACACTTTTTGCATAATTTTTCTTTTTCACTCTGATAAGGCTATGTGATGAGCTTTGGTGGTATCTGCAGTCGCTTAATTGCTGTCGGTTCAATCTCGTTCTTGTCCGGATATAGAGAGCAGATTGCATTAAACTTAATGGACTTCGACTTTTATTTCATTTTGAAATGTATAACAGTCTGCACATGCTTAATCGTGAGTCTCTTTAAGGGAGAATTAAAGTGTCTTAAGGCCCTGATATACTTTGAGCGGAATCGAAGAACAACTGCGGTCATTTCGAACAAAATCAGGCCAAAACGAAGTTCGTTTCAGGAGTTTGAAATGGCTTTCCAAAGTGTACTTTCCATAAAAGTTTGCTCTGGCTGGTAAACACCTTCGCACAACCATTGGTTAGTGCCGATTATGTGATAGGTAGGTGTGTGCTGAAGCTCCGCCTTCTTGACATGGAAATATTCTCCAGTTCATTTCTTCTGTTCAGTCCATAGAGGTTGAACATCTACGATTAAAAACATGAACACACTGAAGAGCTGCTTTGTAGTAGGAAATTAAATCGGAAATCGGTTTCTTTTTCCATGTTATATGTAAATCTGCTTGCTTTAAAGGCACAATATGTAAGATTTTATTTATTTATTTAAAATATCCCAAAACCACTAGAACAATGTTATATATTTTGTTGACTTGTGTGCTTATATTATTCCAAATGTTTCCAAGAAATCCAGAGAAATAAGCAGTTTTAATGACATTTAGTAGAAACCATGGAAGCACCAAAGACGCTTTAATATATTATGTGTTTTAGTTCAGTTTTAGTTAACTGTTTGGGTACATTCATCAACAGAAAAACAAATCATTGTTATATAGCTCAACACAGTTATTCTTGTTGTTTAAATCTCATTTTCTTGATTTACCACGAGTACCATGTTTTACCATGCCTAATATCAATCTAGCTTACTGCGGTGTGCAACAAGTGTCTCATAGTAGCCGCCTAGTGAATGTACAGAGTAGCATTATAACATAACTTTCAACACACTCAAATGTATCTAATATGATAAAACAGCACTGCGTTGCCCTGCATACGCATGACTGGAAGAAGCGGAAGCAGTCATAATAAAAGCTCCACTGCTCTTGAGCCGTGTGTCCCCCTCAACTCTCATTAGCAATTGCTCCAGCGACCTTATTCCATTCCAATGGCTTTCAGCCCCACCCTGCTTCCCAACGTTAATAAATCTTTCAAACATTAGCTCACCCATGAATATGATTTCTGCCTGAGTCCCGTCGGATTCTTTTACGCCGGCTGTAGAGGTGAAGACAACAACTCTCATGATTCCACAACATCAAGCTACGCCTTTGTTTTGAATAAGCGACCTCTAGCGGCGAAAATTATTTATTGTGTCTTTAAAGCAATCTATTGTGTGAAGTGGTATATAAATATACTTGTTCCCAGTGCATGTTGGACTCCAGCAGGGCTGCCCTTTGTCACCGGTTCTGTTCATAATTTTTATGGACAGAATTTCTAGGTGCAGCCAAGGGCCGGAGAGTGTCCGGTTTGGGAACCACATGATTTTGTTGCTGCTTTTTGCGGATGACGTTGTCGTGTTGGCCTCCTCAGACCAGGACCTTCAGCATGCACTGGGCCAGTTTGCAGCTGAGTGTGAAGCGGCCGGGATGAGAATCAGCACCTCCAAATCCGAGGCCATGGTTCTCAGTCGGAAAAGGGTGGCTTGCCCACTTCAGGTTGGTTGAGAGTTTCTGCCTCAGGTGGAGGAGTTCAGGTATCTTGGGGTCTTGCTCACGAGTGAGGGAAGGATGGAACGGGAGATTGACAGACGGATCGGTGCAGCTTCTGCAGTAATGCGATTGATGTACCGGTCTGTCGTGGTGAAGAAGGAGCTGAGCTGTAAGGTGAAGCTCTCAATTTACCGGTCAATCTACTTTCCTACTCTCACCTATGGTCATGAGCTGTGGATCATGACCGAAAGTACAAGATCCCGGATACAGGCGGCCGAAATGAGCTTTCTCCGCAGGGTGGCTGGGCGCTCCCTTAGAGACAGGGTGAGAAGCTCAGTTACTCGGGAGGAGCTCAGAGTAGAGCTGTTGCTCCTCCACATCGAGAGGAGCCAGTTGAGGTGGCTCGGGCATCTATTTCGGATGCCTCCTGGGCGCCTTCCTGGGGAGGTGTTCTGGGCATATCCCACTGGGAGGAGGCCCGGGGAAGACCTAGGACACGCTGGAGGGATTATGTCTCCCGGCTGGCCTGGGAACGCCTCGAGGTTCCCCCGGAAGAGCTGGAGGAAGTGGCTAGGGAGAGGGAAGTCTGGGCGTCTCAGCTTAGACTGTTGCCCCCTCGGCCCGGCCCCAGATAAGCGGAAGATAATGGATGGATGGATGGATGGATGGATGGATGGATGGTATATAAATATGGGACGTGACTTGACTGGAGAGCCATATTGGAGAGCTGGTGTAAACTTATCCACATCTCTATGAACAGATGTTTTCTTGCTGTTTTCATTTTTCTTTTGTGTTTACTTTGTTATTGAAAGCACACAGCACAAATATACATATTCATCTGAACGCTGCTCCCAACAGCATGGGCAGCATTGGGATGTTCGCTAACAGTATACCACTGGTCACCTATTTGAAACTTCTTTTTACCCCTAAGCAAAGAATGAAAAAGAACTTTGCCTTGAATATATCTGGGCCTTTAAAGTCATAAAATGAAAGTTGCAATATTTTTCAAAATATTCAAAATATGATGCATATTTGAGTAAAATGTCCATCGTGAGTTGGATTACTGTGGTTTCCTATTGGTCATGTGAGTGACAGGTTGTCCCACCCTTGCTCCAGTAAACGTATCATCAGAGAATAAAAAAGATGCGAGAGGGAGAAGTTATTTTGATTAGAGATTATGAGGGCGCATGGATAAAAATTGATAAATCGGTAACACTTTATTTTAGGGTTCAATTCTCGCTATTAACTAGTTGCTCATTAGCATGCATATTACTAGGATATTGGCTGTTTTTTAGTACTTATAAAGCACATATTAATGCCTTATTCTGCATGACCTTATTCTACATCCCTTAATCCTACCCAATACCTAAAGTTAAACAATACAATAACTACCTTGCTAACTATTAATAAGCAGTAAATTAGGAGTTTATTGAGGCAAAGTCATAGGTAAAAGTGAATGTGTTCCCCATACAATAATACATAAAGTGTCACCAATAAATCATTTATAATAAATACTGCAAAATGACATGAAAAATAAGAATAGTCCAATTTGATTTTATGGTGACTTTAATTGATCTATTAAACAAATCCAGTCAGGTTTTTAAATTTGACATCATTGCAGATAATCATGCCAGGTATAATTTGTTCCAATAGCAAAGTGTGCAGTATTTGTCCTATTATTCTGAATATTCAAGACATCCCAGATATAATGCGCTAAAAATAATGCACCAAGTTGCTACGTTGCTTGGCAACCATAATCCATTTATCTATTGTGGCTTATGGATTTTCTGTGCTCTCAGATCTCTCTAAGATTCATTAAGGTACACAAGAAGCTTGCCAAGTATGCACACAATATATTTTTTTTAAATACACATATAATCTACATATATATATTATATACAGTACAGTATGTACATGTATATTTTTTAGGCATTGTGATTCTCAAATATGCTTAAGTACAGATAGTGTCTGTTGTCATCCAATCACCCTCATCTCCTTGCAGGCCCTGAGGAAGACGAGGCACTGAGAGGGAGGAAGGGCTTCCGAGGCCAGGCAGTGGTCAGCCAGAACCCCGAGACAGAGCTGATGCTCGAGGGGGACGATGACGCTGTCAGTCTACTACAGGAGAAAGAAGTGGACAACTTGGCAGGTGAGGGGATCTATACTTAATACAGAGTACAATCTATATGGCAGAGACATGTTAAGTCTTGATGTGACGCTTTCTTTCAGTCCTTCAATTTAAAGGTTCTACGTGCCACATGGGTTTGGATTAATCATTGAATAATAATAAAAATAAACATTTTAAACACAATTTGTTATATTAATGAGACTTCTACGTACCTGTAGGTTTACCTGTACAGAGAGGTCCTGCCATGAGCACTTCATCTGAAATATCTTCCACATTTGGTAGCATGTATTTATTTATATATAGCTTAAGCGTGGCATTTTGGCAGAGTGACAGAATTTGACGCAGAACAGATATATAAATATATCTTACTTGTCAATCTAGATGCAGACCAGTGTAGTTTGTGTGGTTACTTTGCGTTAGGACTGTGTTTATGTTTTTCTGGCAGTGTTGTAGGGTTAAGCATTGCTCTGGACAGTGTTACTTTTTTCTGCTGAATGTTTATTTATTTTTATTTTTTTAAAGGCTATAGTATAACATTATTTTAAATATGTCTTTCTCTTCTTTCTTTTTTTTTTCTTCTCGCAGCAAGCTTCTGTCCCCGGTTTTTATTTCCAGAGGCAGGTTTGACTATTTGAAAAGAGATTAACCCTTCCAAAACCACTAATACTACTTTTAACAAACTTTTACTACTTTTAGAATTAAATCAAATATAAATCTAACCAACAATAAGGAGGTAATCAAGATCAATATAGATGAATTTTTTATGTACAAAAATCTCATCTGCTGTAAACGGCAGTTATCAAATCAAACGTTACGATTAATCTTTGAAAGATTAAACTAAAATTGCCTAATCACAATTTTTTTTTTTTTTTTTTTTTTGAAAGCGGAATCATTTAATAAAAACATCACTTAAAGCTGCAGTCCGTAAGTTTTGCCTCTTTGTCGCCATCTCTGTTTGAAACCTGCAATTGCAGTTATTTGTGGAATTATCATCTTTACGTGGGTTGTGCATCGGCGGCTCCTCAGCGCGGATGAATCTGATGTTTTGAGGAGTTTCTGTGGCTGTCATTCATTTACTGCACCGGTGTGGATAGTGTACATCGGAATCACAGATTCTACATCTTGGAAGTATGACTAAAATAAGAATTTTCACCGGAAAATGTCATCTGAGCAAGTAACACGTCTGCCACTTTTGTTCTGATCAACTGAGAAAAAAAAAAAAAAACATTACAATAAATCACATGACCAACGGTGATTGAATCTAACGATCGCTTAGCTCACATCACATCAAACCATGCAAATTATTATTATTGCTATACTTTGTTCTCAAATTGTTAATGTTATTGCGTGACTGTGTATTTAGTGTGTAGTAGCGTTGCCTGTGTATTTCAATTTCTGTGCAGTCTAATCTTTTGCTTTTGACTATGGGTGAATCTCCAGTTATCACTGATGATTGTCGTTTGGACCTTTCTGGATTACAATCCGCCATCAAAATAAATTAGATTTTTCCAGCTGCTGTGAGAAAAGGCTATAAATGATCCGCCACCTGCAGCATCCTCACAAGCGATTTAGCCTACTAGCCGGACTCCTCCTTTATGTATATAGACGTGATGTAATGATGCAAAGACGGACAGCAGCATGCTCGAATTTCCTGCGGAAAGCTACCAGTACCACTCAAATTATAACACATTATTAGAACCTTGCCGTTGTGAATCAAGCTAAGATGAGGAGTTTTGAACACTGGCTGGTTATGTACTTATATTTTTAACCAAAAAAAGTTACAGACAGCAGCTTTAAACATCCATTATGCTCAGCAATATGATAACTGGTTGTAAGGACTGGTTGTCCTCTCTGTGTTAGTTGTACTATAGTACATTTTTATCAGCTCTATGACGGAAGATGTTATATATGATATATGTATTCTGAATGTGCAACAGACATGTTATTAATAATACCCAGAATAATCAATGCCTCGACTCGCTCCACAGACCTTCATTAGTCAATGAAGGTTAAGAATGAGTGGTGAGATATCTATGCATCTGTAAAAAAAAAAAAAAAAAAAAAAAAAAAAAGCCAATGCCTTAATCTATCTTTTTATTATTTATGTTCTTTACTATCTGAAGTGTTAATGCTCAATCTTATATGCATAGCTGATTTTGCATATTAAAGCTCCCAGCACACAACCTGTCTGAACTCATTCACTCTATCTAAGCAGTTCTGTAGGCCATTCTATAGAAATCCTGACTCTGTAAGTATTCATTCATTAGATTTAAAAAGGATTGCCTCAATTACCTCTAATATTTTCCCACCGATGTCAGCCAGTTTGCCTTAAAGGAATGCAGACTGGTGTGTTGCTGCTGTTTTTTCATCTATGTTTAAAGTAATTTTACTGGAATGCTATCAATCATAGATCCTGGCACAGCTTATAAATTCCTTATATGTTAAATGAGCACCATCATAATGACTAATATAATGCATCAAATGTATTAATATATATGTGGATATACAAGTATATCCAGCACTTAAACACGAGATGCTGCAATTCTTTATAGTACTTTTAGTTAACGCCTGGAAAAATCAGCATGAACATTTAATATTGTGCCACTGTAGGTTTGTAGTATTTTGACCAAGTATTTATCGATTGAAAATGCTCTCATTGATTGTATTCATTATTATGAGCTTATGATTTATTATGACCTTTTTTAAGCAACAATCATTTTATCTGCTCAACATTTATTTAAAAAAAAAAGTGTATTCATACACTATATTGTGTGTTTGTTAAAGTTATTTTATCTGAATTGTGTATCTTCACCACAAGGGGAGCTGTGCTATCCGTGTCAGTATGCTGTTTCTGTTTTCAGTATGCTTGACAGTAGGCTTACATGCTATTGCTAATGCTAATGAGAGCTTTGTAAACAACAGGCCAATCAACAACAGCCTTCTCAAAGCCAATGGGAGGGGATCTGTTAGCCTGCAGCCAATCAGAGTACAGAAGCTGTCATGACTGTATTTAAACCCACAACTAATCATAGACAGAATAGGTGTGATGTGAGAGAGATGGTACAGATCTCCCCCCCCTTCACATACTATCTGTCTTCCATAGGCTACTTATTCACATTGCCATAATTTTTTTAATAAATAGGCCTTAATTCGTTTATAGTTAATTTATATTTTTATCAAAATTAGATAGTAGTGATACATTTTACAAGTTTTTTTGGTTAAATATGTATATTTTTTATTTTATTTTATTTTCAATCTCATGTTCATCAGTTGTTTAATTTCTACGTTGCACTCTGATCAAACAACATTTTGTTTTCTCATTTTCATATTCATATTAGCTCCCTGTAGTGACAGAGAGATGGAGAGATAAAACAATCATCGTTTTTCCCAGCATGCCTTTGTCTCGCCATAGTGACATCACAGTCGATGGCGCGAGGCAGCCTGTTTAGCAGCTGACGTCAGCTCGACCGCATGCAGCTCAGATTTGCTGAGCACAAATGCACCTGTTTCATTCCAACACGATAATCTGATAATCCTCACTAGTACTCTGAAATCAACACTACATCACTAGAACATCGGCACTACACATTCATCAAATAGGCTTCACATGGAAATAGCCTAATTGAACAGATATTATTATTAGTATAATAGCCTATAGTAGGCTATAGTATAGTATAATAGTATTATAATGGGCCCATCTTTATAAGAAACATAGATAGGCCTAAATGTTGTTCATATGGATTTACAACAATCAAGAAAAGGTCCAGTCCAAGCGGCAGATGAGATCACATGTTATGTGAAACCTGATCGCTCCGATTCTGTAATTTTTTTATTTTTATTTTTATTTTTTTTGCTTCATCCCAATTTTTTTTAAAGGTCCCCGGAGGCTTTAGCTCTAATCCTCTCCGCGCATTGGATTAATGTCTCTGGATTCACAAGTGTCCCCATGCCACATTACAATTGTCTCTTTTTCTATTAAACGTGTTAGAGGGACTTGATTCGGATTAAAGGGTTCAGCTTTACACAGGTGAAGTGATATTCGCTTTTCGAATGATTTGCAACCACAAAGAAAAAAGAAATCATTATTCGTTCGACATCATTTATAAAGAGAGATTTGATGAAAAGGGGGCTTATTTTCTACCCTTCCTCCTTTGTTAACATTATTTAGAGCTGGTTGCATTAATAGATGTTGGCGCTTGTGGTTTCAATCAGACATTAATTGGCACTAAAAGCAGCATTTATTTATTTATTTAATAAAATATTCGAATCGTATTGTAAATCATGCACGCCTTATTTATTTTCTGTCAGTATGTTGTTGTTTTTTTTAAATCCGTATTATGCTATCATCATTTAAAACCGTTAATATTTTCTGTGAAGTAAAATGGCGCATGTTATAGCTGGTACAAGAGGAGGCAGAGTGGCTTCGGTTTCTACGAGCGGTCGGGGAGAGCGGTGAAGGAGTGCTCTGGGAATTGAAACCCAAATCCACTTGTAATCTTGCAACAGTATCGGGCATAATTGGCCGAGGAGAGCAGATTAAGATTGATGAGACGTTAAAGTGGCTCTTTGGAGTTCAGGGGATCGATAAATATCCAAATTTCAAGAGCCTCTCCTCACATCTAGGACAGACCCGTGGGCTGTTAAGGGTGAACTAATAAAAGACAGAGGACTGCAAGGAGAAAAATATAAAGTGCACACACACTTGGGATTAGATCATAGTCATCTGACCGGAGGTCAAAACGTCTGTAAATATTTTAATAATGTTTGTAAGGTCAATTTTACAGGTTTCATGTAATCAAAAGGGAATCTCAACGACTGATTTGATTAGGAAGCGCATAAATGCGTATCACTCACATATGATTTGTTTTGTCGCAAAATAATGAAGGAAAGTGACTGTGAAATTATTGCTGCTAGGCCTCATAAAAAACGCGCAGCTATTAAAATATTCGATTTTTTCTTTCTTGGTATAATGCCGTATGGCCAATGCTTCAATTTGGAAGTCTGATCGTGTAAATTACTCAAACGATTCGTTTCAACATTTATGTTTTTCCGTCTTTTATTTCCATGCGTATGTTTGTGTAAAACTCTGCGCCGTATTTATCTAGATTAGGTTATATATATATATATATATATATATATATATATATATATATATATATATATATATATATATATATATATATATATATATATATAAACAATTATTTTTGGTGTAGATCGAAATTTTTTGAATAGACAATTTTTTTTTGCGCACAAGTATTTGCGCAATGTCACCATGACATGCCACCATGTCAAAGTCTACAAAAGCCTTATTCGAAAAGACAAGAACGGGAAGAAAAAAATATTGCTAACGCATTCTGAATAAATGTCATTGTTTATGTGTATGCTTGTGTATAAATACATCAGCTACTAACTTGCATTAGGCCTGCGTATGGTTTGTTGATGACTGACTATAGCGATGCGTAGGCCTATAGGTTAATCTTAAAAATATATTTCCTCGTTATAGGCCCTGTTGTTTTGAGCACCCCGGCCCAGCTTATTGCCCCGGTCACTGAAGCTCGTGGCACTCTCTCCATCACTACCACCGAAATCTATTTTGAAGTGGACGAAGATGACCCAGCTTTCAGACGGATTGATGGCAAAGTAGGTGGAATTTCTATTGTGCATTTGTAAGTGTGTATAGAAATAGCACGCAGAATTGCACTCCTAATGACATGGAGCAAAATAAAATACCATAAACTGTTTAATAATCTTAGCACTTTATAAAAACTGTGAGTTTAATAACGTTAAAAATATATGCATTTATTTTTTTTCTAAATAGAGGCCTCGAATGGCCCGCGAGGCCGCACGCGCAATGACCAGTCTTAGTTTATTAATTTATTTTAATTCATTACACTTGTGGTTTTTACTAGGCGTGCCTGGTAAATGTCAGTTAGAGCGATAGTTTATGTACAACAGCCTATGTAAAATGAACCAAAACGTACGCGTTTAAAACTCTTAATTGCGCAAATCTTCAGTCTTGTCTTGAATAACACGGCATAACATTGAGTGAAAGAAATATAATCTGACAAATTGTAGGTTGAACAATAAAACAATTTGAACAATGAAGGGGTGCAATTCAGATGTGCACAAGTGTCACGAGAGAATTATCGTTAAGCCACACATTTCTGACCATCCATATTTCAGTTCATCTGTGTCCTTCTCTCAACAGCCTCTGTTCACAGGAAGGAACTTTCATATTTTCATGTTTTGTGTATTCCGTTTTTTTTATTTTTTTATTTTATTTTGTAAGAACCAGGCTACATCGTGTAATGTTCACGCCGAATATCCAGAGGATTAAAAATCCCCCCAAAATTAGATTAAACTGCAATATTTATGTATCATGAATCATTATTTGGACACAAATATTAATTTGCTTTTATTAAATCTTTAAATAAACTCAGACAGATATAAAAAAAAAAAAAAAAAAAAAAAAATCACAAAATGTTATATTCCAGTGTATTTCAAGTGCATTATTTTCAGGTATATTTTTTTTCTTTCATATATATATTCTCAATTTCAGCCTTTTATCATGTAAGCAAGGTACAAACAAAATGGTCGAATATACTTTAAATAAGAATTCAAGTATGCGAATGGAATGTTTAAGAAATAGTACCATCAAAATGTAAACTTTCGATATTTGCCATTGACAATAGATTGAATCGTGGATGCAGGTCTAAATGCTTTTTCTTTCTCTCTTCAGAAATAATCCAGGCGAATGTTAAAACAGGTGAAATTATACTTCTATTTACGTGTCACAGAACAACAAATCACAACTGCAGACCACCGGATTCACAATCTACAAATGTGTCTATTTACAGTATAAAATGTACAGGTTGTATTCTGTCACGTAGCTTTGCTTCGAAAGCTTTTAGGTAAATGTGTTGTTGGGCAGGGCTCGTAAAAAGAAAAGAAAGAAACAGTAATACTGACAGGTAACTATATTCATTTTGATTGTTGATACAATTCGCTCCCTCCTTATGACAAGTTCCTGTCATGTGAAGTATTTTTAAACGGAGCTCTCTAAAAGGTTTTTTTTACAACAAAAACAACGTGGATTGATTTCAACAGTGACCATTTTGTGGAAGAGTTCCTGATTAGCGTCTAGGCCTCAGAACTTTGATCGGTCAGGCCTCATATTCATAAACATGCCGTTTGTTTTATTTTATTTATTTATTTATTTTTTACCTCAGAGTTTCTCCAGGCTTTTAGGGTTGGTTAGAATTTCTCTAGCCAGTCGCCAAGTCTGTTTGGCAGCGTTTTCAAGGGCCGAATGTGGCTTCCCTTGGAAAAGGTCTAGGTTTGGCAGAAAATAATGGGGGCATCTCCTGCACTGCAAGCACGAAATGAGCTGCAATAAAATCCCGTTCAGTCGATCCCCGAGGCAGTTCTCGTCCCAGTCCGACTCGCGCGGGTGTTTTTCGCACTCGTACGACACAAGAGTTTTCATGTGGTAGTTGTTGAGAGGTTGCCCTGGTAGTTCAAGGTGACGGTCGCGCAACGTCTTGAGCAGGGACAGGCATTTCTTCCTGCACCCTCCCAGGAGCAGTCGGTTCTCCGCTTCGGCGAACTGCAACACCCAGGCATCGCTCTCCGCCGAGCTCTGCTTCCCGTTTAACGAGTAACACTCCTTCGATAAGAGGTTGAAACCCTCGGCTTTGACTTCTGCCACCCTGTTCGGACCAGGCCACGGGATGTGCGGCAGCGGCCAGTGGGCAGCGCTGCGCGGCCATATGCCGGTGCACTTGAACGCGGGGGTGATCTGAACAACATATCGGTCTCTGATGCGTAATTTCACCTCGCTGGTGTCCGCGACCATTTTAACCACGTCCCTATAGCTGCACTTATCCACCGCCTGCGCCACGAGCGTCTGGAACCTGGAGCGGATCTTGCGCGCGGACAGGTATCCCGAAGCCGTGATGAACTCGACCCAGAGGGACATGCTTCTCTTCCGCCCGTCGCTTAGCTTGAGCACGGCGCAGCCCGGCAGAGAGCCGTCGTCCACGAAGTTGAAGACACCCATCTGGTTCAGATAGAGGACCACCTCGAATTCAGTAGGGGAGATGACCTCGAGCCCTTCGAAGCGGTTATCCATTTCGTTCAAGGAGCTGATAAAGCGGGGCTCCTGGACCTCCACCTCCTTCAGGACATCCGAGACCACCTTGCACACCTCCCGGATGGTCTTGGAGATGGCCGCTTTCCGAGACTGGCATTTCTCGTTGTAGTATTTATTGAGATGATACACCAGCTTGGCCTGGGCGGCGATCATATTTGGACAGAGATCCGGGTTGTACACCGGAGTCTCGCAGTAACCCGAGGGATCCAACGCGGCTGTTTGTACAGGAGCCAATTTTAGAGAAGAAAGTGCACTATTTAGAGGGAAAAAATGGGACTTTGAAATAAAATAAAAAAAAAAATTTTTTTTTTATTATTATTTGTGCGTGGAGCACATGCACAAAGTCGACCAGTTAAATCATCAGCTTCTGTTTGCAAATGCGACCAAAAAAAAAGTCAAACCCCTTTGGTCTAATTCAGCAATTAAAAGTCCATACGCACGCATCAGTAGTTCAGCAAACCTCTTGTATCCACTTGCGGTGTCTTTTCTCTGTTTGTAATAGGGGTTGGAAAGTGCAGGGTGCTCTTAAGTGTGTGTCCTAGCGTAGTTGGTTTGTTTAAGACTCCGAACTCACTCCTGTGAAATTATAAAGGGAGGGTTTGAGGGGAGCTCGTCCAATCACGGCCCGAGTCGTCACTGCCTTCAGTTTATTGACGACAAATTAATCCTCCGCTTTTATACAACCAAACCGTCTGGTGGAAACACACCTACACTTTGGAGGGAGAAGATACAGGTTTATTCGCGATATATACGGGCTTTTCCCGCTTTTCTTATTAGATACAGAATATTATTTAGCAAGGCTATTTTTTTTTTCTATCAGAAATCCTGTAATTTCACACGTCTGTGAATAGAATATTTAGGCTGTATCGTTTGGTCATTTCAAGTTTCCTTTTTATGCTCTCGTTATAAAATCTCTATTACAATTTGTCGAAAATATGCCTTTTTTAAATTTCTCTGTGGAGTGGCTTGTAGTTTGAAGTTTTTCGTTGATCTGTTAGTTCGATTTTCCTTTCGGTGTTGCTGTAGGCTATTGTTTCACTTTTTCAGTGTTTAGCAGTGACTACATTTATTGCCACATTGCGTTAAAGGCCTATGTCTCTTTACAGTGCATGTTATTTAAAATTCGCTTCGAATAATATATAGACAAATTCTTTAAAATAGTTTGCAGTGTAAATATGGTAGTGGCTATATAGGCCTAATGGTTAACCATTACACGTCTCAGTAGACCGAATTCCGGAATCTTTTTTTACATTTCAAACCGTGTTATTTATTTTCATAGGACAGCGAATGGATCAATATTTAGGCTACATTTAGCTTAGTCGTGTCGTCACCTTATTGCTTAGTGTAAAATATAAAAACGATTAGGTTTAGTTTTTGAGAAGTTCTTTGTAGGTGCCATGAAGATGAAGGCCATTATAAGGGCTTAGATAATGTTTCATTAATGTATTTTCCCTAACATGCTTTTATTTGTATTATTTTTTTTTTAATGCGCATTTGTGTATAATTACCTAGTTATTTTATTTTTAATTAATTAAAAAAATTTAAAAAAAGTGAGCCAATTGCTTAAAATGTAGCATTTGCTTATAATTTAAGCATTCCGCAGTGTAGCAAATGTAAAAGGAAAAATGTTTTAATTCGTCTCTCGAGACAGTTCTTTAATGTTTTAATTAAAACTAGTTCTTTATGTATTCCAGGAACAGAAAGTATAAGCCTGATCTGAACTTCTTTTTGTTATTGTTTTAAATGAACTAGTGTCGTAGCTTGTTCTGTTCTCGTTCATCTCCAATTCAGTAGTCACGGTTCGGTTTATTGAAAACTTTTTGGAGCGTTATTTAAAATATCAAGCTTTTATAACAGGGCCATTTTCTTTTCTTTTCTTTTTTCTTTTGTGTGTGTGTGTGTGTGTGTGTGTGTGTGTGTGTGTGTGTGTGTGTCGGCAGATTAAACGTTCAACAATGTAATTGTACAAACGACAGGAAATATTTTAACGATATTTTTTCAGGCTTTTCTAGATACCGTGGTTGCGTGTGTGATTTAAGTGTAATATTGTGCGAAATGCACAAGCACTTGTCTCGCGATATTAAATCTGAAATCGAATAGAGAACAACGAGAGCATTGCTAGATTCCTCGTGCCCAGTCCAAACTCAAACATGACGGCACTTATTATGAGTAAATTGCTTCTCTTCTTTTAGAAATTAGTAGACGTGTTTGAACGTATGTTTTAATAAATATAGACTGTTATGTGATGCTTGTTCTAGATGTATCTAATGCATGTCTGTTTCAGTAACCTACATATATAGAGCAGATTGTTATAGGTCACTGTACTGAGGCATCTCTGTAGGTTGGCTCCAGCACTCACTGTAGTCTTCTTGGCACCTTCTGACTGGATGATTTTGCCAACCATAATTAATATAGAGCTCTGCTGTTTGCAGGCAGAGATCACACTTATCAGAGTTCTCCTTTGCATCTGTCAGGATATGAAAGCGAGGAAAATGTTGTTTGGGCCTTTGGCAGGGATATGGCACTTTATTAAAATCAAACATTTTGATTTATTATTTTATTTTTAAGAAGCATGTGTCCAAAAGACTTTATCTGTTCAGTCAGTTTATCTGATATATTAATTTCATTCTTGACTACCGTACATGCATTAGGTGACATGAAAAATGTTTTTTTTAGGTGGATTTGTTTTTTGACAAATGTGACCCTGGACCACAAAACCAGTCATAAGGGCATTTTTTTACTGCAATTTATACATCATCTGAAATCTGAATAAATAAGTGTTCCTTTGATGTATGGTTTGTTAGGATATGACAATATTTGGCAGAGATACAGCTATGAAAATCTGGAATCTGAGGGTGCAAAAAAATACAAATATTGAGAAAATCTCCTTTAAAGTTGTCCAAATGAAGTCCTTAGCAATGCATATTACTAATAATAATACATTTTTGATATATTTACAGTAGGACATTTACAAAATATCTTCATGGAACATGATTTTTACTTTATTTTTAGCATAAAAGAAAAATAATTTTTTGCCACAAATATACCTGTGCGATTTATGACTGCTTTTGTGGTCCAGGGTCACAAATGTGAGGATTGGAAAATACTTTCTTTGCTGACACTTTGTTACTCTCAGACATGTTTTAGTGCTCTCTGTTTAACCCTGCTTTCCTTTCACCTCAGCCACCTCACCTCTCTCTCTCGCTCTCTCTCTCATGCACACACATTACATGGCAGGCACCCAACCATATCGGATCAGACGGTCTCTCTCCCTTCACTGGTTCATGCTCTGATGTGTTCAGCACTGCTTTTGTATGTCTGAATCAGTTGCTTGTCTATTGTTTGCCAGTGAGTTACAGTAAACAGTAGTACAGTGTTATAGTATGAGACATAATTTCATCTCGGATTAGCTCTTAATCTGGTAACATTGTTTAGTCTTCGACTCAAATTAGCCTATTTGTAAATGAGCAAAAACATATACACAATATTTCAATTGCACTTTATGGAACAGAACTCTGTTTGTCAGTATTTTCATTTACAGCGTTTAATGATACTGCAATACAAAAATATCCAGGATCAGGAAGTGTTTGATTTTATAAACGCACTTTTTACAAAAATTAACGAGAGCCATTGAGTTCGTTCGGGAACTTTTATTACTTCATCTTAAATCATTTAAATACAAAACCATTCCATGCTGTATACTTGACTCAAGCGCTCTGTTAAGTGTGACCTGAAGGCACTTCAAAACCCCCTTGACCTCAGACCCCCTCTCCTCTCACGCACACTACGTCTCCACAACATTGAAATCTGTGTGTCTTTGTGACCATAACGCACTGTCCACAGGCTTCGCTGTGATATACGAGGGTGTGACAACAGTATGGGTGCTATTTCTGACCCAACGAATAGGATGCCGGATTGTGTAAATCAATACAATGACTCCGGCTTCCACCCCTTTTTGGGCGAGCATATGACCCAGGAAACATTTAGCTCGTTGAAGGCCTCTTTGTTCTGAAGTTTCTTGCTCCCTCCCGTCTTGTTCTGAAGAGCGATTCTCCTGTCAGAATGGGCAGGCGTGCTGATAAAGGCCGTTTAACTGAATTGCTTTTAAACAAATTGATGATTTAGATTAAGGTCTTGCAGGTTTTCAGTCCCAATCTTTCAATTTCAATATGTAGTTTATGAATATTAATAAATGGGTGTTGTAATAGTTATATCAGTATTATGTTTTTAAAGTAAAATGACAGTATAGTGCTTTGATTTTACATGCGAGTAATTTAACCTTTGATTAATTGATTGAAATCACATTTTTAATTATTATTTTATAACTTTGTATTATTTTTAATACTATTTTATAGTATTTTTTTGGTTTATTATATTATTTTTATTTGTTTTATTTTAATATCTTAATATGGTTTCCTGTTTCTTTGATTGCTTCTCTTGTTGTGTATAAGAAAGAAAAAAAGTCTTGTGAAACACATTGCAGACAGTGCTGCCATCTTTGCATCATGCAGTGTATTTAATTAGAATCCCGCATTAATAATCCAGCATACTAATTTAAAAGAACGACATCACGGGACAACATTAGCGCGTCTTATGCGGCTAGAACATTTGTATGCCAATATTAATAGTACCAAGAGAGTTATTCACAGATTTGAATATATCAAGAGCTTAAGAGATTCTTAATTGAAGTTAATAGTCACTTCTTCACACTGATATTAATAATCCTATTATTCATTGACAAAAGGAGGTCAGCTCATCTTTATTTCATCATCATTCATGGACAGTTCCTTACACTGATCCCATCATCATTTTGCGACAGCTAGCGAAAAAAAAAAAAAAAAAAAAAAAGAATATCAAAAATGGATCTGAGCCAAAAGGCATCGCTAGGTCAAAGCACAGATTATCGAGTGCACTTAATGGAGTGGAGAAGTCAAATATAAATCATATTAAAGGCCCTGCCATTTAAGACAAGCAATATTAGCGTGGAGCTCGGCGCTGGTGGGGATTGCATTATACAAGATGGACACTTATTATGACATATCCCTTTCAGCTTCCTGCAAATGGATATCAAAATTGTCATTGAGTTTTCTTCCGAAGCGAATTTGGTTATTCCAGGCAATATGGCCACACTGCAGGGCTCCAAGTTAATTTTCTCTTGCCTATCGGCTGTCAGCCCCCTACCTCTCATGCTTTGAATTCTCTCCCTCCATTTGTTTTATTTTCCATGCTGTATTAGAAGCCTCCTCCTGGGGGGAAGTTTGGGAGAAGAGGACAAAATCCACTCTGTAAAATGTAAATTTTTTCTGGTATAGTGGACTAGATAGGCTAAGGCTAAACCTAAACAGTAACCCCCAAATGCAAGGGAGAGAGTGGAACATTGGAAAATTAATCACTTTTTTTTTCCCCCAAACAGCAATATGCGTTGTTGCTTGTCAGGTTCTCTGATTAATGGCGTGAATTTATTTGCATAGATTTAGCATTGATTTCATTAGTTTATTCAAAAAAGGACCTTTTGATTTGAATGTCCCTTAATCTGGAATCGTGCAAATTTGAAGATATTTTGAGGTGTGTTCACTTACAAGTTTGTGAGATCTAAATCACATATTCCGCATACAGTATGTGGGCGAATGAAAGAAATTTAACCCCCCAAAAAAAGTAATTTACTCACTCTCATCATGTCATTCCAAACCTTGACTTTCATTCTTCTATAGAAAACAAAAGAAGATAGTTAAAAAAATGTCTCCGTACATTGAAAGTCATTGGGGTCCCATGTTATTTTGAACCCCACTGACTTACATTGTATGGACAAAAATGAAAATGTCATACAGGTTTGGAATGACATGAGGTTGAGTAAATAATAACAGAAGTTTCATTTTCAGATGAACTGTCTATTTAAATTTCTATAACTTTTGAAAGTTTCCTGTGAAGCATCGGTTTCATTTTGCATTCAGTAAGCAGGTCCATTTGTTTTCATCTGTTTGTTTTCAAGTGGCGTACACAAACCCCAAGCTCGGTAAAACACCTTTAACAAGCGGCCGTCACAAGACACCGACCTCTTCAGCTCCCTGTGATTAATCTTAATGTCTTGGAGACATCCCATGTTTCGAGGTTGAGTCCGTAATCATTCGCTCACTGACCCGATGATACTCAACCAGAACATCCTCTCAACAGCCCCGTTGAGGACAATGCCTTGATGCATTTCAAATTAATTATACCGCCCTATTCTGAGAAGCACGTGTGCTCGACAGCCGGTTCTGGAGGGTGAAAACAAAGAGAAAGAAAGAGAGAAAAAGACGGCATTTTTTTCCCAGGTTGGGGGGCTCGGGTAATGAAATGCTGGTGGTTGAAGCCCATGATGAAATTAGGCCATGTAACCCAAATAAGGGATGAAGGCTTCATAATTGCCAGTCCTTGAGATCTGAGGTGCTGGGTGCCAACTGTCAGAGCTGGGCTAATGATGACAAATGTCTCTCTATGCAGATTGCAAAAGGGAGGAGAAAAGGTAGAAGGGGGGAAGAAGCCGCCGCAGGAGAGCGAGAATAAACCGAAAGAAAGTGAGCAAACTGCAAAGTAAGACAGGTGCTTTCTAGCGAAACGTCCCGCGAAGCGGTAAAGACTAGATAGAGCCTTCAAGAGGAGGAGGTTATGTTTTTTTTTTTTTTTTTTTTTTTAATGCTTTAAAGTGTAAGAACAGTCAAATCCATTAGATAAATCAGTGCCGAACTTGGTACGGCAGACATTTAAATTACATTTTTAATCTTTCAACAATAGCGTTTCAATGCATGCGTGACCTAAACTTGTTTTAATGTGGAGTTGCTGCCAAAACAAAATGCTAAAAATACCCAAATCGTTTGTAATCCTGCAAATCTCTGCTTCATATTTTATTGCTCCTAAATCGCTATCACAAAGAAACTCATAAATTTGTCTGCACTTATAGGTTAGCCATTGAAAAAGCAAGAACCTATAGTGATGCAGTGAGGTCCAGCTTTCCCCAATTTGTTGCATGAATGGCTTTTTGAAAAGGTTCCCACTTGCTACAAAAGAAGCCCCCTTTTTTGTTTGCCCTCTCCCCATCTGTGTCATCTGTTGTGAGGGGGGCGGTTTCTGTTCGAGGGAAGGGGCGGGATCGAGGGGGGCTCCCTGGTGACCGGGGCCAGTTGTTTTATGGACTCGACGTAGCGGCGCAGGCAGTTCATAAGTTGCCAGTTCCTTTGTGTAAGACGACAGGCTGACACGTGGGAGGCGACACGGCCATATTGACGTATATCATTTCCATTAATAACGTGGATGAGCCCCCGCCTCGTTTCCGCCTGCTGACTTATACAGAAAATCCCTCCACAATGACACTTAATTGACAATGTAAAATGAAGAGCTGATTTCGATGTTCTTTTATGGAGATGAGGTTTAAGACTTACCAAATGTATGTGGAATTAGGCAAAGCAGTCAGAAAGTTTGTTGCCGCTTTGATTAAAAAAAAGAAAATCTGAATCCTATCTTTAATGCTATAAACTCTAAATGTCTCTGGTAACAGAAGCAAGACTCTGTTTTCCATAATACTGCGACATATGGAGCTAGTGGCTGGTGTTTTATATTACACGCTCATTAACACCACATGAGCTGTTTTGTGACGCTGACACGTAGCCTCAGTGAAGGTTAAAATGATTGATATCCTTACCTCTGCTTTATGTGAAAGCCTGATTTTAGGGCCAAAGGAATTAGGCAGCTCATTTTATGGTCTGTGGTGCTTTTAAGAACAGGCAATGACAAAATAACTGACCAATTAATCGGTTAGCCTCTTTTAAACAAAGCTAGCATCCGATATTTACATTTTTGCTCTAGCCTATCTAACAGATTTAAAGGGGCAGATTTGTTGTTTAATCCTCAGAGGATAACTTTAGTACATAACTATTATTTACGTTTATATGTTGATTGGTAAACTTAAGCACTTTGGCAAACATTTTAGCACTTTGCTATGCTGCTAATGCTATTTAGCTTTTTTCCATCTGAATCACTGTCACATAAAGATCACAGACTCAAAGGCTTAATACATACAGTGGCCGCCTGTTCTAGTGTTTTGTTGTATTTTTGGGCTCCAGCTTGTGGCGGCTCTCGACCGGCCTCATTAATGTAGCGGTTGAGGTAGCTGGCTTTCATAATCAAAATTCAGTAGGTGTGTTTCAGCTCCTGGAGAGGGCAGAGGGAAGAGCTGACATGCCGCTTCCTGCCTTGAGGGCTCTCACTGCACGCTGGAACAGCCCTCAGGCTAAAAGAGCCATCCTGATGACCACGTGCTCTCAAACGATAAAACATTCAGCAGCCTAGGCTTTTTATATTCAGATTATTATTTTTTTTTAAATGCATGGATAAATCAACAAAAAATTACATATATAATCCTATGTATATGTTGGCTTATTGCTTTTAAAAACATTAGTAATTTTGCATTTTGCATTCACCAATGATAAAAGACACCAAATTTAAAATTAACAGTAACAATAATAATTAATGATAAAAGTAACTTTATTTAATAGTTGACTTGTATCATATTTTTGCCTTATTTTGATTTTTTTAAGCAAGCTAATTTATTTGATGAAATAAAGTAAAAATAGTAATATTGTGAAATGTTATTACAATTTAAAATATACATTACTTTTAAATATATATATATATATATATATATATATATATATATATATATATATATATATATATATATATATATATGGAGTAATGGCTGCCTAAACATCCTAAACATTAAGGTGCGATATCATTTTTAAAACATTTAATTTGGTGCTCAAGAAACATTACTAATTATTATTTATTCTTATTGATATATAGGAAGTTCAAAATAACATTTAGTGTAACATTAGTAACAATAATGTAACATTATAAATGTCTTTACTGTCACTTTTGATCAATGGAATGCATCCTTGCTGAAAAAGTATTAACTTCTTTAATAAAAATATCTTACTTACCCCAGACTTTTGAAATGTATGTGTGTGTGTATATATATATATATATATATATATATATATATATATATATATATATATATATATATATATATATGAAGTCAAAGTTATATGTATATGACACTGACTTCTGCACTGCTGAAATTCAAATGATTTTATTATTGTGTCAATTTGTCTGTTGGCGGGGTTGAGTGCGCACAAAAACAGGCGAAGGTGTTGACACCATCTGACAAACGAGGATTAGCCGTTTACAGAAGCTGTAATATGATAGGTCAAGGCAAGGAGACGCTTCCTCTACGACTCCGGCTTGGCGTAATGAATGATTGACAGGAGAAGGAGAAGCTGCCAGTCGGCGGCAGAGGTGCAGGCTTGATGGCTGCCGCAGAGCTCTGTGGATCCCTTGATCACGGTGGGCCGCTCCCCTTTCATCCGTGCCCACAACTCTGCCAGGAAAAGCTGCTTTTCCATCCCCCTCGTCTCTTTTTCATTTTTTTTTTTTTTTATTCCCCCTAATTTACACATTTAAGACATTTTTTTATTTGCTTATTTGCAATTCTCTTTTTATTTAATACTTTTTGGCTAGTGAAACTTCACTCCCACTTTCTCTCTACCTCCCCTCCCTCCCTCCCTCCCTCCCTCCCTCTCACTCTCTCTGAGTCTCTTTCTTTCTTCTCGGTTTGCCTTTGGGCGATGAACTAATTTCAGGCTCCATAATTGCAGCGTGTTGTACACCTGCCTGCTATTAATTCTCCCCCGTCATTCACTCTCTCCTTCTTAATGAGATATTATTGTAATTATTGTTATTATGGTGTTTGGCGTAATTAACGTGATTGATGTTTGTGCTAGGGGAGGGTTTATTTTGGCATTTGAATAGATGAGGGGATACTCCTCGATCACACAGGACGCGGCCAAGGTTCGATGGCTCATTCCTCTAGTCGTACATAATGAATCTAGTAAAGTTGAAGGGTTATATACAGGACAGTTCTACAGTTCTTTCTAAAATGTCACTCAAAGTATGAACCGAAGTTCTGGTTTGAATGGCGCACCGCATGTTGCTGTTTTAAGACTTGACTGGTAAAAGGCCAAACAATGGCCAGTGTGGAGCTTTGTTTCGATATGTCACTTAGACCCTGTGAAATTCAAATTTTTCCCCATCCTTCGAACGGAGGGCTGAGGCTTTTGCCCAGTCCGATTTTAGTCAACCTGTTGTGTTTGGGGGGAACAAAAAAGTTCTCAGTCCATTTGATCCCAATCCAATTGTTTTGGTATTTGTGGCTGATAGGAACACAAAAGGATAAAAGGCAGAAGGCCCAGAATCTTTCCTTCCAAGCACTGGCAATCCAATTAGAGGTTTGATAAGGACCATATTAAAGGGGCTTCATGCTAGAGGTTTTTGTAGTATTGTGGGTGTTTACATAAGCCCCCCAAAAGTAAGCTCAAGTCTTACAAAACCTCCCTTTGGAGATATTCAGTAACATCCTTAATTGGAAAAATGTCATAAAGCTGTGTCTATGTCAAAAATGTCTTTTTTTTAAAACTTTTATAAAAGGTTGTCTTTAGGGGTAAGGGCAAGACTAGTGCATAATAATTGATTAACTTTGTATATAAGTTTTCTATGTCGCTGAAATTATCGTTTTCCTTGCTGGTGAGAAGTATGAGTGCAAAAGCTAGGCAGATCTACAGTTTGCATGGATGTTTTGAACGAGCTATGGTCAATGTAACTTTTCTGTGCAGGTGTTAGATACCTGCTGTTTTAATAGGCAAATTCCCCTTGAGGTCTCATTATAGCCTATAGTCTGGGTCAGAAGAACAACCAATCTCTCACTTATATTCCCCTATAGTAGATGTCCTCACTTCATATTTATATAACATTTAGTTGAAACCCAAGTCTGCATTCCATAAGTCCTGAAGTTTAGATACCCAAGACCTTAGGACTTAATGAGCAACATATTTCAGGTTGCCTGGAGTTGCAGGGACCCTGTTCTTGACATTGCATGTGAGCTCCGGGGCTCACGAATAGCGGGGGCTTTTCCCAAGTCGAGGATCTTTGAGTGGGTGACAGCCATTTAACGCCACACGACCTGCGTCTCAAGAGCCACCGTCAGGGCCCTCTCCAATCCTGTTAAGTACAATTACTATTCATGCTCTTTCCATGCTGCTTTGAACTGAACTGCTCGAGCCCCATGTCCCCTGCAGAGCTTGGTTGTTGATCAAGAAACACACATTTTATCATAAATTTAACAGTTAAAAACACACAATCCAGAGGCTGACGATGGCTTATAGTTTGAGCTCTGGTAATAAATAACTGGTAATAAATAAACACACAAACCAGAATTTATCTACATTTTTAAGCAAAAAGCAGTGGCTTCTTGTAAACACATTTTGTCAATTCATAAATCTCGACATCATGAGTCTTGTTTTATCTTTTAAACATTTCTGTCATCATGTTTCCTCCCCAATAACTCCAGTCTTTCTCCTCTCAGAGTCTATTGAACGCCCCAGTGCATTCAATCGTGTTCAAAGGGAAAGCTGAAGAAAGGACGGAGCATAATGCTTAATAGGTGCTTTAGTAATTCTGAAGTTTTCATAGCTTAATCTGTTCTGAAAAGCTCGGCAGAGAGAAAAAGGCCCTGCAAATGGCCCTCAGAGTTAATTTGATGTGACTTCTGTACAATAAGGCTGGCTGAACGCTAGAAGACCATTCTGCCACGTTACCTTTTCTTCCATCCTCCTCGGACCCTTGGAAACCGTTGCCTAAATGTTTCATAAGACTGCCTGTGTAAGCCACTCAAGTATTCTCTTCCTACAATGCCTACTTTAAGACTATTATTACACTGTGCTTGAGCCAGAGGAGAGGATACAAATAGCAAAGCTTCAGTCTCTCTTTGTTGCAAGTCTGGGATTGGTTTAGCACAATCGGGAGAGTCGTTGTGTTCTAAACACACTCATTGTACGCCTCATTTCTCCCCTTTTGCCTTTTGTCTCGGCTTCCATTTTTGTTGATAGCAGAGGCCCAGACACAGTGTGTGCTTACTTTGGCGATTGCATATGAATAGATAGCAGGCCCAAGGGATACTATGAGAATGCTTTGAGACTTTGATTGCCAAAAAGAATTTCACCATCTGATGACTACTAAGACATTATTTTAGTTAAAAAAAAATGAAAAAAAAAAGTTATTTATGTACCGACAACAATTGTAAAAATAATTGTTCTCAAACAGGTTTCTCAGAATACTTCCCCTTCTGATATTGGTTGGGGAAACCGATAGTCCCGCACCTAAACTCAGGCCATTGGCTGAGTCAATGCTGCTGTATCAAGCTGGTCGGGATTGTTTCCATAGCGCCAATCTAATCTAAAATAACAATGATGCAAACATCATCAAATATGAGACAAATTCTGCAATAAAGCAGTTCTACTGTGTCATTATTCAACTCAAGTCAGATAAGTGGTTGTTTAGCTTGGTTAAATAACTGTAAAGTTTATCAATTGTGAAAATGAGTTTAATTCAGCTAGCAGCTCTACAGAAGACTATAGATTCATAAGTCAGTTCAATGTTGATTGAATTCAGTTCAATAAGTGTTGTTGCAATATTTGAAAATTATGAAGCAAAATTGATCCAGATAAAAAGCGTCATCATCCATCCCAATTCAATTCAAGTTTTGTTCTCATCCGAGAGTGTTAATGCAGTCAAATTGATAATATTACTAAATATTAAAGGTGCCCTAGAATGGAAAACTGTATTTACCTTAGCATAGTTGAATAATAAGAGTTCAGTACATGGAACTGACATACCATGGGCCTCAAAGACCATTGTTTCCTCCTTCAGTCAGGATCATTAATATTTACGCCTCCCCAAATTTGCATATAACCAGCCCATGTTCAAGGCCAGGCAGTATTAACATGGACCTGCACCGAATCAACAGAACTTCTGCAGGTATTGTGAAGATGAGGACAAAATGGCAGATCATGGATATAAATGTTATGTTCCAGGCTGTGCAGGGGATGCATGTGAGCACTTTTCATACCCTCTTCATACCATCCAGTCGGTCTGTGTTCTGTCACGACTCACGAGCAGCTTGTGCTGTTTGCGATTGTGTTAGCTGAATAACTACTTTTGTGTGAGCTACTGAAATGAGCCAATCAGAGCAGAGCTCAACATTATAATTCATGACCCTTCCAAATAAGGCAAATAAGGCCATTTAATTCTAGGGACATAGCCTAGGGTTGTAAATGGACATGTAAAACCGTATCTGGACAATTTTTGCCCTTAAATAAGCCACACACCCTCTATGTAGATATCAGAGAACAATAAGTCACTCATAAACAAATCAGTTGAGAGAAAGAATCATTGGCTCACCCATTAATGCGGTCACTTGTTTCATTCCTAAATGAATCAGTGTTTTGTACAAATCGGGTGAATGAATGGTTTAATGACTCGCTTATAAAGACAGTTATAACCTAAGGCTCAGTGCTATCACTTTCACTCAGCCAACTTTTGTAAAAAAAAATACATACTCCACTTTCAAGTAGTATTGATTGGGAGGTATGTCTTACACACATGCAAGCAAGTGATTCGTTTTGGAGCAATCCCAGAGTTTCTCAAGCGGAAATGACTGGAAAATAAAGATTTTATCCTACAGACCAAATCTCTCCCATGTGACATTCCACCATTAATCAAGATCTCATTTCAGCACAATCAATGAGAAAATGTCTATGATCCAGTATGGGAAACATTTACTCTTATGAGTAATAAATCACTTAAGAAACTTGCTGTCTTTTGTTTACTCAAATTACAAGCATTTCCCTTTTCAAATCAAGGATAGAGAAAAGGAAACTGCTAGAAATGTTAATCTCTATATTTCCCTCTGTTATATGGGAATGACCTTATGTGTTCAGAAGAGACAGCATGACTTAGACCTCCAGTTGAGATACGCTTTTATTAATGAACTAAGACAAAGTAGTGAAACCACTTCTATTTTCATTTTTTGCAAAAGAAAAATCTCTCTTCCTGTGTGCTTAGCGTATGTTGGAGCTAGCATGTCTAGGTCACTAACCCTGGAGAAAACAGCTTGCATTAATATGCTGTAATCCAGTGTAATTAGTCAAATAGCCGCACGCCAAGCAGATTGTCACAGGCTGTCAGCTTTGGCAGGCTTGCAAGATGGCCCGCTGTCCCGCTGGCCAGCAGGGATACCACCGAGAGCACATACACGTACGTAACACACCCTCATGCTTCAGCTTAGCGATCAACCCCGGGTCATCAGGGGAGATTTTGTAATTGTCTGCCTGCAACATTATGATCTACTGATTTCATTATGTAATTAAGTCTGAAACAACATGCACTGACTAGATTGTAAAACAAATAATGTCTAAAAACCCCAAGTAAAAGTAAAGAAAAAAAAAGATTATTATTCAATTGGTGCAAACTCTTCATCGTATTCTAGAAGACTGTTTTAATCTTACTGCATTTAACCATTATGAACTGGCATTTTAGTGTTCATTTAGTGATCAGTACTGTAAAATATACTGTAAGTTGTGTTTAAATTGTTTCAATACACAAAAATTGCAATTAAATGTGAGAATTAACTGCAATACTTGGTTTTACCATCAAATGAATTTAGTTCCCCCTTCCATCCTGTTCCTTTCAAGACTTCCTCCACCTCCATCTCTTCCTCATGGTGGGGAGTGATATGCAAAGTATGTGTGCGCATGAAATAAACACAGTCAAAATAATTATATCAACACCAGCCTTCTCCTCCCACTCCCGAAATCCTCTAGGAAGCGTTTGACATAAGTTGACGAGGGTTGTCTAACAGCCCCTTCAACGCCGCCCGGAAAACGTCTCCATGCGGCGCTGGATTAGCGAGGGTAAAAAGATTTAAACTATATAATTACAAGGGGATCAAGTGCAAATTATCTACCATGCTCAACAGCCAGATTACCCTCCTCTGTTTCCCTATGACTTACCCCTGAGGATGAAAGCAACACCCCTCCCACTCAACGCAGAGACTTCGTAACATACACATTCTAGTGCTAGCAGCTAATATTTTTTTACTTAAAGACATAGTTCACCCAAAAATGAAAATTTTGCACATGATTTACTCACCCTCAAGTCATCCTAGGTGTATATGACATTCTTCTTTCTGTCAAATACAATCTTTACTGTCAAAAATACAAAAAATGTCCCGGCTCTTCCAAGCTTTATAATGGCAGTGAATGGTTGATTTGTTTTGAAGTCCATAAAAGTGCATCTCTCCATCATAAAAGTAATCCACACGGCTCCAGGGGGTTAATAAAGGCCTTCTGAAGTGAAGCAATGCATTTGTGTAAGAAAAATATCCATATTTAAAACTTTAAAACTAAAATACTTATTTATATTAGGTCCCACTTTATATTAGGTGGCCTTAATTACTATGTACTTACATCAAAACATAAGTACAATGTCCTTATTGTGTTCATATTGTATTGCAATACACTTTTGCTGATATTGAGGTGGGATACGGGTAAGGTTAGGGACAGGTGTGGTGGTATGGGTGAGTTTAAGGGTAGGGTTAGGGACAGGTGTGGTGGTATGGGTGAGTTTAAGGGTAAGGTTAGGGACAGGTGTGGTGGTATGGGTGAGTTTAAGGGTAGGGTTAGGGACAGGTGTGGTGGTATGGGTGAGTTTAAGGGTAAGGTTAGGGACAGGTGTGGTGGTATGGGTGAGTTTAAGGGTAAAGTTAGGGACAGGTGTGGTGGTATGGGTGAGTTTAAGGGTAAGGTTAGGGACAGGTGTGGTGGTATGGGTGAGTTTAAGGGTAGGGTTAGCGACAGGTGTGGTGGTATGGGTGAGTTTAAGGGTAAAGTTAGGGACAGGTGTGGTGGTATGGGTGAGTTTAAGGGTAAGGTTAGGGACAGGTGTGGTGGTATGGGTGAGTTTAAGGGTAAGGTTAGGGACAGGTGTGGTGGTATGGGTGAGTTTAAGGGTAAGGTTAGGGACAGGTGTGGTGGTATGGGTGAGTTTAAGGGTAAGGTTAGGGACAGGTGTGGTGGTATGGGTGAGTTTAAGGGTAAAGTTAGGGACAGGTGTGGTGGTATGGGTGAGTTTAAAGGTAAGGTTATAGGGACAGGTGTGGTGGTATGGGTGAGTTTAAGGGTAAAGTTAGGGACAGGTGTGGTGGTATGGGTGAGTTTAAGGGTAGGGTTAGGGACAGATGTGGCGGTATGGGTGAGTTTAAGGGTAGGGTTAGGGACAGGTGTGGTGGTATGGGTGAGTTTAAGGGTAGGGTTAGGGACAGGTGTGGTGGTATGGGTGAGTTTAAGGGTAGGGTTAGGGGCAGGTGTGGTGGTATGGGTGAGTTTAAGGGTGTGGTGGTATGGGTGAGTTTAAGGGTAAGGTTAGGGACAGGTGTGGTGGTATGGGTAAGTTTAAGGGTAGGGTTAGGGACAGGTGTGGTGGTATGGGTAAGTTTAAGGGTAGGGTTAGGTGTAAGGGAAGGGTCAACAGTGTAATTATAAATGCAACTACAGAAATTAATCACATATGTAATAACGTGCAGGTAATTTTTAAAATGTAAGTACAAATATAAAAACATGTATGTACACAATAAGTGCATTGTATCAAATTAATCATTTAAATGTTAGTACATAGTAGTTAAGGCCACCTAATATAAAGTGAGTCCTAACTAGCTTCCGACAGACGGCCTACACAAAGTCGACTTGCGGCAAAAGAGTAACCCCTGATGCGACATATGACACAGGATGTAGGAGTATCGCAAGCTTTGACGCCTCTCGCAGTTCAAAATATAGGGCTGGGCAACAAACTGAAGCCCTTCTTCTCTTAAAGAAATCCTCCGTCATTTCTCTTTAAAATTTCTCGTTTTAGACTTCTAATTCATGACCGGTGTTTTGATTTGCTCTATCCTCTGCGCTTCTGCGTTCGTCAATACGTCGTGCGTCAGGTCAGCAGTTAGTCTTTCGCTGTAAATCGATGTATACGGCCAGCTGTCGAAAGCTAGTTATTTAATTGATAACATTTTAAATATAAATATTTTTGTGTGTGTTTTTTTTTTTTATTATATTATTTTGGAAGGATGGCTTTGTGGTGTCACGACTGATAACCTCAAAAGTGCATCTGTTGGCACTGGGGAGGAGGCCTTTGCAGTTTGGGTGGATATTATTAGATTCTGGGAGAAAAGAATAATAGATGAAGGTGTGATGTTCAAGGAAAGTTGTAGGGTGCAAAAACTGTGTATTGTACAGCCCCCTCATATTTCCAGATGCATTTTGTGTAATACTGTATATCTATTGCATTATCTACACTACATCAATATGTGCTTGTTAAACAGTTGATTTCCAAACCATTGGCATTAATAGAGACTTGGTCCTCCATTTTCAGCAATAAAACTCTGGAATGGTTTTCCACTAGATGTTAGAACATGGCTGCAGGGATTTGCTCCCATTAACAAGCATCAGTGAGGTCAGGCACCGAAAATTCCTCCAAAAGATGTTCAGGTCTGGCCTTTGTGCAGATTAGGCAAGTTTTTCCACTGAAGTACCTCTATGGACATCTCCTTTTATTCTCAGGCTAATTTTGATGCTGAAACAAAAGGTATGTGCAATACAGAACATTTTAGCCTGAGGAGATTGTTAGCCTTTTGTTTGATTTAAAGCATCCAATATAACCGAATTAGTTAAACTTGTTCGTTGGTAGGGGATCTCCAGATATTTTTGGCCATGTACTTTTTCTGTTTCAGTTCCACCTTAATGCTTTTCCATGAGATGAGTGCAGAGCTTTGTTTGTGATTTCTCTGTCAGGCTGAAGAGGCTATTCATCATACCAGTGCGATTCCAGTCATCTTAAGCGTGATGAGTCTCTTAAGAAGGGCTATTAGTGAGGGCTCAGCAAATGGACCCCATAGAAAATTACACTTCGTCTTTTTAAAAAGCCCTTAACACAAGCCCTCTCAAGCTGTTTATCTAGATTAGTGTTAACCACGTGTGTATATATGTGCCTACGGGGACATTTATATGCCTCTTTCTGCTCATTGTTTCCATTTGTAGCCATTTTGGTTTTTAATGAGCTTCTCATTTCCTACAAACCAATATTTAATGGAAAACAAAATGGCTCAACCGCAAGATTTCACCATCACCAACATATCTGTTTTCATGGCACGCACAACCTCAAGAGCATGCCTGAAATATGGCCCTTGCAGCAAAACCATTATTGACAAACTGGGTTGGACATATTAGGCAGTGATCTGAGCAGCGAGCAGAGCTCATATTCATCCGTTTATCACTGCAGTCTCGCTTCGCGACTGAAACCGTGTCACCCCGACACACGCTCTCGCATACCCTAAATGTGTGTTGACAGTGATTATGCAAAAACCACATCCTCTTTCCGGAGATACCTGCTCGGGGAGCCATTCCCCTTTACTGGGGCTGAAAAATGGATTCCGTGAGGAGCGTCCAATGAGAGGCTTCTGATAATCTGAAGGAATTTTAAATTTTGCTTATTTTCACCCCTTTGAGCACATGTCACAAACAGGAGAGATCAGATGGGAAATACACCCTTTGATGTGAGTTTGTGCGTGTGTGTGTGTTTTCCTTTCAGATGAGTGTTTCTCATCTTTTAAAAGGATATACTGAAACATCTGGTAAACAGTTTGAGATTTAGATCAATGAATTTCACAAATCATGCTTTGGTTTTATTGCTTATTAACATGAAGCTGAAAGAGCTCAGTCTTTTTCCCCTTTTATTAATGTTTAATTATCCTTTATGCATTAAAATAAATTATACTCAACGATGCTCCAATTGCTTAACGTAGTGGGCGTCACAATGTATTCAGACATTTTTAAGTGAAATGTCAAAATGTTTTATATAGGGCTCGACATTAACTTTTTTGCTCACCAGCCACTGTAGCTAGTGGTATTTCAAAGTTACTAACCACTTAGCATTTTCACTGCCCACAATTTTGACATCGATACCATGGGTAAAAACTGCCATATAGATATATATTTTATAATATTATCTCATAATTTGGCAGCAGGTGTATTAGGCTGCTGTCACTTTAAGACCTGACACACAAATCCATTATACTGTACACATGCATTTACTTTCTCCAATTTTTATGTTCACTTTAAAACATAACTGACTGTTTACATTATAACTGTTTACATGATTACTCTCCAAGACCAGCATTTTAACATTGTTTTGTGTGTAAATGACTGTTTAAGTGCAATAAGCAGTGAAAAAGGACTCAATTTAGTACTGAGAGGCGGCTTTATGTGTGCGTACAGGTATGAGTACAAAATCTGCGGGAATGAGTAAAATTATGCGCAATCCCACTCCAAAATTCAAGCCCTGTAACACCAAGAATATTCATGCAGAGGAAGCGAAACGAGTGAGTGAGGGGAGGCGGGTTTGTGTGTGTCAGCCCGCTGTTGGAGAGATGAGAGAGCAAGAACGCGTATATATATATATAAACACATACACTTATACTTCCCAGCCAAAAAAAAACGCTGTTTGGATTTAAATAGGCAAATGCTTAAGAGTTGGATGGAGTCTATGATTGGATAATCATTGCAGTGATTATTATGTTTCTAGCATGACCAAAAATGTATGCACCTCTTGATGGTGCATACCTCTTAACATCACAACATTTATTTCCATCAAGAGGTGCATCAATTTTTGGTCAAGGTCTTGTATTGACAATGTAAGCGTCGAGTAAAGTCTCCTCCAGCACATCCCAAAGACTTTCAATGAGTTTAAGGTCTGGACTCGGAGGTGCCAATGATTCTTCATGCTCCCTTCCCAACCATTCTTTCACAATTTGAACCTGATGAATCTTGACATTAGCCGCGTTTCCATTACCTTTCAAACTGCGCAAATTGAAATTGCGGATTGAAAATACGCCCAATGGAAACAAGTCAATTTCGCAAAAGTTTTTACACTTGTATGAGGCGATTTTTCAGGCAATTCGAAAAAGGAATATTTCGCATTTAGTGGCATATGCATAAGTCGATCATTCTTTAAAGATGATGCAGTATGTCTGGACAGAAGACGAGACAGAATTCTTTATTAAACTCATAAAAGACAAAAGAATTATGGGAATACTGGATTCTAAATAACAAAGAAATGCGACAATTTATCAAGACCTTTAAGCAGATAGGTGGGAGAAACACACAGAAACACCTCATATGTGGCCGCTCCCAAGTATAAGGGACTTTCCTTGCCATTAATGCTTGGATAAAACACCTACGTCTCCTTCAATTAAAAATAATGGCTAGTGCGCTGGCTAGGTTATACATAAACATCCGTTGCCATGATTTTTGGAATGACTTATTGCAAGATGATAAAAATAGGCTTTAGTCACACATCATCGGTTAATGGTAACGGCGTCAATTCGCAGTAGTTCTTTATTGACATTTAGAAAATATTGCAAAAGTTTTGCACAAAATGGAAACGCGGCTACCGTTACCTTAGAATATGGCCATGATGTGTCTTCCTGCATGGTTGTTTAAGAAATGAAAAGCTACACACTCCATCAATTAGGGTTAGAAGAACTGTATCCAAACAGCGACTTTTTTTCTTTTGGCAGGCAGTACATACAAAAAAAAAAAGAAAAAAAACTAATATTGCAACATATTACATTTCTTTTAAAAAAGACCTGTTTTCTCTTTTAATATATTTTCAAATATACACTCTAAAAAATGCTGGGTTAAAAACAACCCAAGTTGGGTTGAAAATTGACTAACCCGGCAATTGGGTTGTTTTAAGCAAACATTTAACCCAACTGCTGGGTTAAAACAACCCATTTACTGGGTTGAAACAACCCAAACGCTGGGTTAGTCCATTTTCAACCCAGCTTGGGTTGTTTTCAACCCAGCATTTTTTAGTATAATTTATTGCGGATGAAGCAGCTGAATTTCCATAAGCCATTAGTCTTTAGTGTCACATGATCCTTCACAAATCATGCTAATATGCTGGTATGGTGATTAAGAATATGGTTAATGCTAATATGCTAATATGGTGCTCAAGAAACAGTTCTTATTATTATCAAAGTTAAAAACAGTTGTGCTGCCTAATACTTTGGTGAAAATGTGAGGCTTTTCAAATGAACAAAAAGTGAATTAGAACACAGCTTTGCATAAATGATTAGAAACACTTCATTACGAAGTCATTTTTTAAAGCACATGTATGGGGACATATTGACCAAAAATGCTTTCATTTCTTTGCTTGTGATGTAAATTAAGGTTGAAAGGGCAGCAGCAGCGGAAGACATATGCAAGCATGAATTTGGCAGCAACAAGGCTAGGTGGAAGGGCACATGCACACACACACACACACACACACACACACACACACACACACACACATCCATACACATAGTGAGCAGACTGGAGTAGTCACACCTTGTCATCCTGTGCTTTTTCTCCTGAAGCCAGAAGCCAACAACAGCCGGCGGTAAACAGTCCAGATCCCCACCTGTTCAAAAACAGGCCCTTTGGTAAAGACTGTCACATACTGTGCTGGTCTTTCCTCTCTACAGCTATACAATGCCACAGCATGTCTGCTTTCAAACTCAGCTGCCCCTTACACCAGACACACTGTACCCTGCAGTAAAGGCCTTTTACAAGCTACAAAAGTCAGTCAGCCTTTTCTTAATGTGTCCATTACAGCCGTTGAGTGGCAGTGATTGTTTTAAAGGTCTGGTTAATTTCTGTTTAATCTCTTTAAAGGAACAGTCCGTCCCAAAAATAAAAATGGTCATCAGTTCACCCAAGGTTCTCACGTTTCATAATTGAATGAAGTTTTAATATGCCGAATTGCAAATGAGATTTGAGAGCTAGTTTTAGGTTCATAGTTCTAGGTTTTCGGTGAATACTGATTTTGATCTATAATATGGCTTCAGAAGATTTGAAATGTATGGCATGTCAGACATGTTCACTGTAAGTTTGAATGCACTTAAAAGTTCATTTTCAGCCAGATTAAAGCAATAATTTGATAATAAATAAAAATATTATTATTAGTATTGAGTATCTATGTAGTCATATGAGCAATAAACGTGAGTTTGACATTGGAACAAGCACCATGTGCATTTTTCCAAATGTGTTCCACAGAAGAAGAAAAAAATGGGTTTGGAACAACATTTGTGAACCAGATTATAGGTTTTTCTTTAAAAACAAAACAAACAAAAAAAACACATTAGGATATTAAGTAAAGATCATGTAGATATTTTGTTAATTTCCTACCGTAAATATATAAAAAATATATTATTATTAGCAGTAGTAATATGCATTGCTAAGGACTTAATTTGGACAACTTTAAAGGCATTTTTCTCAATATTTAGACTTTTTTGCACCCTCAGTTTCCAAATTTTCAAATACTTGTATCTCGGTCAAATATTGTCCTATCAAACCATACATCAATGGAAAGCTTATGTATTAATCTGCCAGATTACGTAAAATCTCAATAAAAAAAGTTGCCCGTATGACTGGTTTTATGGTCCAGGGTCACATTTGGGTTAGTAAATGATGAAAGAGTTTTAATTGTGGGTGCACTGCTCCTTTAAATGTATCTATGTACAGATAAAATGACTGTTAGACTGTGGGGTTTGAACCTCTTTAGCTCATATATAAATTTTCTCTCGCGCACCATAGGGAGTAGTCACCATTCTTGAGATGAGACAAGTGCTCTCACTTTCTGGACACATTTTCCCCTCTCTCATTCCACACACACGCATTGAGTCCCAGCAGTGGAAGCCTATTAGACAAATCTGCAGAGAGCCCAGCAGAGGTGCTATGATGGCAGGTTGTCAGTGCGACAGACGACCGGCTTTATAAACATATCAGTCATGCTGGCTGTTATATCCCCGGCCAGACTCAGCACACATTTGACATGGAGAGGGATTGCACTCATCTCTCGAGGGGCTGTGTGAAAAATTGTGTCCGGTTTAAAAATGACGGATCTTTTTGATATATTCACCCCTGTCATAACGCTCCATTCGGCGGGCAGTTCGGGGCGTCCTTTGAAGAATAAGAATGGTGAAAAAGATTTGGCTTGGATGTCATGCTCAATAATGGCTGTTAACACCAATAAAAGGAGAAGAGTTGTGGGGCCAATTGTCAATAGGGGCCTGGTGTTTATTTACAGAAGCCAAATTTATAAATTGTATTGACAACAAAACAGTTGAATTATTCCACTTATGCATTGCAATAGACATGTTAGTATGCATCTGTTAGAAACCTTTTACAACCCTAACAGCTGCATATTCAGCATACATAACCATCCAAACGTGTGCTAGGTAGCTGTGCGGCCCTGTGTGTGCGCTGACAGGCCGTGAGCAGTGAGGTAAAGGCCTGGAGCCTGTTCCTGCTCGGCTGCTGCTGGTGTGATTAGATTGGGGCAGAAGCCTCCAGCTGGCAGGCCTGTCTGGGACCCGGGGCCGCTCGTCCCTGACACTCGTCACCATTGTGACACCTCTGACAGGCAGCGGACAGCCCAGCCAGACAGGTTCATTAAGCCCCATTTTTTACAGCTGGGCCTCCGTCTCTCTCTCTCTCTCTCTCTCTCTCTCTCTCTCTCTCTCTCTCTCTCTCTCTCTCTCTCTTTTTCTCTCTGTTTCTCCACGATGAGAACAAAAAGACGGGAGAGAATAACGACTGCACTTTGTCAGAGACCTCTGTGTCTACAGGGGCACTGGCTTAGTGATGTTTGATGCGCCAGCTCTGTTGTTATGACAAATTTTTTTTCTGATGTGACCTATTTTGAGACACTATTTCTCCAGCAGTATCTTTTGTTGTCGGCTAACCCTTTGGCCTGTGCTTTGTCACAGGAAGAGACAAGCAACGACATGTGTAGATGCATATACATTTGAATATGTCCACTGAAACACAAAGAGGTCTTGTATTTTTTTATTTATGTTTTATTATTATTATTATTGGGGCAAGCACCTGTCAGATTTTGTTGAGATGTAAAACTTCTTATTTGAATTATTATTATTATTATTATTATTATTATTATTATTATTATTATTATTATTATTATTATTATTAATAATCATAATCATAATGATTTTTTTATAATTGTTGTATTAATAAATATTTATTTAGTTTTTAGAATTATATTAATAATATGTATTATTATATTATTATTAATAATAATAATTATTATTATTAATAATAATAATTATTATTATTATTTTAGCATTATTATTGAAAACATGATTTTATCATTCATAATTAATAATGTGTTATTATCATTAGCATATGTGTTATTATTATTATTATTATTATTATGTTGGTTAACGTATTACTGTTTATTATTATTATTATTATTATTATTATTATTATTATTATGTTGGTTAATGTATTACTGTTTATTATTATAATTATTATTATTATGTTGGTTAATTTATTATTGTTTATTATTCGTATTCTTATTATTTTGGTTAATTTAATATTGTTTTATTTGTATTGCTATTATTATTATTATTATTATTATTATTATTATTAAATATTGTTATTATTATTGTAATAATGTGTTTTAATATGTATTCAGTTGTTTTTATTATTGTAATTTGTATTGTTTTTATGATTAATATGTTTGTTGTTGTTTTTGTTTTTGCGTTATTATTGAAAACATGATTGTTTTTATCATTATCATTATCATTCATAACTCAACAATTAATAGTGTGTTATTATTATCGCTATATAGTTAATATGTGTATCACTATGCATTCAGTTGTGTTTATTATTATAACAATTACTCATTTGTTTTTATTTCTGTTTTTATGATTCATACATTTGTCATTATTATATTAATAATATGCTTTATTATTATTATTATTATTATTATTATTATTATTATTATTATTATTATTATTATTATTATCAACATCATCATTCTTATGTATTTTCGGATTGTTGAACATGATAGTTTCCCTTCATTCTTTTTTTCTAACAGCTACTATTGTTCTCTCAGCATGTGGGAAGTCATTGAACCTCAAATGCCAAATCTCTTAAATGGTTCTTCTAACTGCCTATCCACTAAACTGCTGTTTTCCTTACAACCTGTATCTACGACAGCTCATTGAGTTTAGGCCTGTCAGGGTGTCAACCTATCTGTATATCTAATGCTGGTTGTTGGTGGTTTGTTTGGAGTACCTACAGTGGTGGATGGTGAGCATAGATATAATCCTTTTTTAATTGATCCCCAGAGCCTCTGAAGTGACAGGAGGCTCTTCTGTGTCAGCGCGGAGCATTATTCTGGGAAGAAATGAAGCAAGGCCAGTCTGGTTGGTGGAGGCTTTCGGTATCTCTAAGGATAAATTATGTTTAGGTCCTAACCTTAACCGATTCCCATTCACAGTTACTGTACACAATGTCCCAAACCTATCCTCCACCACAAAACCTTTCTTCACCTTTGCACCTACCCAGAATGGGCTCTTATCTATGTGCCACAAGGCATTCTCTTTTTGGGGCTTGAAGAATGTGAATGTGTACACATGTGTTTGTGTGTGTGTACCTCTCGGTCTGTTAAAGTGGTAGGTGGGGAATGGAGTTTGGCTCATTCTCACTTGTCAGGATGAAGCTCTTGATCCAGCCTCCGAGGTCTCTGGGGGTCTCAGAGGAGAAACTCACTAATGATCATCCTCTTGCCCCAGCCCTGTGTTAGTATGGATTATTTACGCCCGCCTTACCCCCGTAGGGACTGTGTTCCAACAGCACAGTAAGAGCGAGTGAGAGAGATGTGTCAAACAAAATAGAGGAGAGGTGGAAAGATGGCCTTTTGCATCATCAACAGAAAGCAGCATCTTGCGTCTTTTTTAGAGATGCCTCCATTTTGAGAAGCCTATCAAAGGCTTGGCCTGTCACTCAATGGATTCCAGCCAGCATTTTTGACGGGAATGGAATGTTTCGCAGTGCTCCGTCAAAGTGGTTTCATGGCATGATGATTGGAGTGACAATCAAACCGCAACTACGGAATGTGTTTCCCGAGCAACGATCATAACACGTGTGACACCGTATTGAAAAACAGTCTGGAATATCTGTTGGATTGCAGTTCAGTTAACGAACCTCTTTCCTTTCGCCTGTGCGTAGGTGCTGGTCTACTCTGAGGGGCTTCACGGCAAATGGATGTTCAGCGAGATCCGAGCAGTGTTCACCCGACGCTTCCTGCTTCAGAACACAGCGCTGGAGATCTTCATGGCCAACCGAAGTAAAACTCTCCTATGTGTTTTCCACTTTTTGAATACAAAAACAATGACCACTCAGATCTCTGTCCTGCTGAAAAGTTTTCATAACTTTCTAAACCAGCAAAACATGCTTGGTCAACCAGCTTCAAAAAGTCTACACTGGATGACCAAGTTTTATGGGTAATACATAACAATAAGGTTCAATTTGTTAAGATCACTTAAAGGTGCAGTGTGTAGATTTTAGTGGCATCTAGTGATGAGGTTGTGAATTGCAATCACCCATGGCTCGCTCACCCCTCCCTTTCGAAGCACATTTAGAAGCTACAGTGGCCGACACAGGACAAAAATGTTGTCGTAGGAGAGAGCAGAGAGTGACTAGCGCTCCGTAGACAAGTTTGTCCGTTTAGGGCTACTGTAGAAACATGACGGAGCAAAATGGCGGACCTGAAGATGGAAATGGCTCATTCTACGGTAATAAAAACATAACGGTTCATTATGTGAGGTCTTTATACACCACTGAAAACATAGTTATGTATATTATTGCATTTCTTCAATAAATCATAAATACTACACACTGCACCTTTAATACATTAGATATCATGAACATTTGACAGCATTTATTATATATTATAACAGAATATACAGTATATATTTATGAAGGATCATGCGACACTGAAGACTGGAGTAATGATGCTGAAAATTCAGCTTTACCATCACAGGAATAAATGACATTTTAAAATATATTCAAATAGAAAGAAAATGGCAGAAAAATGTTTGTACTATGTTTCTCATTAAATAATTGGAACCTTGGTGTGAGCATGAGACTACTTTCAAAAACATTTTATAAAATGTACTGAGCCCAAACCTTTGAATGGTAGTGTATAATTTGATATGATATTTTAGTATATGCACATGAACTAATATTAATAAATTGAAACTTATTGTAATCTGTTATCATTTTACAGGTGAACATGACTATATGCTGGTTCACCAAACAAGCATAAACCAGCATGGAAATTCATAGTTCATAGTGCCATTGATAAAATTCACATGACCCAGGATTTTTATTTTTATGGATAAATCCCCATCTACAGGCCCAATAAGTGGGCTATACTAAACTACAAAGGTGTAGTATAAAATATCTACAGTCAAAATGAAAGTAGACCAAAATCTGATCTCTTAGACAATGTGATTTGTCCTGTGACAGACAGGTTTGGCTGAACTACTCAGAAAATGTTTTGAAAATTTATAATAAATCAATCTAAAATCAATCAATCATCTTCATTGGTGGAATAGTTTCATTTTTTTGTCATTATAGTGCATTATAGTGCCATATAGAGTAACAGACCTCTGTGCTAAGATTTGCCAACTCTTTTCTTTATATAATAATTGTCCTCAAAATTGAAAAACGTGTGAGACTGAATGATTTGCTAAGCAGCATTTGTTTACCTGTTCTGAAGTTTGTGGAAATATTTACTCATATTTGGATTTACTCTACTGTAGGCCTTTGTTTAACATGTGACGTCATTGCCTCCCTCAGCGTCCGTCATGTTTAACTTCCCCGATCAGGCCACAGTGAAGAAGGTGGTCTACAGTCTTCCTCGCGTGGGCGTCGGCACAAGTTACGGCCTTCCCCAGGCCAGGCAAGTCTGTTTCTAGTTCTCTGGAACACCTGCACGTGGTTGCCATTCAAAATATTGTTCAAAACAATGTTTACTCCATCTTTATTTTGTTTAAAAGTCTAGCATGATGACCACATCAAATGTCAGAAACGATTGATCCTGAGTGTACTCCTTTGCTGTGCAACTGTTTGGAATACTTTGAGGTAGAGGTAGTTACTTGCGGCATGGGTGTTTTTGCATGTTTGTCCCTGACTGAACCTACCAGATAAACCCATATTCTTTAGCGTACTTCAAGTGAAATCCATGCTAGTTGTCACAATAAGTGTGCATATGTAGACAAGTATACACAACTATCAACTAAACATATAGCATATAAGGACATACACTGATGAGCCAAAAACATTATGACCAGTCACAGGTGAAACGAATATCGTTGATCATCATCTCCTAACAAGGTCACAAATTAAGGTCTGGGGAGATTAGATGATATCTGAGCGACTTCGATAAGGGCCAAATTGATATGGCAAGGCGACTGGGTCAGAGTATCTCTGAAACGGCAAGGCTTGTGGGTTGCTCAGCAGTGGCGAGAATTTACCAACAGTGGTCCGAGGAGGGACAAACCACAAACCAGCGCACAAGGCTTCATTGGCTCATCGATGCACGAGGGCAATGAAGGCTATCCCGTCTCGTCTGAGCCAACAGGTCTACTGTGGCACAAGTTACAATTTTTTTTAATGATGGCTATTGCAGGGATGTGTCACAACAACCTGCGAATGGGACTGTGTAGCTGCAGACTAATCACAGTGCCTATGATGGCCCCTTTCCAACGTCGAAAGCGCCTACAATGGGCACACGAGAATCCTAACTGGACCTTGGAGCAGTGGAAGAAGGTCGCCTTGTCCGATGAGTCTTGTTTTCTTTCATCACATGGACGGCCGTGTATGTGTGTGCCGTTTACCTGGGGAAGTGATGCACCAGGATACACTGTGGGACGACGACAAGCTGGTGGAGGAGTGTGATGCTCTGGGCAATGTTCTGCTGAGAAACCATGGGTCCAGCCATTCGTGTGAAACAAGGCACCCACCTATACATTGTAGCAGACCATGTACACCTCTTCATGACAATGGTGTTTTCTGGTGGAAGTGGCCTCTTTTAGTAGGATAATGCACCCTGCCACACTGCTCACATTGTTCAGAAATGGTTTGAGGAACATGATGAAGAGTTCAAGGTGTTTCCCTGGCCTCCAAATTCGTTGGAAAGATTTCAATCTAATTGTGCATCCGTGGGATGGTGCTGTTTTGGCAGCACATGGAGGACCATCGGTGTATATATACATACATACATACATACATACATACATACATATATATATATATATATATATATATATATATATATATATATATATATATATATATATATATATATATATATATATATACACTAAAAGGATTATTAGGAACACCTGTTCAATTTCTCATTAATGCAATTATCTAATCAACCAATCACATGGCAGTTGCTTCAATGCATTTAGGGGTGTGGTCCTGGTCAAGACAATCTCCTGAACTCCAAACTGAATGTCAGAATGGGAAAGAAAGGTGATTTAAGCAATTTTGAGCGTGGCATGGTTGTTGGTGCCAGACGGGCCGGTCTGAGTATTTCACAATCTGCTCAGTTACTGGGATTTTCACGCGCAATCATTTCTAGGGTTTACAAAGAATGGTGTGAAAAGAAAAAAACATCCAGTATGCGGCAGTCCTGTGGGCGAAAATGCCTTGTTGATGCTAGAGGTCAGAGGAGAATGGGCCGACTGATTCAAGCTGATAGAAGAGCAACTTTGACTGAAATAACCACTCGTTACAACCGAGGTATGCAGCAAAACATTTGTGAAGGCACAACACGCACAACCTTGAGGCGGATGGGCTACAACAGCAGAAGACCCCACCGGGTACCACTCATCTCCACTACAAATAGGAAAAAGAGGCTACAATTTGCACAAGCTCACCAAAATTGGACAGTTGAAGACTGGAAAAATGTTACCTGGTCTGATGAGTCTCGATTTCTGTTGAGACATTCAGATGGTAGAGTCAGAATTTGGCGTAAACAGAATGAGAACATGGATCCATCATGCCTTGTTACCACTGTGCAGGCTGGTGGTGGTGGTGTAATGGTGTGGGGGATGTTTTCTTGGCACACTTTAGGCCCCTTAGTGCCAATTGGGCATCGTTTAAATGCCACGGCCTACCTGAGCATTGTTTCTGACCATGTCCATCCCTTTATGACCACCATGTACCCATTCTCTGATGGCTACTTCCAGCAGGATAATGCACCATGTCACAAAGCTCAAATAATTTCAGATTGGTTTCTTGAACATGACAATGAGTTCACTGTACTAAAATGGCCCCCACAGTCACCAGATCTCAACCCAATAGAGCATCTTTGGGATGTGGTGGAACGGGAGCTTCGTGCCCTGGATGTGCATCCCACAAATCTCCATCAACTGCAAGATGCTATCCTATCAATATGGGCCGACATTTCTAAAGAATGCTTTCAGCACCTTGTTGAATCAATGCCACGTAGAATTAAGGCAGTTCTAAAGGCGAAAGGGGGTCAAACACAGTATTAGTATGGTGTTCCTAATAATCCTTTAGGTGAGTGTATATATATTAGGGGTGGGGATTGCCAGAGGCTCTACGATACGACATTATCGTGATACTTTAAGCCACGATACGATATTATTGCAATTTTATTTTTTAATTGAGATATCCTGAGTATTGCAATAACATATTAATACGGCCATTATGTATGACCGTGCGCATTTTACGTTCACTTGGCGCCAGTTGGGGGGCAATTGCTTGAATGGTGTTGTTCTTCTTAATGAAAAACAAACAACAAAACAGTACAATGACAAACTCACTTAAATGGGTGCTTTTACATTTCGCGTTGAAGCCAATTCTTAGTCTTGTCTTTCAGCTCCTCGCTCTCGTGAATGTGACTCCGGCTGCTGGTCTGTGCTGCAACTCTCCTCCGGCTCACGCTGCACGTTCAGTTTTTATTTGTAGCATCTGTTCTCTAACTGAACTAAATGATTTTTACTACTATAAAAAAAAAATCAAAACGACGGTGGGGGCGGTGCTGCGGTAGGCAAGTGACATTACCGGTGTTGCGGCTGAACGACGGTAACACCGGCAATACAGACTATCGCAGCAAGCCTATTGTGCTGTAGATAGTGTGCTGACAGTATAGATATGGCATAATATAGACGGCTTCTTTGATTGTAATTGCGAGCAAAGTTCTGTTGCATTGCAGTGCGCAGCTGGTTTGCAATTGTTGCGTGTCAAATCAACACGTAGCCTAACTAACACATAAACATGGACTGAGTGGTTCTCGTTCAGAAATATGCGAGAATGTGTTTCATGTGTGAGCGTGAGTGATGTGCTGTCTGTGATATTACAGTCTGAAAGAAATATTTCAAATTATTATTATCATTTCCTGCATTATAAGCCCAGAGCTTAAAGTAAAATTACGAGCTGAAATTCAGTTCCTGAAAATATTGTTACTTGTCATCCTTGTATCGATGCATACATACAAATACATACAATACATACGAATATCCCCACAAAAAATATTGTGATACTATGCTGTATCGATTTTTTAATTAACCTAATATATATGTGTGACCCTGGACCACAAAACCAGTCATAAGGGTAATTATTTTTTTTCCCCATTGATGTATGGTTTGAGTACCCGAATGACCCTGGGAGCTATGTTGTCTGGGGCTATATGCCCCTGGTAGAGTCTCCCAAGGCAAACAGGTCCTTGGTGACGAGCCAGACTAAGAGCAGTTCACAAACCCAATATGAGTCTAATTAAAACAAGAACCGAGACATCGCCCGGCATGGCGCAGCCGGGGCCCCACCCTGGAGCTAGGCCCGGGGTTGGGGCTCGTATGCGAGAGCCTGGTGGCAGGACCTGCCCCCATGGGACCCGGCCGGGCTCAGCCCGAATGAGCGACGTGGGGCCACCCTCCTGTGGGCTCACCACCTGCAGGAGGGATCATATGGGGCCGGTGCTAGGCCCCCGACGACCCGATCTCTGGACACGGAAACTGGCTTTAGGGACATGGAATGTCACCTCGCTGGCGGGGAAGGAGCCTGAACTTGTGTGGGAGGTTGAGAGGTACCGGCTAGAGATAGTCGGGATCACTTCCACGCACAGCTTGGGCTCTGGAACCACACTTCTTGAGAGAGGCTGGAGTCTCTACCACTCTGGAGTTGCCCATGGTGAGAGGCGGTGGGCTGGAGTGGGTTTGCTTATAGCCCCCCAGCTCAGCTGCCATGTGTTGGAGTTCAACCCGGTGAATGAGAGGGTCGCTTCCCTGCACCTTCGGGTAGGGGATAGGTCTCTCACTGTCATATGTGCCTATGGGCCAAACGGCAGTGCGGAGTACCCGGCCCTAATGGGGTCTCTGGGAGGGGTGCTGGAAAGTGCTCCAACTGGAGACTCCATCATTCTACTGGGGGACTTCAACGCACATGTGGGCAGTGACAGTGATACCTGGAAGGGCGTGATTGGGAGGAACGGCCCCCCTGATCTGAACCCGAGTGGTGTTCTGTTATTGGATTTCTGTGCTAGTCACGGCTTATCCATAACGAACACCATGTTCAAGCATAAGGGTGTCCATCAGTGCACGTGGCACCAGGACACCCTAGACTGGAGGTCGATGATCGACTTTGTGGTCGTCTCATCTGACCTCTGGCCGTATGTCTTGGACACTCGGGTGAAGAGAGGGGCGGAGCTGTCAACTGATCACCACCTGGTGGTGAGTTGGATCCGATGGTGGGGGAGGAAGCTAGACAGACTCGGGAGACCCAATCGTACTGTGAGAGTCTGTTGGGAATGTTTGGCCGAGCCCCCTGTCAGAGAGCTCTTCAACTCCCACCTCTGACAGAGCTTCGACCGGATCCTGAGGGAGTCTGGAGATATTGAGTCCGAGTGGACCATGTTCTCCACCTCCCTTGTCGACGTGGCTGCTCAGAGCTGTGGCCATAAGGTCTCCGGTGCCTGACGAGGCGGAAATCCCCGAACCCGGTGGTGGACACCGGAAGTAAGGGATGCCGTCAAGCTGAAGAAGGAGTCCTATTGGGCCTGGTTGGCTTGTGGGACTCCTGAGGCAGCTGACGGGTACAGGCAGACCAAGCGACTGCAGCCCGGATAGTTGTGGAGGCAAAAAATCGGGCCTGGGAGGAGTTCGGTGAGGCCATGGAGAAAGACTATCGGTTGGCCTCGAAGAGATTCTGGCAAACCGTTCGCCGCCTCAGGAGGGGAAGTCATCGAGGTAGTTAAAAAGCTCCTCGGTGGCAAGGCACCGGGGCGGTGAGATCCGCCCTGAGTACCTCAAGTCTCTGGATGTTGTGGGGCTGTCTTGGCTGACACGCCTCTGCAACATCGCGTGGCGGTTGGGGACAGTGCCTCTGGACTGGCAGACCAGGGTGGTGGTCCCTCTTTTCAAGAAGGGGGACCGGAGAGTGTGTTCTAACTACAGGGGGATCACACTTCTCAGCCTCCCCGGGAAAGTCTACGCCAGGGTACTGGAGAGGAGAATTCGGCCGATAGTGGAACCTCGGATTCAGGAGGAACAGTGTGGTTTTCGTCCCGGTCGTGGAACACTGGACCAGCTCTATACCCTTTCCAGGGTGCTAGAGGGTTCATGGGAGTTTGCCCAACCAATCCACATGTGTTTTGTGGATTTGGAGAAGGCATTCAACTGTGTCCCTCGTGGCGTGCTGTGGAGGGTGCTCTGGGAGTATGGGGTCCGGGGCCCTTGCTTAGGCTGTTTGGTCCCTGTACGACCGAGCAGGAGCTTGGTCCGCATTGCCGGCAGCAAGTCGGACTTGTTCCCGGTGCATGTTGGACTCCGGCAGGGCTGCCGTTTGTCACCGGTTCTGTTCATAATTTTTATGGACAGAATTTCTAGGCGCAGCCAAGGGCCGGAGGGTGTCCGGTTTGGGAACCACATGATTTCGTCGCTGCTTTTTGCGGATGACGTTGTCATGTTGGCCTCCTCAGACCAGGACCTTCAGCGTGCACTGGGGCGGTTTGCAGCCGAGTGTGAAGCGGCGGGATGAGAATCAGCACCTCCAAATCCGAGGCCATGGTTCTCAGTCAGAAAAGGGTGGCTTGCCCACTTCAGGTTGGTGGAGAGTTTTTGCCTCAGGTGGAGGAGTTCAGGTATCTTGGGGTCTTGTTCACGAGTGAGGGAAGGATGGAACGGGAGATTGACAGACGGATCGGTGCAGCTTCTGCAGTAATGCGTTGATGTACCGGTCTGTCGTGGGTGAAGAAGGAGCTGAGCTATAAGGCGAAGCTCTCGATTTACCGGTCAATCTACGTTCCTACTCTCACCTATGGTCATGAGCTGTGGATCATGACCGAAAGTACAAGATCCCGGATACAGGCGGCCGAAATGAGCTTTCTCCGCAGGGTTGCTGGGCGCTCCCTTAGAGATAGGGTGAGAAGCTCAGTTACTCGGGAGGAGCTCAGAGTAGAGCCGTTGCTCCTCCACATCGAGAGGAGCCAGTTGAGGTGGCTCGGGCATCTATTTCGGATGCCTCCTGGACGCCTTCCCGGGGAGGTGATTCGGGCATGTCCCACCGGGAGGAGGCCCCGGGGAAGACCTAGGACACGCTGGAGGGATTATGTCTCCCGGCTGGCCTGGGAACGCCTCGGGGTTCCCCCGGAAGAGCTGGAGGAAGTGGCTAGGGAGAGGGAAGTCTGGGTGTCTCTGCTTAGACTGTTGCCCCCGTGACCCGGCCCCGGATAAGCGGAAGATAATGGGTGGATGGATGGATGTATGGCTGTATGGTTTGTTAGGATAGGACAATGTTTTGCCGAGATAGAACTATTTGAAAATCTGGAAACTGAGGGTGCAAAAAAATCTAAATATTGAGAAATTTGCCTTTAAAGTTGTCCAAATGAAGTCCTTAGCAATGCATATTACTACTACTAATAATAATAATAATTTTTGTATATATTTACGGTAGGAAATTTACAAAATATCTTCATGGAACATGATCTTTACTTAATATCCTAATGATTTTTGGCATAAAAGAAAAATTTATAATTTTGACCCCATACAATGTATTGTTGGCTATTGCCACAAATATACCCGTGCAACTTATGACTGGTTTTGTGGTTCAGAGTCACATATACACCGATCAGGCATAACATTATGACCTAATGTTGTGTTGGTTCCCCTTTTGTTGCCAAAACAGCCCTGACCCGTCGAGGCATGGACTCCACTAGACCCCTGAAGGTGTGCTTCTTGAGATCCTTTAAGTCCTGTTAGTTGTGAGGTGGGGCCTCCATGGATCGGACTTGTTTGTTCAGCACATCCCACAGATGCTCAATTGGATTGATATCTGAGGAATTTGGAGGCCAAGTTAACACCTCAAACTCGTTGCTTTGGCAGTGCGCATTATCCTGCTGAAAGAGACCACAATCACCAGGGTTTCCATGAAAGGGTGTACATGATCTGCAACAATGCTTAGGTTTGTGGTACGTGTCAAAGTAACATCCACATGGATGTCAGGACCCAAGGTTTCCCAGCAGAACATTGCCCAAAGCATCACACTGCCTCGACCGGCTTGCCTTCTTCCCATAGTGCATCCTGGCGCCATGTGTTCCCCAGGTAAGTGACACACACGCACCTGGCCATCCACATGATGAAAAAGAAAACGTGATTCATCAGACCGGGCCACCTTCTTCCATTGCTCCGTGGTCCAGTTCTGATGCTCACATGCCCACTGTTGGTGCTTTCGGCGGTGGACAGAGGTCAGCATGGGCACCCTGACTGGTCTGCGGCTATGCAGCCCCATACGCAATAAACTGCGATGCACTGTGTATTCTGACACCTTTCTATCAGAACCAGCATTGACTTCTTGAGCAATTTGAACTACAGTAGCTCGTCTGTTTGATCGGATCACACGGGCCAGCCTTCACTCCCCAAGTGCATCAATGAGCCTTGGCCTCCCATTTCCCTGTCGCCGGTTCATCACTGTTCCTTCCTTGGATCACTTTTGATAGATACTGACCACTGCAGACCGGGAACACCCCACAAGAGCTGCAGTTTTGGAGATGCTCTGACCCAGTCATCTAGCCATCACAATTTGGCCCTTGTCAAACTCGCTCAATCCTTACGCTTGCTCATTTTTCCTCCTTCTAACACATCAACTTTGAGAACAAAATGTTCACTTGCTGCCTAATATATCCCACCCACTAACAGGTGCTGCAATGAAGAGATAATCAGTGTTACTCACTTCACCTGTTGTGTGGTGTTATTCACCTTCAACATTATGCCTGATCATTTATTCTATTCTGTAAGCCTAGCCTAGCTCAGAATAAGTGCAGGGAAGGTGCACAGAATTATTCAAAAGACACATAGCAGGATAAAAACATTTTTTTTTTAAAAAGAAAGAAAATGAAACGTACAAGTCCTGCACGTGGATGAGAATCCCTGAGAGAGGTCCAATTTAGGCACTGTACCAGAACTGTCTGTTGTTCTCATATTTTTTAGCATGTGTGCTGCATATACTTCAAGAGCAAAGGCGCATTATGGTCATCTGCAAAGAATCTCTTTTGCTGGAACTGATGCATTCATTACACACCACAGTAAAGAGCGTGACAGCCTTGCGTGTGTGAGCTGATGTACTCTTTTGTCTTTTTTTGGAAGCTAAATGTTACAATGTCATATTTTGAGTTATAATCCATTTGCAGAACAAGCCAAGTCCACAATAATCAAAGTAAATGAAAGCAAATGTTGAGCTGGATTTGAGCCCTGCTTATTGGTGAAGTTTTGTGCTTTTTTGTTTTTTTTTTGTTTTGCAGGCGGATTTCTTTGGCCACCCCTCGTCAGCTCTTCAAGTCTTCTAATATGACTCAGCGCTGGCAAAGACGAGAGATCTCGAACTTTGAGTACCTGATGTTTCTCAATACCATTGCAGGTCAGAATATATTTGCTTGTCAGTGTTAACCAGTCATTTAAACCAAAGCATCGTGGACCATTTGCAATCAAGTTTGACACTTTTAATATCGGCTTTGATGGTGATGATGAATTTGTCCACTGATCAGTGTTTTTTTAAAATACATCCGCTAGAATCTATTGGTTGGACATGGACATGTAGGTTGCCAGCAAACTATTATTTAAAAAAATATATGTATTTTATTTGGTTTAAATGTTATTTTCAGGTTCTTTTTTCAAACTTTTTTTTTTTCTTTCCCCTCATTATTTATTTAGGAGCTATATTTTCCCTTCATACTCAGACGCTCTATTGTAGCCGTGGACTCTTTGGGATAATTAGTGTGTCTCTGTGAGTGTGTGCAGAGTTGAAATATTCTGTTGCAAAGTCTCTGATGTGAACTAGTGAGAATTCGTGCGCATGCACACACACCTCCTCTTGACACTGAAATGTGTCATCCCTGCTCGCGCTGCATATTCATGCATATTTATATTTAGCTCCAGCTTGAGTTCGAAACATTATTGTCAGCTAATTAGATGTAAGGCAGAGTTGGAATGGGGTAAAATTCATTAAAGGCAGGAGTGGTAATGACCTGTGCTGACAGAGGTGTCAGTGAAGCCCGGGCCCACCGACAGGAGAGAGAGAGGGGTGTTAATGTGAAGCCGGTCCGCTCCTAATTAAACACTATTGCGGTGATATTAACATCTTCCACCCGGGCCTCGGCCCTGTCAGCTCAGCCTCCCCTCATCTCAACCTTTTTCCTCCTCTCGGCCCCACTTCACTGTGTGGCATTAACCTGGTTAATCAAGTCTACCTCATCCTAAACCCAGAATATCTCAAATTCATTACGCTCAGGGTTCGGGATGAATTTGTTTAGTGTCAGTGTAAGTATCTGAATACCAGAATACCAGACTATGGTCCCCAATTATTTTATTTTATTTTATTATTTTTAATGTATCTATTTATTTATTTATTTTTAGTAATTTAACTTTTAAATTGTACTTATTTTATTTATAATTAATTATTTTTTAATTTTTTTTATTTTTTTGTTTATCAATTGCAGCCTAACAGCTAAGTTGACAAGACCATTGTTTTGCATTATTATTTTTATGTGCATATAAATATATTGTGTTGATAGAAAAAGCAAACAGCTATAAGAAAAAAAAAAAAAAATACTGTCCTTTATTTTATCGTTGTTGTTTAAAATAATCAGTAACATTATTATGTTTATCGTAATAATGGCAACAGAGTAATTAATGGCATGTTTGTTTAATTGACGGCATTAAAACTAAACTGCTCATATTGTATAAAACCACTTGAGAGTTTTATAAATCATAGAAGTGTTTTATCTGTACGCTCTAAGAGGTGGCCGTTTAAGAGGAAGATTAATGACAGCCATTTGTGATGGGTCTGGTAATTAGCCCACACACACTATCATCTCCAACCATCATGACAGGCCTGGAGAACCCAGAACCAAAGCCCACATCATCAAACTTTCCACACCCTCCACACATGCTCTCCTGCTATTCTCAGTCAGTTATCAGAACTAAGATGCCCCTGTGGGTTAGTATCAATCACTTCTAAGGATTTTAACCTTTTGACCAAGGTCAGGATCAGGTTTACTTTTTTTCCACATGAAATACCAGGCTTCGAGTCATTGTCTGAGTAATCGCACTGTAAAGATGAAATGGCCCCACAGAATCTCTTCTTTAAAATCTCTTCTTTACTTCTTTAAGAGAAGTCCTTAATAGAAGTCCTTACAGCTCCAGATGACAGCAGTAGCCAGATGAGTCTAGAAACTTTTCTGTCCACACAGCAAGCACAATACATGCCAGCACCTTTGCAATGTGTCATAGAGTGTTTACAGGGCTATATATCAAATTGGCATTTTCTAAAAATTATTATAATTTTTTTGTCTGTGTGTGTGTGTGTGTGTTTGAAAAGCTTAAGGTTTATTTCTTGCTACGGTTTTCTTTCATAAAAAATCAGATATATAAGACATCAGGCATAACATCATGACCACCTTCCTAATATTGTGTTGGTCCCCCTTTTGCTGCCAAAACAGCTGTTACCCGTCGAGGCATGGACTGCATTAGACCCCTGAAGGTGTGCTGTGGTATCTGGCACCAAGATGTTAGCAGCAGATCCTTTAAGTCCAGTAAGTTGCGAGGTGGGGCCTCCATGGATCGGATTTGTTTGTTTAGCACATCCCACAGATGCCCGACTGGATTGAGATTTGGGGAATTTGGAGGCCAAGTCAACACCTCAAACTCGTTGTTGTGCTCCTCAAACCATTCCTGAACCATTTTTGCTTTGGCAGGGCGCATTATCCTGCTGAAAGAGGCCATAGCCACCAGGCAATACCGTTTCCATGAAAGGGTGTATATGGTCTGCAACAATGCTTCAGTAGGTGATACGTATCAAAGTAACATCCACATGGATGTCAGGACCCAAGGTTTCCCAGCAGAACATTGCCCAAAGCATCACACTGCCTCTGCCGGCTTGCCTTCTTCCCATAGTGCATCCTGGTGCCATGTGTTCTCCAAGTAAGTGACACACACACACCCGGCCATCCACGTGATGTAAAAGAAAACGTGATTCATCAGACCAGGCCACCTTCTTCCATTGCTCCGTGGTCCAGTTCTGATGCTCACACACCCACTGTTGGTGCTTTCGGTGGTGGACAGGGGTCAGCATGGGCACCCTGACTGGTCTGTGGCTATGCAGCCCCATACGCAATAAACTGCAATGCACTGTGTATTCTGACACCTTTCTATCAGAAACAGCATTAACTTTTAACAATTTGAGCTACCACACGGGCCAGCCTTCACTCCCCACGTGCATCAATGAGCCTTGGCTCCATGACCCTGTCGCCGGTTCACCACTGTTCCTTCCTTTGACTACTTTTGATAGATACTGACCACTGCAGACCGGGAACACCCCACAAGAGCTGCAGTTTTGGAGATGCTCTGACCTAGTCGTCTAGCCATCACAATTTGGCCCTCGTCAAACTCACTCAAATCCTTACGCTTGCCCATTTTTCCTCCTTCTAACACATCAACTTTGAGAACAAAATGTCATTTACTAATTAATACAAAAACATTTACTAATTAATCACACTTTAAAAAAATATAATATTAATCATTATAATTATTATTATTTTTTAATAATTTTATATTGTAATAATTGTCACACCTGAATGATTTAGAGCATTTGCATGAATAAGAGCTTGATCATATAATGTAATGCTAGCCAAAGGATGATGGATAGTATATATCATTTATATACAAGTTATATATACACATACAGTGTGTGTGTATATATATATATATATATATATATATATATATATATATAGAGAGAGAGAGAGAGAGAGAGAGAGAGAGAATAAATTAAAATCAAACATTTAAAATAAACTAATGAATTATTAATAATAAAGAAATTAATAGAATGATTTCTGAAGGATCACGTGACACTGAAGACTGGAGTAATGATGCTGAAAATTCAGCTTTACCATCACTGGATTGACAGGAATAAATTACTGTATATTTTAAAATATATTAAAATAGAAAATAGTTATTTAAATGTAAGTAATATTTCAAAATATTACTTTTTTACTGTATTTTTGATCAAATAAATGCAGCCATGGTGAGCACAAGAGACTTAAAAACATTTAAAAAAATCTTACCAACCATATACTGCCACTTTGTGCCCAATTAAAGTTTGCATCCATAGATTTTTATGAGTTTTACATATCCTACTCAATGAAGACTGTCATCTGAGAGCAATGATTGGGCATTTAGAAGAGAGACAAGCCATTTTATAGCTTTCTTTTTATGATTGGATCTCCTGTGACAGTTCTTACCATCTGAAATCCATATTCCTACAGCAAGTAAACAGACGCAGGGCAGAAAGAAAGAGCGAGATAAGGAAAGATGAAGAGAGAGAAATGGAAGGAGAAAAAGACAAAGCCACATCTGGCGTCTATTGCATTGCCACATATGTGCTCAGTCATGGATACTTCGTATAGGTCTCCATGGTTACCACAACTCTCTGGCCAATCAGAGGAGAGGCCTGACTGTGCCACAGGGAGGGGTGTCAAGGGTACGGTGTCATCTTCTGGAAGAATTTGCATGCCTTTAATTACACCCACTCCACAACTTCACCGCACAATTTTCACTTTCAGGAAACTTTAACCAAGAAAACCTTTTATAACCCTCCAGTGCTGTAATACAGTCATTAGGCACTGTGACAGACAACTACACCAACATCTGCCTGTTCATCTAGTTGTAAACTCTATTACTGTACATGTTATTATGAAAGTCGTTGTTATCTTAGCTCACAGTGGGATACGGTGTTTGCCATCAAACACACTTGTTTCTTCCTTTTTATAAATGAGGCAGTCATGTCATTGATATGATCATATTATGAATTTATGATGTCCTAGGAAGAGGACTTCTCACACTCAGAGAGAGGAAAGCACAGTAGCCAGTAGTCATGAGCCCTGCAAATATAACCAAAATGACTATGGGTCGACAGCTGCAGTGCTGCATCTTGGATCGCCTCTATGTTTCCCACCTGCCTTACTAATTTCAAATACCTTTACTCTTTCAGGAAGGACATATAATGATCTGAACCAGTATCCTGTTTTCCCTTGGGTCCTTACAAACTATGAGTCAGAAGAGCTGGACCTGACTATTCCCGGCAACTTCAGGGATCTTTCAAAGGTACAAAACATCTATTTATATATCCGTCTGTCTGTCTGTCTGCTATCTATAGCTATAGGATGGTCAGCGTTTTCTCGTAGGTATTTTTTCTTAATATTGAATCTGGTTTCAGATACAGAGGACTTCATATATTAAGTACACTCACATAGTTCATGTTTTTATTTTGGTTTGTATGCTTTAGAGGTAAATCATCTGCTTTTCTGCCTCCATTTCTCCTCTCCAGCTGATATATAGCTCTATAGCTACTCTATACCTTCATCAGATTGTCACATTCTCTCTTTCTCATGCACTCATTTGCTTACGTTTACATCTCACAAGCTCACTGACCTGAAAACAACCACATTCCTGCCTGAGCGTATCTCTCTCTATATAGCTATCTCTCTTCCTTATACCGTATCCTCATTTCCAAATTATTTCTAAAACTGCAGACTAGAAGACTATTCCTCTATATTATTCTGGCTTTTCTTGACAACCATTTTGTGGAGACTTAGTGGATGGTTCATGACTGGAATAAGATTGTGGCCCAGATCTAATGCCGTTAGCTGTGCAAGACTGGGGTTAACCTTAGCTATAACTCTTACCCTTTCTGCAATCAACATCAGCAATATCTGTTTAAAATGTCTCTTCCAACAGCGCTGTAGTCCCTGAACATGTCAGCGTGGCACCAGGTGGGCAGAGGAAGCCCCCTGGCCTGAGGAAGACAGTGATGTATTGTAATGTATGCTTGTGACATCCACCCTGTGCTGTTTACCAGCTTGAGCTGCCTTCATTAGCAGGAGTTCACAGGCCTGCGGCCGTCCTGACGCATGTCCTTGGCCAACCTGGGGCTCTAACCTCTGAAGGTTCAGTGCTGCTGAAACAAAAACAGGGCTTTAACCTCCCTCCCGAGTCCCTTGCTGTGAAGACCCCTGCCTTTGTTCAATAATGTATGGAGGGGTGTGCAGCCTTGGGGGTGAATGTGTGTAGGAGGGGAGAGTGTTATTGTAGATAATGAGGTAGGCGGCTTTTTTGGCTTTGTGGTGAATGTTCTTTGTTCAGTTCCTGTTCTTTTTTCCCCCCAATGTTACCAGAAAGTGTGTTTATCCCATAGACCGTAAAAAAATATGGACGACGCATCCACACAGCAAGCACAATACATGCCAGCACCTTTGCAAAAGTGAAGCCGCCAACGTCTGAATGTGGTGCTGACATCTTGCGCAGATTTGGGACAGAGTCTGCGCAGTAGAGAGCAGGAAGTAGAGCCACAATATCAAAAGCCCGCCCACACTCCTGCAGAACAATTCATTATGTTGCCGTAAAAAATAAACAGTTGTGGAAATGTAGAAATTAAAGATAAAGCTCCAATCTCCTTCCGAAAATCCTGGAAAAAGTCAGCTAGTGCCTCAGTGACAACTTCACTCAGAGAAGCCATCAATCATGACATCTATCCGTCCGTTCAAAATCAAAAGTACTTTATCAAGCCAACATTCAAAGTTTCTCTTGACCAATTTTTTAGTTAAACATTTGTTAATTTCAATAAACCTGAATTCCACTTCCTTACATTCATATTTGAATTGCAAATTTGCATCCTGTTTGCTACGTCAGTTTAAATTTGGGATTTAATTTGAATCTAAACGGCATTCTCAATGTAATTTTGCATGGCACACAATCCAGTTATGTACAGTTACTGACTACTTGTGTATATATAAATAGAAATAGAATAAACCCAAAAAGCAAATATTGCCATCTTTCATTGCAAACGTTTCTGAGAAAACATATAAGCTGGGCTGCCGGTTCTTCTGAACACACCCTCAAATTCTTACCTGCCATTCTCACACAACTCCCAGAGCCCCAGACACGCAACCCATACACCGCCGTTCCATGGGCCGTGGTCACATGACCCGCCCGGCAGGAAACAGCTGCCATTCATACTGGTGAGAATGCCCTGCAGCGCTGTGGTGATGGGCAGCATTGTGGAGAACTGCCGAAATATCCCCGCTTGATATGTACCATAATTCCCCTCTCAACCCCACCTACAATACACACCTGAAGTTATTCCAACAATAGTGTGTGCATTCAACTGTACAGCGAATAACGAAAAACAGGTCTCTGAGCGCCCCGGGGCTAAGACTAGCACATTTTTGCATGGCAGCTACATTGACATGGCGGACAGATTTATTAGAATCTAATGATTATTTCCTTTTTGATGGACAGGTGGCTGATAGAAAGGGGAAGCCGTCTCGCTCGCAGCTATTAATTGGCGCGTGCTAATGCGAAGCCATCATACGCTAGACTCGCACCAAGCGCAACCACGCCAACTCTCACGTTATTCGACTTCTTTTGTCCAGCTTTGACAGGAAATTAGATGAAGTGTCTCCAACGGATCTTTTCGAGTGGGCTAGCGAGGTAGAGCGGAGAACTGACAGCAAACATAATTACCTGAGTTGTGCAGATTCTCTTGTTATGAATGTCTGATTGTTCAAGCGAACATAATTCTAGTTGACTGGGCTTGCGTTCACACAATTATCTCGGCAAATATGAATCCCCATGTATGAGTCAAAATTTTCTCATGAGTTATTTATCATTTTTACGTAACTCCCGTTATTTATTTATTTAGTTTATAATTACATTTTGGTCCTTTTTGTTAACTTAAAATCAAAAGGCATTAGAGAAGACTTTTTCCTTAGAATCAGCCTTCCAGCTGTTTACCAGATCACTGCAGAAAAGTGCATTATGGGTAATGCCGAGCAGGATGGCTAAAGACCTTGCTGCATTTACTCTCAGAGATGCCATATCTGTTTTTTTTTCTCCTCTTCCACCATCCTCATCCACTTCCTCTGTGCTCGGAAAGTCTTTTTCAGAGCTGCATCTGCTTTGTTTTGATTTGCAGGAGCTTGATTGCATTAGACCGAAGCTGCACATTGTGCTCTCGCAGGCTGACGAGGCCAGTGAAAACAAGTGCTACTCCTCCTGACAGCGCTGCCTGCACACACATCCTTAATGCAATTTTCTCTGATATATGAAATACAGAATGAGCCTCTCCAGGGGAAGTAGTGCAGATTGCACCAAAAGACGACACTCTGGCGCGGTGCTATGGATAAATGACTAGCTTATCTTTTGAACATGAGAGAGTAGCCCACTGAATGATAATTGTTCTTGAGGTTGTAGATTGTATGCAGCAAAATGAGATAACATGGTGAGAGGAAGACTTGTTTTGTGGTTAGTTGTCATTACGTTTCATGAGCTTCACAAAGCAGACCTGTCAGAAGCAGTTTTTTGCTATTTTATACTTTTTGACAAAGTTCATTTTATCTGCTGCCCATACTGCTGTAGCTTCATGATTAGAGCGTGGGTAAACTATAATGACAGTGTATTTATAAATTCATCTCATGGTACTTGTTTTAATTTCCGTAAGCACAGGCAACGGATGCATTCATGAAGACAAAATGACATACACATCCAGTGTGATTATTTTAAACTTACTGCATAAAGAAGTCCGCATTTAAATCCTTCCAGTTCATTAGTAGAATAAATCTTTAGATCTTCTTTAAAAACTATTTAAAATGTGACAGTCGTCATGTTTAGCTGAACCCGAAGTCAAATGCTTTTCTTTTATAGATTGCATAAATAAATGCATGCCTAATGCTTTTCTGTAGCCTCTTGAATCTTATCGCCTCTTATACAGCAAATAGCTTTTTAATTTGCTGCTAATTAGCTTATTGAACAAGTATTGTCCCCGCACAGGTGTCTCTGAGGATTTGGTTTAATTGGGTCACAAGGGATGAGCTCATTTTCATTTAATACTTGAGTAAGATGTGTGATGTAGGTGACTTTTATTTTGTGCCCACAGATGTATGTGTCCTAATTATAATTAATGAATAAAAATAACTTCTAATCAAATTTGTAAATATCACACAGTCATAGAGTTAATTAGTTGCAATTTCTTATATTCTACATCAAAAGAAAAAAAATGCCGATAAATGGGTGACTGAATAATATGGTTGTGTATTTGTGTGTGTGAATTTCAGTATAGTATTACTATTAGTGTGTGTATATGTGTGTGTGTGTGTGTGTGTGTGTGTGTATATATATATATATATATATTTCATGTGCTTTAAATATGTTGGCTGCTTTGCCAAAGTTCTTTTTTTTTTTTTTTTTTTTTTCTTTGACAGTATTTTTGTATAACTTGCATTTTTGAGGGGGTGGAATTCTTTACCGGCTGCCCTGCTCTCACTATTAGCATCTGTTGCGGAGTGTTTCCTCTGGCTAGTTTGGGGAACGGGAGTCTGGAAAACCTTACATTTACACCAAGCCCTGTTTTCTATTTAAGGCTGATTCCCCACAGGGTCTTGCATAAGACAATTACATGGTTCTTTGTTCACCCTGTTAAGTGCACTGAGCATATCATTGAACCTTGAATAGGAAATAGTAAATTGCTATATGGCTAGTGCGGTTAGCATAGATGTTAACCACGCTGCTTTGTCCTTTTAAATTTACTTGTTAATACAAAACAAGTTTTGTGATATCTACCAAAAAAAAATCTTAAAAACTCTTTAAAGACCCACTGTGGTGAAATTAAAGTTTTTAATGTTTATACACTGATTAAACATAACATTATGACCACCTTCCTAATATTGTGTTGGTCCCCCTTTTGCTGCCAAAACAGACGTTACCCGTCGAGGCATGGACTCCACTAGACCCCTGAAGGTGTGGTGTGGTATCTGACACCAAGATGTTAGCAACAGATCCTTTAAGTCCAGTAAGTTGCGAGGTGGGGCCTCCATGGATCGGACTTGTTTGTTCAGCACATCCCACAGATGCCCGACTGGATTGATATCTGAGGAATTTGGAGGCCAAGTCAACACCTTAAACTCGTTGTTGTGCTCCTCAAACCATTCCTGAACCATTTTTGCTTTGGCAGGGCACATTATCCTGCTGAAAGAGGCCATAGCCACCAGGCAATACCGTTTCCATGAAAGGGTGTACATGGTCTGCAACAATGCTTAGGTTTGTGGTATGTGTCAAAGTAACATCCACATGGATGGCAGGACCCAAGGTTTCCCAGTAGAACATTGCCCAAAGCATCACACTGCCTCCGTCGGCTTGCCTTCTTCCCATAGTACATCCTGGTGCCATGTGTTCCCCAGGTAAGCGATGCACATATACCCGGCCATCCACGTGATGTAAAAGAAAACTTGATTCATCAGACCAGGCTGCCTTCTTCCATTGCTCCGTGGTCCATTTCTGATGCTCATGTGCCTGTTGGTGCTTTCGGTGCTGGACAGGGGTCATCATGGGCACCCTGACAGGTCTGCGGCTATGCAGCCCCATACGCAACAAACTGTGATGCACTGTGTATTCTGACACCTTTCTATCAGAACCAGCATTAACTTCTTGAGCAGTTTGAGCTACAGTAGCTCGTCTGTTTGATTGGACCACACAGACCAGCCTTCACTCCCCAAGTGCATCAATGAGCCTTGGCCGCCCATGACACTGTCACCGGTTCACCACTGTTCCTTCCTTTGACCACTTTTGATAGATACTGACCACTGCAGACCGGGAACACCCCACAAGAGCTGCAGTTTTGGAGATGCTCTGACCCAGTCGTCTAGCCATCACAATTTGGCCCCTGTCAAACTCGCTCAAATCCTTGCGCAATTTTAGCGATAGAAAGAGTGATACCTTTGTGCACCATTTACTACAGTAACTTGAGTAAAAGTTGAGCGAGTGGGTCTCTGAGCTGGTGTGAGTGGGGGTCGGGGCTCATTTGCATATTCATGGTTCCGCGTATACTAAATGAAGCAAGGGTGTAGTTACATTCAAGCTATTTTAACGCATGAAGAAATTTTTTTTCACAGGAAAACTTTCAAATATGTAATTTTGGTGATCAAATATGAGTTTCAAGGGATAAAAATATTGACTACAGGGGGACTAAGAACCTTAGCATAGCTTTTACTCTTTAGAAGTCATAGTGCAGTGAACAACTCTAAACAAACCACCTTTAAAAAAAAACTAAAAACAAAGATGGATAGATTTGTTACTATTTGACTCGGCACTGCAAAACATTTGTGTTGCCTGTCTGTTCCACAGCTGCTGTGCTGAACTGGGCAAACACTCCTTGTCATGCCAAGCACAATATTTCCCTGGTTAAGTGGGACTTTTTGCTGCTATGAGATGGACTCATCTTGCAGCCAGCGCCGGTCCCACTAAGAAGGTTTTTACAGTGTGCTAGACTTCCTGTGGCTGCTCACCCAATCACGGTCAGCCCTAGACATCACATGGCAGGTCATTATCAGCTCATAAATCTCAGCAGATCTCCATAAACTTCTCTTTCATTCGCCCCAACCGTGCTAACATCGGCGTGGATGGTCATTAAAAAGAAAGGGAATGAAAGGCAGCAGGGTTGAGGAACGGTTTTGAAGTGAGGGAAGAAAATGTTGCTTGGCGAAAATGTGATCCAAGTAGGCTCAGATCTTTCTGGAAAAAAAAGCAAATGACGATTTGTTTGTGGTCATTATCCTCTGCATTAAACCGTGTAGTGTTGTTTCCTTTCTATTCAAAAATGGCAGATATATCTCAGCTCCTTGAGATATTTGTTATGACATTGCTCTGTTATTTATGCCATGCTTTGAGTCTAGACAAATTTCCCACACTGTTCTAAACAAGCAACGCTCTCCCACGCTCACACTCGACTCTTTGAGATCTCAGGGAGTATTGATCTCCCTCTAGGGCCAGCACTGTCCTTCTCGTCAATAACACGTAGTATATTAATATTGACTGCCCAAGAACCTGTGTCGCCCGTTGATTGAAAAGCTATGGAGGCCAATTTGTTCCAATCTAAAAGTTTCTTAATGGAATGATGACTGCTTATTTTGTTAAAATAGTCTGAAAAACTTAACTGGGCGTCATGAGCTATTTTAAAGAAATATTTTACTTGGTCACAATCCTCATTTGCAACAAGCTCTGACAGAACAACTAATAAGCTTGAAATCGCCAGTGGCAAAATGAAATAATTTGGTCATTAATACTTTTAATGCCGAAATGAGACTAGATGGTAGTATGTATACATATTTATGTAAACAGATGTTTTCAGCTATAATGATTAATACTTTTTTGTTTTGACTGAATCCTTTTATATTTTGCTTTGTGGACTAATATTTTATTAGTTTTTATAAACCCACTTTATATTAGGTGGCCTTAACTACTATGTACTAACATTTTAGCTAATCATTTGATACAATGCACTTATTGTGTACATACATGTTTTTACATCGTACTTAAATTTTTAAAAATACCTGCATGTAATTACATCTGTATTTAATTTCTGTAGTTACATTTATAATTACACTGCTGACCCTTCCCTTGCACCTAACCCTACCCTTAAACTCACCCATACCACCACACGTCCCTAACCCTACCCTTAAACTCACCCATACCACCACACCTGTCCCTAACCCTACCCTTAAACTCACCCATACCACCACACCTGTCCCTAACCTTACCCTTAAACTTACCCATACCACCACACCTGTGCCTAACCCTACCCTTAAACTCACCCATACCACAACACCTGTCCCTAACCCTACCCTTAAACTCACCCATACCACCACACCTGTCCCTAACCTTACCCTTAAACTTACCCATACCACCACACCTGTGCCTAACCTTACCCTTTAAACTCACCCATACCACCACACCTGTCCTTAACCCTACCCTTAAACTCACCCATACCACAACACCTGTCCCTAACCTTACCCTTAAACTCACCCATACCACCACACCTGTCCCTAACCCTACCCTTAAACTCACCCATACCACCACACCTGTCCTAACCTTAACCTTAAACTCACCCATACCACCACACCTGTCCCTAACCCTACCCTTAAACTCACCTATACCACCACACCTGTCCCTAACCTTACCCTTAAACTCACCCATACCACCACACCTGTCCCTAACTTTACCCTTAAACTCACCCATACCACCACACCTGTCCCTAACCTTACCCTTAAACTCACCCATACCACCACACCTGTCCCTAACCCTACCCTTAAACTCACCCATACCACACCTGTCCCTAACCTTACCCTTAAACTTACCCATACCACCACACCTGTCCCTAACCTTACCCTTAAACTCACCCATACCACCACACCTGTCCCTAACCCTACCCTTAAACTTAACCATACCACCACACCTGTCCCTAACCTTACCCTTAAACTCACCCATACCACCACACCTGTCCCTAACCCTACCCTTAAACTTAACCATACCACCACACCTGTCCCTAACCTTACCCTTAAACTCACCCATACCACACCTGTCCCTAACCTTACCCTTAAACTTACCCATACCACCACACCTGTCCCTAACCTTACCCTTAAACTCACCCATACCACCACACCTGTCCCTAACCCTACCCTTAAACTTACCCATACCACCACACCTGTCCCTAACCTTACCCTTAAACTTACCCATACCACCACACCTGTCCCTAACCTTACCCTTAAACTTACCCATACCACCACACCTGTCCCTAACCTTACCCTTAAACTCATTGTAAGTTAATTTCAACTAAACTGAAATTAAATGAAAATGGAAAAATAACAAAAAACTAATAAAAAAGTATATATATATATATATATATATATATATATATATATATATATATATATATATATATATATATATATATATATATATATATATATATATATATATATAGTTTAACACTGATACTTTTATATCATAATTTTTTTGACCCAAAACATATTCTGACAATATCTTTTGACTATTACAAAGTGCTGTTGGTGCTTATGTTTGATGTGTTTGCATGCAATGAGCAATACTAACAAATATGAAGATGTTTTCATCATGGGGATCTATGCAGATGTTATTTTACAGATGTTACCCTGAGAAACAATTACAGTCCGAACAGTGCTTATGATGTAGTTGGATACATCCACTGTCTTAGTTTGACTTTCAGCCATTACAGGATTTAGAGAAGAGAGACTGTTACAAATTGTTTATGTTGTATGATGACAGGTTTATCAACATCCGTATGTGTGTAAGAGAGAGTGAAAGGGAGGGAGAGAAAATTCCAGGGCCAAATAAATGCCAGTATGAGTGTTTACTCTAGACATTGTGCAGGATTTTCTAGAGTGGTTTAACAGCAGAAGGATGGTCAAGGCAGAGTAGTGTGGACATACAGGGTGTAAATCAGGTCAGACAGGGTTAAGCCAGGCCAGATTACTCTCTGTCTTTATCCGAGGCCTTTCAGCTTGCTTTACACACACATAAACACATAGAAACAGACATGGGACAGCTAACTCCATATAGATAGAGTTTATAGGCAAACAAAACAACTTTCTTACATTTTTTTGCTCAAAAGTAAAAATGGTTCTCACTTTCACTTCAAAAAATAGGTTGTTATTCTATCAAAATTTGGAGCGTTCATGACAGAAGTAATAATGTTCGATTTGAGAATGAATCCTTCTTTTTAGCTAAATCATTTCAATTAATAATTTCACAAGACCAGCCTGAATGATTCATTCCGCATGTCACTATTTCATTCAGCAGCTCACTAATACAATTCTTCAAAATTTCTCCTTTTGTGCCACACAAGAAATAAAGTCATACAGGTTTGGAAAAAAGCTGAGGTTGAGGATGTGATAACTAACAGACAGCAGACAAACGGCTATCCACCAAAGTGGCCACACCCTTAATTATGCAGAACTTTTAAGGCTTTATATAATGTAAACGAATTATATATATATATATATATATATATATATATATATATATTGTCATGAAGAGCAGAATTAGCTATATAGACCAAAACCACAATTTGTACCAGGCTGTAAACATGTTTTTTTCTGCTGTAAAGTTGGTCATTTTAACACGGGGCTCAATGAGATTCTGCTCCCTTCTGGAGCCTGTCTCTAGGGGCCAGTTTCTGAATTGCAGTTTAAGTGACTTCCTTATAGTCTTCAAGAGAAACTGGAGGAGGTTGCCGCTTGATTAACACCAGTGTTGGGGAAAGTTTTAAAAGTAATGCATTACAATGTTGTGTTACTCCATAAAAAAAGTAACTAGTTACTTTTTATGGAAAGTAATGAATTACATTACTTTTGAATTATTTGTTCCCCCCTGGGCTGGACTTGCTTGTTTGTTTTTAAATAACAACAATGAAAAAAGTTTTTGGCAAATATAAAGGCCCTTTCACACCAAAGGTGAAATGAATAAGCCTCAGGCTGAAGGAAATGCAAATTTATGTTTGTACAGTATGGGGTGCAGCTCAAACAAACCTTTCAGATGTGCTGCCATTTTGGATTGCAGTAGAATATAGGACACAGGAGAAGGAAGTTAACACTCCTACTTCAGAAAAAGGAACATAAAAGTGATGTTTATCTAAAGTCATTTTTTCTTATTGGTATGGTTGAATTGTATCATCGAAGGTCAGCAGCAAAGACAGATTAAATACATAAAGTACTGTTTATTTGTGTAATTTAACATTTAATTATTGCAGGTTTTATTATTATTCTGAGTTTGCATTTCACTGTTTTTATTCCTACATGTTCACATTTAATCTCTAGGACTACACTGTAAACCCTAATGCTCAAAATATTTGATTTGAGTAAAGCCAACTCAATTTAAACGAATTAGTTCCATCAAATTAATTTTAATGAGTATTTAGAACTTTCTTTTTCTTTTGAATTCACATAAATTACACATTTGAAGTAATCTGAATTGTTTTATTGTTTTGAGTTTGTATGAGCTTCTATATCCCAGCATGCTTTGCCATGACATTTAAAACGGAGAAATGTAAATGTAAAAAAAAAAAAATGTTGTGCCAGATTAACTATTTTGTTAACTTTTAAGTATATTTTGTTGTAAATTTAAAAGTAATGCGTTACTTTAGTAGTTACTTGATAAAAGTAATCTTATTACCTAAATTGCACTTCTTGTAATGTGTTACCCCCAACACTGCTTAACACATAACAGTAACGACACACTGGAGCCCATGTGGCACACCATGCTGAAAGATTCAAGTTTACTGTATGTTGTTTACTAATGTGTACTTGTTTATATGTCCTGCATTTCTAAATCCAGTCCACCAGCCAGCACAAATTGACCCAGAGCGAATCCTCAAGGTCCTCAAACTATGAGTACATAGGATAGTAATACTGCGTGACAGATAAACCTCAAGAAAAATCCACTAGTTTCTCCTCAAGGAGTTCTGCTCAGCCTCCTCCATCAAACATTCATCAAGATACTACACACACACACACACACACACACACACACACACACACACACACGTCGCACGCAAAGCTCTAAGCTCCACAGATGTAATGTGCATCATAAGTCTTTTTTATGTGACGGTTGGTTATCGTTCGTGTATAGAAAGTGCATGGAATGAGAACGTGGCTTCTGTCAGCGTAACAGTTTGTGCGGAATGGTTTGTTTTTCGTGTGTGTGTGCTTACTGTACAGTATGTAATTTAAATCAATCAAAAGACTTTGAAAAATGAAAATGTCCTTAATATTGCTTATGTTTCTTGCATAAGCACACAGAACAAAAATAATGCAATGTTGACCTGTTAAATGCATGTCGATATAGGCAAACTTCCTGAATTATTATTTTTTTCTTTTATCTGTGCGTTTCCTCAGCCAATTGGAGCACTGAATCCAAAGCGTGCTGTGTTCTACGCCGACCGCTATGAATCCTGGGATGAGGAAACTCCACCCTGCCACTACACAACTCACTATTCCACCGCAGCCTCCACCCTCCACTGGCTTGTCCGAATGGTAAGTCTCGTTGATTGGATGGATGCAAGGAATTTGATATCCTCAACATCTGGGAAGTACCTAGTTTTTACTGGATAGTTAACCAAGCCGAGCTGCTTCTGGCTTATATTATGCCCTCTGTGAATGTTATATCATGCAGATCAGTTTTCGAAGGGAGGCAGTACAATTGCGTCCCCCCTTCATGAATATTCCAGTGATTACAACGCAAATACCCATTTGTATTGGATTTGAAGGTTTGAATTACATGAAATCTCTCATATATAATGAGCCCATGAAAAATCGTGTCCAGAAATTTGATATTAGGCAATTTAATATTTTTCAAAATGCATCATGCATTCTTGCCATTACTTTAGAAATGTTGCTGTCAAGAGTCTGTGTATACATGAAACATTCCAATACGATAACCCCGAGCCCAGTTAGTGGATCAAATCACCGTCAGTCAAAGCGCATGTTAGCGCGTCCTTTCACCGCACAAGTGAATCAACCCCTACATCTCAATCCGCGAGCTTGATGTTCCGCCACAGAGAGCCGGTGAGTGGATTTCACAGGCTGGTAAACAGGCATATGTGAAAGAGAAGTCAAAAACCTCTGCGTAATGATTTACAGGCTGGTACGTGACAGCTTTATGCCTCTCAGACAGCATGCGGAGCGCTGGGAAACATGTCCATCATTGTCTCCTGCTAACGTCCTCACTTGCCCTGAGTCTCCAATCGCTGATCTGGGACGAATGGACTGGTACAAAAAAAAAAGAAGCCTAGATCAGCAAAGAAAATGAAGTTGTTTCTGAGGTTGAGATGAGATTGGGTTTGAGTATCTCCTGATGCTTTAGTTTTTTCCACATTTGTTACATCATATCACTAGTCTACAATAATAAACAATTGTGTTTTGTTACATAATGCCATTTTTTCACTGCATAAACATTTTATGCTAGAGCTCAGTCATGCAGAGTATTTTGATGAGATCTGCATACTTGATTTTTGCATCCGATTTTATGATAAATACAGTTCAAACCGTGTGTATTTGTGTGTAATTTGATTGGAAAGGCATTAAAATGTATCATTTTGTTAATTTTAAAAGATTGCTGTATAATCAAACCTCTTTTAATGAGGAATTGCTCTATCCATCTTTGAGAGAGAAAAAATTAAAACACATAATGAGAACTTAGTAATTGGCTTTTCCCAGGCGGCCCATTGCGTTGATGATGATGATTTGGAAGGTTCCCCTGGCAGCTCTCTCACCAGGCTTGACTGAGACTGTAGACACCATCATCTTTTCCTCTGGCTGATCCAGCATCTCCATGTCAACTCCTCATACTGCCAGCCCAGACTGATGACCCTGAATCTGCCAATTAGAGCCAGAGCTGGGCTCCTCAGTCAACAGGCCATATAATTAACTCTGCCTCAGGCACTGTTATAGAAAATGAGAGGACAAAAAAAAAAAAAAAAACCTCCACAAACTCTTCATAATCTGACAGATGAGTCCCTACATTGAGATGTTTGTGCAAACGGAACGTTTCCCAGAGCAATGGAGAAGGTCTCCATCACGAGATTGAATCCAATTACCATAGAAATGAATGCAGATGAATTTACTTTTTTATTCCGCTGATGTTTTGGGCTCTGAATAGCATTAGCTCCATGCAAAACAGTGCAGATTTGTCTAAACAAGCGCCTAATTAGCAGTCAGAATCATGTGATACAGCCAGTTATTTCACACATTAGGAAATATGTTTTTGAGCTTATTTGGGTCAATAAAAGTGACAGTGTTGTTTTGTGTCTGCTCAATTGCAGGAGCCTTTCACCACATTCTTCCTAAATGCCAACGGCAACAAGTTTGATCACCCAAACCGCACTTTCTCCGGTATCGCCCGCTCGTGGAGGCACTGCCAGCGTGATACTGCAGATGTGAAGGTAATCAGATATCAGTTTTTGTACATTGTAATGTCTAAACAGGCTTGTTGCCGTCAGAAACTAGTCATTAGTGCCTGACTGTTGTGATGATATAGGGACAACATTGCTAGCTGCAACTGTGAGGAATTGAATAAACAATTCCTTGAAGAGTTTCTCTTTTTAGTCCAATCAATCAACCACAATTTCTATCTTCCAGTTCCCTAAAGATTGCATTGTTTCGATTTGCAACAACACTTAGTTCATGTAGCTTCCGACCAGCATCAGCAATGTCTTCTTTTCCATCCATATGTGCGATTTTTGTGAAATTTTTCAGCAAGTAAAACATCGTTCAACATGCACATATTTCAGAGCGCCATCACTTCATCACCATAATGGTTGTTCCCTGTTGCCTCCATTCCATTTCAGCCCCTCGCTGCGGCTCAGCAAGCGCACTCAAGCTGACCTAAAAGTGTCATACTTTTCCAACACACTCAGTGACGGGTTAGCTTCGCCCCAGGCAATTAATAAAGCATTAATGACAAAAGCTATTTAAAATGTAGTCTTTTATGTAAAGGCAGGGCTTTTTACTACCCCGGGCTGGGGAACAGCATCCAACAACACGAGGTGCAGGCGATATGCACGGCAAGAGAACGGCTGTACAGCGAAACACTAGATATGTTAGCAAATACAGGCCTCTCGGAACCCTTACGGTGTCTGCATGGATCATGTTAAACACATTTAATGGTCAGCAGTCTGTTAGGATAGAAAATAGGGATTTTTTGTATTTTCTTGTGTAGCAGGAGTTGATTTTTATTATGTATGAGCAGCATGATTTTTATCATAAACGACTTGCTTTGTACTGTATTACCTTGCTGTGTATTCCTTTATATATAATAGGTATATAATTTACCTGTTTATTAATAAAATAGAGCTTATAGCAATAATACAGACCATCAAATGTTTGTAAGATGTATGTAAAAACTTATGTGTGGTGTTAAATGTGAATTTTTGGTTTGAACAAAACTATCCAAAAAACTATTCATTTATTTTTAGTGTCTGTGTGAAAAACTCTTTCACACAGACACTTAAAATAATGAACTGTGATATTCTATATGTTTTTGTTCTATGTGCATTTTTTGAATTTACATTATTTAAAGTTCATTAGCTATTTAGTTTTAATTATGCATAATAATTGTACAATTTATTTAGATTTTTTTAAATATTTTTTTATTGCTTTTATGTCCTTTAGTAACACTGCAGTGGCCTTTAGAGGTTTATTCTGCATCACTTCACCCTGAACTTATTCATTACCCACAGTTCTCTCTGTAATGATCCCATGCAGCAGGAAACAGCTAAATAACAGCATTAAAAGAGCAAATCAAAGTTCACTGGCCCTTTTCGTAGACCACTGCCTCAGCACAGGCCAAGTCCTTTAAAGGTCATTAATGGTGAATATCATCTTTGTCTAATATATATATATATATATATATATATATATATATATATATATATATATATATATATATATAATATACACACACACACACACACACACACACACAGTGTGTCTGGAAAGTATTCACAGCGCTTCACTTTTTCCACATTTTGTTATGTTACAGCCTTATTCCAAAATGGATTAAATTCATTATTTTCCTCAAAACAAAAATTCACATGTACATAAGTATTCACATCCCTTGCTATGACACATACAATTGAGCTCAGGTGCATCCAGGATGTTTCTACAACTTGATTGGAGTCCACTTGTGGTAAATTCAGTTGACTGGACATGTTTTGGAAAGGCACACACCTGTCTATATAAAGTCCCGCAGTTAACAGTGCATGTCAGAGTGCAAACCAAGCCATGAAGTCCAAGGAATTTTCTGTAGACCTCCGAGACAGGATTCTATCGAGGCACAGATCTGGGGAAGGGTACAGAAACATTTCTGCAGCATTGAAGGTCCAAATGAGCACAGTGGCCTCTATCATCTGTAAATGGAAGAAGTTTGGAACCACCAGGACTCTTCCTAGAGCTGGCTGTCCGGCCAATCTTAGAGGCCAATCCTCAGTCAAGAACCTGATGGTCACTCTGACAGAGCTCCAGCATTTCTCTGTGGAGAGAGGAGAACCTTCCAGAAAAACAACCACCAATCAGGCCTGTATGGTAGAGTGGCCAGACGGAAGACACTCCTCAGTAGAAGGCACATGGCAGTCTGGAGTTTGCCAAAAGGCACCTGAAGGACTCTCAGACCATGAGAAACAAAATGATCTGGTCTGATGAAACAAAGATTGAACTCTTTGGCCTGAATGGCAAGTGTCATGTCTGGAGGAAACCAGGCAACGGCAGGAACTGGGAGACTAGTCAGGATCGAGGGAAAGATGAATGCAGCAATGTACAGAGACATCCTTGATGAAAACCTGCTCTAGAGTGCTCTGGACCCCAGACTGGGGCGAAGGTTCATCTTCCAACAGGAAAACGACCCTAAACACACAGCCAAGATAACAAAGGAGTGGCTACGGGGCAACTCTGTGAATATCCTTGAGTGGCCCAGCCAGAGCCCAGACTTGAACCCGATTGAACATCTCTGGGGAGATCTGAAAATGGCTGTGCACCGACGCTCTCCATCCAACCTGATGGAGCTTGAGAGGTCCTGCAAAGAAGAATGGGAGACTTATGTACTGCCTTATGTACGTTTTTTTTTTTTTCTTTCTTTCTTTCTTTTTTTTTTTATACATTTGCAAAGATTTCAAACAAACTTCTTTCATATTGTCATTATGGGGTATTGTTTGTAGAATTGTAAAATAATGAATTTAATCAATTTTGGAATAAGGCTGTAACATAACAAAATGTGGAGCGCTGTGAATACTTTCCAGATGCACTGTATATGTGTGTGTGTGTGTGTGTGTGTGTGTGTGTGTGTGTGTGTGTGTATATATATATATATATATATATATATATATATATAAATATATATAGAGAGAGAGAGAGAGAGAGAGAGAGAGAGATTAACATTGTCAAAAGACATCCAGCTAGTCATCAGCTCACCTCCTGTTAAGAGCAAAAGAGTAACTTTCGCTCCAATCGTCAACATTTTCTCAATAATCTGTTGGCGGAGCTCTGTCTGAGGGAGTGGGATGAGGCAGTCGTGCCCGGTGACAGCTCTCCAGGAGGGTGTCATTAGGGCGAACGGTGTAAAGCTGAAGAGTGTGAGTGTGATTGACTTGTCAGCCCATTATGAGGCTGTAGAGGAATTATTGGCTCACGAGCGAAGTGGGTTGAGGACGTGGATCACGACACTAGCAGCCCAAACTGTTTGCAACTGAGTAACTGTCTGCAAAATTTATAAACCAATCCTCCTGTGAGAGTGGAGACTGAGCTCGGTCCAATTTTGGTTGTTGTCCATCCTCGGGGTTACATTTCAACTAGCGTTGACTTTAATTTTGGCGTCATTGCAATATCATCATTTATTACCATTTAATACCATCATTGTGTGATGATCATTGTGTGATGACTTTAGGTGACAGACTTCTCATTTCTGTTTTGGATGCTCTACAGAGCTACTTTGGCTACTTTACCCATCTATCTGAAATAAAATATTATTGACAAATATCATCATGTAATATGTTTTTGCAATAGATTTGATTTTATATACTGTATATTTATAAATATTTTCTGACCATTGTCAAAGGCAGCTAATGATGTGTATAGTCTCTGGCTGTCTTGTATTTTGTAAATCTAAATTCAAATGCAATTAATTAAAAATATGTAATTTTTATATTTTATTATATTTTTGCTCTGAAATAATCCTAATCCCATTATAATACAAAGTCGGTTTTACCTCAAGGGATTTATATATACATACCCTGGTTTGGGTTTGTTTTTTTGCTTTTGCTTTTGCTTTGCTTTGCTTGCTGAAGTGAAACCTCAAATTTACAGGGGATTGGTCTGCGTCTCTGGTGCAGACAGTCTATTGGCTGCTTACAGTGTGGACATGATGTTAGCATTTTTGAGCTGTAAGAGATATTTGAGACATCCTGAAGGACTGATGAAATATTGGGACGTAACCGTCATAAAAGAGAGTGCGTTTTTAAATCCTGACCCTACACCAAAAGCAAGCTGTTTTATTGTATAGTCATACTGTTTCTAGTGACCCTTCATGTGAAAGTCCTCTTGTTTTATGGTGCTTTAAAGAAGTCTCTTATACACACCAAAGGGACATAGTTAAACAGCTCATTTCAACAGACGGTGTATAACAGAAACTTGAATCCAAAACAGCAGTGTTGAGCAGAAAACATTCAACCTGTCAGGTTCAGATGTGTGCGAGCAGAATGAGGTCTTAAATGATTTTAAATGGTTTTAAAGGTTCTTCAAAGGCAAGAGCTTTTGAGTGACACTAAACGGGGAGGAGGTCACATTCCTCGTGTGCACATGCCCCAATGTACAGAGGCGTCTCTCACAGGGAATTATGGGTAACTTGCACTGATATGGCATTGAGAACGGAGAAGGATTGGGAATGTGGCAGCTTTAGCGGATAAGCGACTATCAGGGTCAAGGAAGCATGCAAAAAATGAATAAAAAAAATGAATAATGTCTTCAGAGCAGTAGAACAATGTGACTGTGTTCACCTCCACTTAAAGTTTTTATTTGTGTATTTTAACTTTTAGAAGCACAACTAAAATAGGCCATAATAATCCAGAATGACATTGCAACACCTTTAAAAGAGAAATCAATATTGCTAGTTTTATCAGTCCAGTCATCCATATAAGTTTGAGTCCAGTTTTTACTGTAGTTAACAAACACATTTGTCACCATTTAATGAGTGTAATCATTTTTAAAAATCTGTGTTCGTTACATTAAGCATTATGTTTCCCATTATAATTTTGATTAATGGTTACTCTTCCAAAATCCCAACAAAACCAAATTTGCCTCACGTACCTCAACAAACACAGCAGATCCATCCATCGGCTCTTTTAAAACATACACTATGTTGCCAAAAGTATTGGGACACCCCTCCAAATCATTGAATTCAGGTGTTCCAATCACTTCCATGGCCACAGGTGCAGACGCTTCTACAAACATTTGTGAAAGAATGGGTCGCTCTCAGGAGCTCAGTGAATTCAAGCGTGGTACTGTGATAGGTTGCCACCTGTGCAATCCAGCATTCAGTCCATTCAGTTCATCCAGTCCATCCAGGAAATTTCCTCACTACTAAATATTCTATGGTCAACTGTTAGTGGTATTATAACAAAGTGGAAGCAATTGAGAACAAAAGCAACTCAGCCACAAAGTGGTAGGCAAAGTGGTAGCTCACATAAAAAAAGTCAATAGCTACAGACCTCCAAACTTTGTGTGGCCTTCAGATTAGCTCAAGAACAGTGCGTAGAGAGCTTCATGGAATAGGTTTCTATGGCCGAGCAACTGCATCCAAGCCTTACGTTACCAAGTGCAATGGAAACATTGGATGCAGTGGTGTAAAGCACACCACCACTGGACTCTAGAGCAATCCGATGGACGAGTCTGGGTTTGGCGGTTGCCAGGAGAACAGTACTTGCCTGACTGCATTGTGACTACAAGTCTTAAGGTTAGGTGGAGGGGGGATTATGGTGTGGTGTTGTTTTTCAGGGGTTGGGCTTGGCCCCTTAATTCCACTGAAAGGAACTCTTAATGCTTCAGCATACCAAGACATTTTGGACAATTTCATGCTCCCAACTTTGTGGAAACAGTTTGGGGATGGCCCCTTCCTGTTCAAACATGACTGCGCACCAGTGCACAAAGCAATGTCCATAAACACATGGATGAGTGAATTTGGTGTGGAGGAACTTGACTGGCCTGCACAGAGTCCTGACCTCAACCCGATAGAACACCTTTGGGATGAATTAGAGTGGAGACTGCGAGCCAGGCCTTGAGACTGCGAGCCAGGGCTTCTCGTCCAATATCAGTGCCTGACCTCAAAAATGCGCTTCTAAAAGAATGGTCATAAATTCCCATAAACACACTCCTAAACCTTGTGGAAAGCTGTTATAGCTGAAAAGGGTGGGCCAGCTCCATATTAAACCCTACGGATTAAGAGTGGGATGTCATTAAAGTTCATGTAAATGTAAAGGCAGGCGTCCCAAAACTTTTGGCAATATAGTGTACATAAAGTTTTCTGTCATCTCTCGTGTTTCCTTTGTATTTTCACCCTCCCCCATCTTCGTGTGTTTGCCGCATTCCCACACTCTCCGAGTGTTTTTAAATGTACTATGATGGTCCTTCACTGGTCTCCTGGGGTCATTTTCCATGGCTGCCTGAAACATTGCCAACATTTTGATTAATTGAACTACAAAACATGCAATGAAAGCATTGGTATTTTTGCATGTACATTAACTCCCCTATTCCCTGTATCCCTATACAATATGAATACATCTATTTTGGAAATGTTTAAATTTTATTTGAGCTGCTTTTGCTTTTTCTCTCCCACCTGTCCTCTTCCTCTCCACCTCATAGGAGTTGATCCCTGAGTTCTACTACCTGCCAGAGATGTTTGTGAACAGTAATGGATACTGTATGGGTGACAGGGATGACGGTATCCCTGTTTGTGATGTAGAACTACCAGCTTGGGCAAAGAAACCAGAGGACTTTGTCAGGATCAACAGAATGGTAAGTCTAACTGCAACTTTCTGTAAAATAAACATGGCTAATGTCTAGGCCAGAACAGAATTCTGTCATATACAAAGTTTGCAGATAGCATAGAGGGCCTTAGTGAGCACGTATCATCTCAAAGACCAAGGCAATGTTCCTCCTACTTGTCCCCTGCTGACCATTGCTCTCTCTTCTATGTTGCATTGGGTATATTGGGAAATTATTCAGATTGGGATTCTTGATCCGATTCCTCTTAACAGTTCTTTTTCCTCAACCATTTCATTAACAATTTTATTGCATTCATTTGGTTTGGTTCTAATTTAGGTTCAGGTTTTTCATGTTTTTAAAGAAGTCTCTTATATTCACCAAGACTGTATTTATTTGATCAAAAATACAGTGCAAACAGGAATATTGTGAAATATTATTACAACTTAAAATAGCTAATTTCTCTTTTAATATACTTTAAAATGTAATTTATTCCTGAGATGTCAAAGCTGAATTTTCAGCATCAATACTCCAGTCTTCAGTGTCACATGATCCTTCAGAAATCATTCTAATAGTCTAATATTCTAATTATGCTGCTTAATATTTTTTGTGGAGATATGATATATCTACACTCACCTAAAGGATTATTAGGAACACCATACTAATACTGTGTTTGACCCCCTTTCGCCTTCAGAACTGCCTTAATTCTACGTGGCATTGATTCAACAAGGTGCTGATAGCATTCTTAAGAAATGTTGGCCAATATTGATAGGATAGCATCTTGCAGTCGATGGAGATTTGTGGGATGCACATCCAGGGCACGAAGCTCCCGTTCCACCACATCCCAAAGATGCTCTGTTGGGTTGAGATCTGGTGACCCTGGGGGCCATTTTAGTACAGTGAACTCATTGTCATGTTCAAGAAACCAATTTGAAATGATTCGAGCTTTGTGACATGGTGCATTATCCTGCTGGAAGTAACCATCAGAGAATGGGTACATGGTGGTCATAAAGGGATGGACATGGTCAGAAACAATGCTCAGGTAGGCCGTGGCATTTAAACAATGCCCAATTGGCACTAAGGGGCCTAAAGTGTGCCAAGAAAACATCCCCCACACCATTACACCACCACCACCAGCCTGCACAGTGGTAACAAGGCATGATGGATCCATGTTCTCATTCTGTTTACGCCAAATTCTGACTCCACCATCTGAATGTCTCAACAGAAATCGAGACTCATCAGACCAGGCAACATTTTTCCAGTCTTCAACTGTCCAATTTTGGTGAGCTTGTGCAAATTGTAGCCTCTTTTTCCTATTTTTAGTGGAGATGAGTGGTACCCGGTGGGGTATTCTGCTGTTGTAGCCCATCCGCCTCAAGGTTGTGCGTGTTGTGGCTTCGCAAATGCTTTGCTGCATACCTCGGTTGTAACGAGTGGTTATTTCAAAGTTGCTCTTCTATCAGCTTGAATCAGTCAGCCCATTCTCCTCTGACCACTAGCATCAACAAGGCATTTTTGCCCACAGGGCTGCTGCATACTGGATGTTTTTCCCTTTTCACACCATTCTTTGTAAACCCTAGAAATGGTTGTGAGTGAAAATCCCAGTAACTGAGCAGATTGTGAAATACTCAGACCGGCCCGTCTGGCACCAACAACCATGCCACGCTCAAAATTGCTTAAATCACCTTTCTTTCCCATTCTGACATTCAGTTTGGAGTTCAGGAGATTGTCTTGACCAGGACCACACCCCTAAATGCATTGAAGCAACTGCCATGTGATTGGTTGATTAGATAATTGCATTAATGAGAAATTGAACAGGTGTTCCTAATAATCCTTTAGGTGAGTGTATATCTATATATATATATAACACATGTTTTGATATATATATATATATATATATATATATATATATATATATATATATATATATATATATATATATATATAGCTATAGCATTATTCTTTAATGAATAGAAAGTTAATTTAAAAAAAAACAGCATTTATTTGAAATAGACATCTGTAAGTCTTTACTGTCACTTTTGACCATTTTAATGCATCCTAGCTGAATAAAGTATTAATTTCTGTCAGAACACACATACACACACACACACACACACACACACACACACACGATAGATAGATGGATGGATGGATGAATGTATGGATGGATGGATGTTCTGATTCAAAAAATGTGGCAGAAGAGCAGTCTCATGTAGGCCTACTGATGTAATGTCTGAATAGAATCTGCTATCTTTAATTCTTAGTCCAGTATTTAATCTGTAATCCATTTCCTTCCATATTTTCCCCTGAGATCACACTCGTTCGTTCATATGATACAGCATCCTGGTCCTCTGCAGGCCTCTGCGTGCTGCTTTACCTCAATGAAGGTCGTAATGTAGTGCACTGCTCGATACTAATGCAATCTGCCGCTGACCTGAATGATGTTGCGGAGGACAGGCTCGGCCACTGTCCCTTATAATGTTACCCTAATGCCGGCCTCATCAATCATGATTTGGCTCACAGTGGACAGGACCTCACGGATGTGTGTGTGTGTGTGTGTGTGTGTGTGTGTGTGTGTGTGTGTGTGTGTGTGTGTCCTGTCCACCAATCCCTCTAGACTGTGGTCGGGTCGAAATTGTGTACTGCCTTTTATAATGGCTCTATCTAACACATATACTCATAAAAAAGGAGTGAACAACAGTGAAACATGGGAACTGTATATGCTGCAGGGTGTGTAATTTGAGACTGTGTGTGTTTATGCATTTAAAGCTACTGATTGTGCATCAAAACTGCTGCCAACTCAAAGTATTAGAGGTGTGTTGTGGGCCATGCTGCCTGAGGAAAAAGTGTCTATGTGCACTACAGGAAACACACTTGACCTTTTCAGCTGCAGTGACAGTGCTGTGGTGTGTGTGTGTGTCTTGTGGAGGTGACCTTTCCTCTGGCCTCATTTTTTTTTTTCCCTGGTTTAACACATTCAACTATTCAGACACTCGCACTCACACATACACATGCACATATCCAAAGATCACACAAGCAAGTTTTTCTTAAAGAAAAGGCTTGGGTAAGTCAAAACACTTCAGATACTATTTGACATGACTACTTGACATGAGCCTTAAATTATGCAAAATGTGTTCACGTCTCACAGTTTGGTTCCTCTTCCTGGAAACTCATTGATTTGATGGTGTCTTCATGATTTTAACAAAAGCTGGTGTGAGTAGTCTGGATAAGACCAGATATCTCCACTCTGGTTTTAAAGCTTGACAGTTTGTTCATAATTTACATTCTGAACCCATTTGACTTCATTTGTTCTATAAAAGAAGATGGGTAGCTCTTTATTTTACAGTCCTGTTCCACATGTACTATGTACTTATAGTGATTACACTAACTGAGTAATAACTAGGTACTAACCCTGAACCTACCCTCAAACCTAACCTTAACCCATGTAGTTGCTTTATTTTACCCATTACTTTCTTAGATAAGAATGCTGTAAGTACACGTACTGTAAAATAAAGTGCAACCAAGTTCTTATCCATAACATTTCTGATTCCTCTTAACAATTCAGATTCAGTTTCATTAACTTAGCACTTTTGAGGAATATTTATGAATGGGATATTTTAATATTTCATTTAAAAAGAGAGTAAGAGTATTTTTAAGCAATTTGTTTTAATGTAGCTAGTTCTGAACAAGAATTCAAATGAATTGTAGAATGTTTTCATTGAAAGTCATGTAACTGAACAGTCCACTGATCCATGTTTGATACTTATAAGCAAGTCTGCTTAGGTTATGACAAAAATATCACCAAAAGTACCATGAAATGAGGAAGTGAGGAACAGATTGATATTTGCTGAAAACCTTCCTGTTGTTCTACCAGTAGATCTCAAATCTCATTTGAAGCTGATTTAATATCATTGACTCCAGACGTCTTGACGCACGCACCATGTTTGAATGTTTATCCAGCCATATTTGGAGGACATTCTGTAAAATGTGTTTTTGTGTTCTAGGAAAATCTTTAGAACAACATATTTGGGTCATACACTGAGCATGCAGAAATGATTATGAACGTTTCAATAAATATTAATTTCATTTTGTGGATGGCATTTAATTTGATCCTGGTTTGTTGGAATGACTAGTGTTTTTCATGGAATTTTAGATGATTTGAATAGCACATACATTTTTAAACAGGCTACGGCTCGGTTTTGTCCTTAGATCTTGTCCTTTCATTTTCTCTCTCTGCTGCTCTCTTTCTCTCTGTCTCATTTAATCCCCTCTTTCCATCCTTGTCTTTGTGCTCCCTTTCTCTCACTCCCTCTCTCTCTCTGCCATTTCTTCCTCTCTTTCTTTCACTTAGTGTTCCCATCTTTGCATGTGTCACTTTCGATTGTAATGACATGCCCTGGGGGTAACTCAGCCCCTGCGCTCCACGGCTTGCTCTGTTGGTAATAGCTGTTATTTCTGATGTGAGCGTGAGTGTGTAAATTCCAGCTGCGGGTCCCTGGGTGTGTTTGTGTGAGAGGAAGAAAAAAAGTGTGTATTTGTGTGCCATTCTGTGTTATTAGTTCAATCTTTCTTTTTTTTCCCTTTGTTATCTCAGTATGACAGTCTTTCGATGGGGTTTGATACCTATAATAAAACACTTCTCTGAATCTTTACACATTAACTTTCTGTAGCAGGCAGTATCTAGACCCTATTGGAATAGAATGATGCTTTGGAGGAAAAAAATGGTAACACTTTCTATGAAGACCATGCTTAAAATGAATTATAGCCCCATTTATATTTATTTATAAGTATTACTATATATATATATATATATATATATATATATATATATATATATATATATATATATATATATATATATATATATATATATATATATATATATATATATATATATATATATATATATAAAGTGATATAAATCTATATACAGTATATTCATGCAAATATTTCTTAAATGTATACTTGTGTGTATTTATATATACATAATATACATAATAATTATACCGTACACACAGACATATTATATAGACCCAAATGTTTATTGTTGATGTGTTTAATCGCGATTAATCGTTTGACTGCCCTAATAAATATATATATAAACACACGCTGATCAGGCATAACATTATGACCGCTGACAGGTGAAGTGAATAACTGATTATCTCTGCATCACAACACCTGTTAGTGGGTGGGATATATTAGGCAGTAAGTGAACATTTTGTTCTCAAAGTTGATGTGTTAGAAGCAGGAAAAATGGGCAAGCGTAAGGATTTGAGCGAGTTTGACAAGGGCCAAATTGTGATGGCTAGACGACTGGATCAGAGCATCTCCAAAACTGCAGCTCTTGTGGGGTGTTCCCGGGCTGCAGTGGTCAGTATCTATCAAAAGTGATCCAAGGAAGGAACAGTGGTGAACCGGCGACAGGGTCATGGGCGGCCAAGGCTCATTGATGCACGTGGGGAGTGAAGGCTGGCCCGTGTGGTCCGATCAAACAGATGAGCTACTGTAGCTCAAACTGCTCAAGAAGTTAATGCTGGTTCTGATAGAAAGGTGTCAGAATACACAATGCATGATAGTTTGTTGCGTATTGGGCTGCATAGCCACAGACCAGTCAGGGTGCCCATGCTGACCTCTGTCCACCACCAAAAGCACCAACAGTGGGCATGTGAGCATCAGAACTGGACCACGGAGCAATGGAAAAAGGTGGCCTGTCTGATGAATCACATTTTCTTTTACATCACGTGGATGGCCGGGTGCGTGTGCGTCGTTTACCTGGGGAACACATGGCACCAGGATGCACTATGGGAAGAAGGCAAGCTGGCGGAGGCAGTGTGATGCTTTGGGCAATGTTCTGCTGGCCCCAAATCTCAATCCAATCGAGCATCTGTGTGATGTGCTGAACAAACAAGTCCGATCCATGGAGGCCCCACCTCACAACTTACAGAACTTAAAGGATCTGCTGCTAACATCTTAGTGTCAGATACCACAGCACACCTTCAGGGTCTAGTAGAGTCCATGCCTCGACGGGTCAGGGCTGTTATGGCAACACAATATTAGGAACGTGGTCATAATGTTATGCCTGATCGTTGTGTATGTGTATGTATGTATGTATATATATATATATATATATATATATATATATATATATATATATATATATATATATATATATATTAATATATTCACTTATTTGATATAAATCTGAATTACTATAGTCATTGTAACTATAATATAAGTACATTATAGTAATGCAGAGTGCATCTTTATAAATATTCATGGAACCATACAACTGACTAATTAATACTTATAAATAAATAATATAAATGTAACTGTTCTTATAATGCAGTATAGGTCTTAATATATATATATATATTTATAGAATATGTATAAATATATATTTGTAGAATGATAATACTTATAAGTATAAATAGGGCTATAATTCATTATAAGCATGGGCTTCATAGAAAGTGTTACCAAAAGAAAAATTAATGCTATTATTCAACAAGGACTCTTTAAATTGATCAAAAGTGACAGTAAATACATTTATAATGTTACAAAATATATCTGTTTCAAAATAAAGGCTGTTCTTTTGAACTTTATATTCATTAAATAATGCATTAGTTTCTCCACAAAATATTATGCAGCACAACTGTTTTCAACATTGATAATAATAATAGTTTCTTGAGCATCAAACCATCATATTAGAATGATTTCTGAAGGATCACGTGACACTAAAGACTAAAGAGTAATGATATTGAACTTAGATCATTTAGCTTCAAGAGTTGCTTCTATCATATTTTATTGAAAGACAGCTGTTAAAATATTGAGAACAAGTTTATTTATTTACGTTTTGGTCTTTTATGTTGGGCTTCTGCAGTCTTCTGTCGCCCCGAGTGTATGTTTGTCTGTGCTTGTGTACGTCTGTGTGTGTTTGTGCTCATGTTGTGTACGTGTACCTTTCACCTCTAATTGCCCCGCTCTCTTTGACAGGCTCTGGAAAGCGAGTTTGTGTCGTGTCAGCTGCACCAGTGGATTGACCTTATTTTTGGCTACAAACAACGTGGGCCCGAGGCGGCACGCGCCCTCAACGTCTTTCACCACCTGACCTACGAGGGCTCCGTCAACCTCGACAGCCTCGCCGGTGATCCCCCAATGTGCGAGGTAGGTCGCCGCCGCGGCGTTGCCATGACAACGGCAACAGGTTTCTGGAATTTGTGACTAACATCTCTTTTTTGTGTGTGTAAGGCACGTGTGTTTAAGGCACGGCAAGGCTTACAGTAGTCTTCCCCTGGCCACGGACTTAAGACTAGCGTTGAATATTCTCACTCAAATGGCTGTCTGCTGCTGCTTCTGATTGATTTTTAGAAAGAAAAGAAAACTGATCTGCAGTTATGGGCACCTTTTCTCTGTAATAATGGCATATTGGCAAAACATATTTGGCAAACGATCCAGGGCGTATTTGGCAGCATTAAGCAGTGTTGCCAATCACAAACATATATGTTGATTTCTTGAACGTAATGGCCAATCAGAGTTGTCTAAGTTAGCACTGAACAAAAACTCTGGTGTGTGGATTCTGAGTTCTGCTCGCAAATCCTCTCATTATAAAAAACAATTATGTAAATAAAAGAGATTCATTGTGTAGTCAGCTTCATTATATATTATAAGGGAACTTTGTGAGATCGCAATGAACTTAGATGAGTGACAGCGCTTTAGTAGCTATAAAGTACTATTTTTCCCAGGACAGAATAGCTAATCACAAGGTAGCCAGTCTCGTCATAGTATATTTTGTAGAACAAAATTACCAACCAATCACAATTTGTTATCGATTAACTTGCAGTTAGTGAAGGCGGGGCTATTAGAGAGCGCGGAGGAGATCAAGTCAGAAGCGAAGATGTCAAAGAAGGATCTTCAAAAAGAGTTCATCAAGTCATTATGCATAGCAAGTCGTAAACAATAACTCAATGTTGTATTGCGCAGAATGACACGCAGTCGAAGTCGCTCTCTCAGACAATGCGCAATCCCGAAATGAGTTCCCTGTGCGCCTGAATGGTCAAATACAGACACATAAATGCCCATCATGTGGAGTATCTCACGTACATACAGTCGGTTATGGCTTGAACGTGAACAGCTTGGTGAAATCTGTCAGGCATTCTGTCTTAAAATGACAGCAGCCTAAAATGTCTGTGACATTAATGTTAATCAAACAAATGTATACATGTTAAACAAACCTACTGTACCTAAAAAACTTACTTTATTTAGTTTGTACCTCTATCATATTGTCCTGCTTCTTTGTTCTTCCCGTCCCGTATTCCGCCATGATAAATTTGGTCACACTACTATAAAGGGAGCGCGCTTTCCATGCTTTTTTTCCATGGAAAACCTGCATATATTATACAGTGGTTTGTGAACGTAGATGCTTTAATAACAAATAGTTTATCAGGAGTGTTTATGCTGGGACGTGAAGGTTGTGCGGCGACACGTAACCTAAAACGATTTGATGGAAATCTATTCAAATGTGTTTTTCAAGGAGAAGCGAATTTCCTTAGCCTTACCCCTGGAGCTGTTTCACCTTATGGGTAAAATGCTTCATAAATGTCACCACTAGATAGACTACTGTGTCTATGCTAGCATTATATAGCTAAAGGGATGCTTTTTTTTTTATTATTGATATATTTGCAGGTTAACCATGTTTTATAGTCAGATTCAACAGGTTTAAAAATGATGGCGTACGATTCGCAATATCAGCATTCGTCAACTGCAGTTCAAGCATGAATGAGCCCAGTGTCAGTTGAATATCTTTGAGAGACTGTCAGTATGTGTCATTCAGATCTTGCCATGCAAATATGTCCTCTGGGAAAGAGAAACTCAAACTGCTTACTCACGTGCTTTGCATCTTCTACTCTGAGTGAGTGGTAACCGTAACACTTTAGGTACAAATAAATACTTCTGGTATTATCTGTGCCAAATTAGGCATCAGGCAGAATTATAATGAAAATTAGTTCCATGCCAGGATGTTGTCGATGATTGCCGATGTGTTGCTATATGGTCAATCAATGTAAATCTATTGACATGTTCTGCCTGTTTTATCATCCATCCAAAAATTGTAAATGTGATCAAATAGAAAAGTAGCAGCACTCTTTTCCACAACAAGCCACATGATTTGAGTTATCATTCATGTTCATAGCATAAATGGTGCACAAACCAGTGCTATTTTAGTATGATATGCTATTATACTATTTATTAATATTTTGAATCAGCTTTTTTTATTTGGTTTAAGTTTTAGTAATTCTAGTATCATTATTATTTCAGCTAGTTGCCAAGGCAACTAATATTTACAGATTTATTTTAATTATCGAGAGCATTTTTTTTAATAGTCGATTCATTTTAAAACACTCTTTTGACATACAAGTATAGTAGTATTTATTTATTTTCTGGTTATCGACTAAAATTGAATTCATCAAGCAATTACAATGTAAATCAATGTTATTGATTTTCCACACAATAGTCTTTATTGACTGCTGGAAGTTTGGAAGAAGACTTAATTGTGTTTGTGGATATGATTCCAATTCAACAGCAGCAGCTGGTAGGCAGTGTGTTTGTAGCAGTGTATTCCCCTTTTCCTCCCTCCCTTCCTCCTCTTTTTCTCCCTCTCATTCCCTCTATCTCTCCCGCTCCCTGTGATACCCACCATCTGCTGTCTGCAAAACAAGTCATTTATATACTGTCACTTCCAGGACTGCCTTTATTTGTCAAGTGACCACTATGCAAATTACTCACAGAACAGGGGGGCTAATTATCAAACAATATGGAGAAAGCTTTGCTTTTCATCATTCAGCTCTAAATCCTAGACAATAGCAATTATGTTTCTTTCATGTGGCCGCGTTCTTCACAAGCAGTCCAGCACTCTGAGAGCAATGGTAGCTGACAGCAAGGTTTGTTAGGCTCGGAAGAGCCAGAAAACCGGCTTTTATTTGTCAGTTCTGGAGTTTGAGAAGCCTTTATGTTCCATTCAGTATATTAATAAAGTCTATATTGCTTTTTATGTCATCCAAGCACCTGGCAACTGGCATTCAGACACTTAAATGCAGAGGAAAGCTGAGCTCAACTTGACTTCTTAAATGCGTGAAGGAATTCATTTATTTTTGCTCTATAGTTAGCCACAACCCCTCAACCTAAAAACATTAAAGGAATAACCTCATGGACAAAATATATTGACCTCAAGTACGCTAAATTCACTAGCGTTTCTGAGAGAGTCTCATGGTATCTCGCTCAGAAATGTGACCGTCACCTTCAGGCTATTGATTCATTCCCCAGTGACAGGTGCATCCACAGCTCTGACATTAAGCACTGCAATTACGGCCTTAAAATGTCAAACTGTGGAGTTAAGGGTCATAACTCGTTCCAGAGTCAAATCAAAATGGCAGCGGTTGATGATGGAGTCACAGGGCTCTAGTTGGCAGGGTTGTGTCACAGGAAAAACAGCGTTTAAGGATGAAGTACATGCCAGCAATCTTTTGGTACAGATTTGTATTGCATGTAAACATAATACACAATCTGAAAGCACTGCTTGTGAATTATCCGTCACTAATAAGCATTAAGTTATGCATTCACAAATGAGTAGAATATGTCAAAGGAGTGTCTCTGTAAGAAAAGGTGCATTTGACCCTTTCACAGTCTCCTGTGTTTGAAAAAGCAGATACACCCTACTTCCAAGTCTGAAATAGTATACTATTTTATTATTATTATAATTATTGAAGTCTATGAATGATTTATTCAGATGGCCAAATGCAAATGATTAAGCAACATGACTGAATGCATTTGTGGTGAAAACTTGTTTGCGAAATGACGTATTATCATTGGTGTAAACAGGTCTTAAAGGGATCGTTAGTTCACCCAAAAATTCTGTCATCATTTACTCACCCTCAAGTTGCTCCAAACCTGTATGAGTTTCTTTTATCTGTTGAACACAAAAGAAGAGGTTTGGATACAGGTTTGGAGCAACTTGAGGGTGAGTAAGTGATGGCAACATTTTCATTTTTGGGTGAACTATCCCTTTAAGACCCTTTTATTCCACATACATGAACATATAAAAGACCTGTCTTTTACATTTTAGCTATTTTTTGTACTCTATACATGCCATTACTAAACTCACACCTAAATATCCTTATGCTTCTCTGTAAACCTGAAGTAAACATCAGATTTTGACATTCTTGCACATCTAACCTGACCCAAAAATGAAGCTGTGATACGTTGCTGCCATGTTATGATGGATGTTTTGTGTCCATCTAAGCATGGCGGCTTATAGTTCAGAGGGAGACAATCACCATACAGCTTATGCAAGAGGTGTTTCTTATCTGTCATAAAGAGCTGGGGCTTAAAGTGGATTATAGTAATGAACTGCCAGTTATGAGTTACTGATTTCTGTTTGTGATAAAGTGTGTTTTTTCTCCAGAGCTGAGATGATTCAACCGGTTGACATTGTGGGTCAGTTGACAACATTGAGATGATTTAAAGGACGTGCCTCTCACATAACCTTCGCTTGAGCTTTGGCTAGACATAGTCTGCCAGAATTGGATATATAACAAGGTAGATGCAAGAAGATTTTCTAGACTTAAACCGCTAAGTAAGGTTGTACCAGCCATTCGTACGTTCTGACTTAAACTGGAACGTAAAGTCCACACTAGAGGCTTCGTAACTAGCCTACTAGCTAGTTAAGTTGGCTTGAGAAAGCCAACTTACTGATCTACTATTTAAGCTTACTATTATTATTTTGCGTTCAAGCTACAAACACCAAACTCGGGTCAGACCTCAGACCTGTTCTGACTTGGGTTGCTATATCTTTTCTAACTGATACGACTTATGTTTTTTTGTTAAACGTACAAACCCGATTCCAAAAAAGTTGGGACACTGTACAAACTGTGAATAAAAACAGAATGCAATGATGTGGAAGTTTCAAATTTCAATATTTTATTCAGAATACAACATAGATGACATATCAAATATTTAAACTGAGAAAATGTATCATTTTAAGGGGAAAATAAGTTGATTTTAAATTTCATGGCATCAACACATCTCAAAAAAGTTGGGACAAGGCCATGTTTCCCACTGTGTGGCATCCCCTCTTCTTTTTATAACAGTCTGCAAACGTCTGGGGACTGAGGAGACAAGTTGCTCAAGTTTAGGAATAGGAATGTTGTCCCATTCTTGTCTAATACAGGCTTCTAGTTGCTCAACTGTGAAAGATCTGGACTGCTGGCTGACCATTTCAGTACCCAGATCCTTCTTCTACACAGCCATGATGTTGTAATTGATGCAGTATGTGGTCTGGCATTGTCATGTTGGAAAATGCAAGGTCTTCCCTGAAAGAGACGACGTCTGGATGGGAGCATATGTTGTTCTAGAACTTGGATATACCTTTCAGCATTGATGGTGCCTTTCCAGATGTGTAAGCTGCCCATGCCACACACACTCATGCAACCCCATACCATCAGAGATGCAGGCTTCTGAACGGAGCGCTGAGAACAACTTGGGTTGTCCTTGTCCTCTTTAGTCCGGATGACATGGCGTTTTCTGTAAGTATTCCTGAGCTCATGTTGTGATTTCCATTACAGTAGCATTCCTGTATGTGATGCAGTGCCGTCTAAGGGCCCGAAGATCACAGGCATCCTTGACCCTTACGCACAGAGATTGTTCCAGATTCTCTGAATCGTTGGATGATATTATGCACTGTAGATGATGATAACTTCAAACTCTTTGCAATTTTTCTCTGAGAAACTCCTTTCTGATATTGCTCCACTATTTTTGGCCGCAGCATTGGGGGAATTGGTGATCCTCTGCCCATCTTGACTTCTGAGAGACACTGCCACTCTGAGAGGCTCTTTTTATACCCAATCATGTTGCCAATTGACCTAATAAGTTGCAAATTAGTCCTCCAGCTGTTCCTTATATGTACATTTAACTTTTCCGGCCTCTTATTGCTACCTGTCCCAACTTTTTTGGAATGTGTAGCTCTTGTGAAATCCAAAATGAGCCAATATTTGGCATGACATTTCAAAATGTCTCACTTTCAACATTTGATATGTTATCTAAGTTTATGAGATTTGTAAATTATTGCATTCCTTTTTTATTCACAATTTGTACAGTGTCCCAACTTTTTTGGAATCGGGTTTGTACAATCAAAACACAGTAAAGTCTCTGACTTTCAATAAGGGTGTCAAAACATTTGTACAATAAGACTCATCAAGTATTTAAGTTGTCTATTACTAGCGAAGCTTAATGACCATGCTAGGACAACATGTTAAAACATGGTATAAACATGCTAATTCATGCTAGCAAAGTGCTAATCATGCTAGCAACATTCTAATTCATGTAAAATCATGCTAGAACATGCTAATTCATGCTAATATCTTGAAAATTCTATCTTTTAGAATTACTAAACTTAAACTTTAAACAAAACTAAAACCTGTAAACTGAAAACCTTAAAGCTGAAAAACGTAACGCTGGTAAAAGTACTTCTCGTCTCGCTTTCTCAAGCCAACTTCCAAGTTTGTTTGCGAACTTTACTCATCTAGTTCATAACTCATCTAATTTGAATGTAGTAAGTCGTAAACTCAGTCAAGTAATGCGTAGTCACGTGATATGGTTATCCTCAATGATGCAGTCTTCAAATAAGTGAGCATAAACTGTTTAAATTCTGTTAATTTCAGTTTATTTATTTTAACTTCTTTTGCCTCACGTAAAAAAAAAAAAAAGGTAAATCAGTAAGGTTCAGTATGATTAAAAAATAATAATAATAATTTATTATAAAGGAGTTCTATTTCAAATATTGTGTTTTGTTCTTTTGAAATTTCCATTCAATCTATGATTCTTATTAAAGTCCTCATGAAATCAAAATTGACCCTATTTACTTTGTTAGCACACATTACAGGTCTTAGGGTGAACAATTCATCTGTGCAAGTTAAAGAATAGTTTGTCGCGGTAATCTTGAATCAAAATCTGAAAAGTAACTTCCGGTCTGGAATGGCGTTCCCTTTCCGATGATGTCAGTTTGACGGCTTGGGTTTGAATATCCTTCACCACTCCCCTCCAACCGTTAGTCTGCTATGAGCGAGAGATGGAGAGGAGGAGCGCTGAAGTAAAACCCTGCCCTCTATTCAATATTCCGTTTCACTTGGAAATACGTCACAGCACTGAAGAAAACTCACTTGCTACTTCCGGTTCACTGGGACTTTAAAGGGGGGTCTTTTGCTATTTCATGCATTCTGACTTATTTAAAGATTTGGATTCTCATGCTAAACATGGCCAAAATTTCAAAAAACAAGTTGGGATGTATGATGTGAGCATGTGAGTATATCTGTGCCAAATACACTCCGGAGCAGCAACGGAGTTCTGCAAGTGTGTTTGTTTGTTCCCGGTCACGAGTCGAAACCACAGGTGGAACTCTGTGTTCCCATTCAGTCGGTCACTCTCGACGCCACGTCGGAGTACCGACGAGGTTACGGCGCGGGCCGTGGGTCGTGCGATGTCCACTATGGTTCCTTAACTCCCCCGTCTCCCAGACTGGCCTCTTCGGCGACGCGGCCCAGAACTTCGCCCATCAGTTCTTGGCCGCACAGAAGCAGACTGAGGCGGTCAGTCACATTCTGCCTCGGCGGTCAGCTGCTGTCTCCACCCCGCCGCCGGCAGCGCCTCAGCCTGCTCGTCGCCGAGGGCGGCCGCCTGCGTCTGCCTCCACTCCCGCGCGCAGCAGCAGCCTCCACCCAAGCGGCGTTGTGGAGCCGGGCGCAAGCAGGCCGCCCTACCCGTCCAGACGCCTGCCAAGAGGGGAGGCAAGGCCAAGGGCAGGCTGCCACGAGACGGGCGACCCGGAGGTGAGGAGGACTGCTCTTCTGGAGATGGTGACCACACCGCTCCATCCCCCGGTGGAGGGCCGGGAGGAGAATCTTGTGTTCCATTTGTCTCTGTTCCGCCCGCTGGGCTCAGCCCCAGCGGTACCCAAATTCTCAACAAGAGCAGTTCCTTCCATCTCCGGGTCCGCAGGGGCTCGGAGAGTTGTGGCTGGTCAAACGCCGGACCACACTCATCCTCCCTCTTCGCCAGCGGGCAGCAGTGGACAACCCCCTCATGTTCCTGCTGCCCACCTGTGGAATCAGGTAAGTGTTGCACGGCACTCTCACCTCGCTGCGGGCCGCCTCCACGAGACAGCCGCCCAGTCCGGTATCTGCATTCCACCTCGCTGCCCCACGGTGGGTGCGCCGGTGGTCCCTATGGTCCTGCTTATGCGGTCCCTGGGAGCCTGGCTAGTGCTCCTCGGTCCGTCTCGCTGGCTCATTCGGACCATCAGGCTCGGCTCACGCGATTCAGTTCGCCTGGCGCTCCCCAGGATCAGGGGCATCCGCTTCACTTCGGTGAATGCTGCAGATGCCCATGTCCTGTGTGTGGAGATCGCTGTCCTGCTGGCGAAGAGCGCGATAGAGCCGGTCCCTCCAGCCGATATGAAGACCGGCCTCTACAGCCCGTACTTCATTGTACCCAAGAAAGCCGGTGGGTTACGGCCAATCTTGGACCTGCGAGTCCTGAATCGGAGCCTCCACAAGCTACCGTTCAAGACGCCACGCAGAAGCGCATTTTCGAATGCATCCGTCCCCAAGATTGGTTTGCAGCGGTCGACCTGAAGGACGTGTACTTTCATGTCTCGATCCTTCCTCGACGCAGGCCATTTCTGCGCTTTGCGTTCGAGGGTTGAGCATATCAGTACAAAGTCCTGCCCTTCGGGCTGGCCCTGTCCCCCCATGTCTTTACGAAAGTCACGGAGGGGGCCTCGTGCCCATGAGAAGAACGGGCGTTCGCATCCTCAACTATCTCGGCGACTGGCTCTTTCTAGCACAGTCCTGGGATCAGTTGTGCGAACACAGGACCTGGTGCTCAGACACCTCAGCCAGTTGGGTCTTGGTCAACTGGGAAAGGAGCAAACTCGCCCCCGGGCAGAGGATCTCTTTTCTCGGTATGGAGTTGGATTCGGTCGAGCAGGCAGCGCGCCTCACAGAGGAGCATGTCCAGTCGATGCTGAACTGCCTGAACACGTTTCAGGGCAGGATGGCGGTTCCACTGAAACGGTTTCAGAGGCTCCTGGGGCATATGGCAGCCGCGGCGGCAGTAACGCCGCTCGGCCTGCTTCATATGAGACCGCTTCAGCATTGGCTACGGCCGAGTCCCGAGATGGGCGTGGCAACGCGGCACTCACCGGTGAGCATCACACCGCCTGTCGCCAGTCCTTCAGTCCGTGGTCAGACCCTTCGCTCCTTCGGGCTGGAGTGCCCCTGGAACAGGTGTCCAGGCATACTGTGGTTTTCATGGATGCCTCCGCCATGGGCTGGGAGCCACGCACAACGGGCATGCAGTGTCAGGGGTTTGGGCGGGCCCGCACCTGCATTGGCACATCAATTGCCTCGAGTTGCTAGCAGTACATCTTGCTCTGAGCCGCCTCAAAGGGCGGTTACGGGCAAAGATGTACTGGTCCACACGGACAACACTGCGGCTGTTGTGTATATCAACCGACAAGGTGGTCTGCGCTCCCGTCGCATGTCGCAACTTCGCCCGCCATCTCCTCCTCTGGAGTCAGAAGTGTCTGAGGTCGCTTCAGGCCATTCATGTCCCTGGTGTGCGCAACCGTGTGGCCGACGAGCTCTCACGAGCTGCGCTCCCAGGGGAGTGGCGACTCCACCCCAGGTGGTTCAGCTGATCGGGAGACAGTTCGGGTGGCACAGGTCGACCTGTTTGCTTCCCCAGAAACGTCCCACTGCCAGTGGTTCTATTCGCTGACCGAGGGTACACTCGGCACGGATGCCCTTGCGCACAGCTGGCCCCAGGGGCTGCGCAAATATGCGTTTCCCCAGTGAGCCTACTTGCACAGACACTGTGCAAGGTCAGGAGGACGAGGAGCAGCTCCTGTTGGTGGCGCCGTACTGGCCCAACCGACCTGGTTCCCAGAACTTATGCTCCTCGCAACAGCCCCTCCTTGGCCGATTCCTCTGAGGAAGGACCTTCTGACTCAGAGACGGGCACCCTGTGGCACCCGCGTCCAGACCTGTGGAAGCTTCATGTCTGGCCCCGGGGCGGGACGCGGAGGTTCTAGGTTACTTACCCCAAGAGGTAGTTAACACCATCACTTCGCACGTGCACCGTCTACAAGACAGGCTTACGCCTCGAAGTGGAACCTGTTCGCCGAGTGGTGTTCTTCTCGCGAGAGGACCCCGAAGATGTTCGATCGCGTCTGTGCTTTCCTTCCTGCAACAAGGGTTGGGCGTGAGGCTGTCACCCTCCACCCTCAAGGTCTATGTTGCTGCTATATCCGCCTATCACGACCACGTAGAGAAGGTAAGTCGGTTGGGAAGCACGACCTGGTCGTCAGGTTCCTTAGGGGCGAGACGGTTAAATCCTCCTCGACCCCCTCCATACCCTCTTGGGATCTTGCTCTGGTGCTCCGAGCACTCCAGAATGCCCCATTCGAGCCTTTGCAGTCAGCAGAGCTAAAGATTCTGTCTATGAAGACTTTGCTGTTGGCTGCATTGGCCTCCATCAAGAGGGTAGGGGACCTGCAGGCATTTTCGGTCGACGAATCGTGCCTAGAGTTCGGGCCGGGTAATACCCACGTGGTACTAAGGCCCCGGCCTGGCTATGTGCCCAAGGTTCCTACCACTCCCTTCAGGGACCAGGTGGTGAACCTGCAAGCGCTGCCCCGGAGGAGGCAGACCCAGCCCTAGCTTTGCTCTGTCCCGTCCGCGCTCTGCGGATCTACGTGGATAGAACTCAAAGCTTCAGAACCTCAGATCAGCTCTTTGTCTGTCACGGAGGCCAGCAGAGGGAAAGGCTGTCTCCAAGCAGAGGATGGCCCACTGGATAGTGGATGCCATCACCTTGGCTTACCAAGCACAAGGTGTGCCCTGTCCGCTCGGGTGCGAGCACACTCTACTAGAAGTGTTGCATCCTCCTGGGCGCTGGCACGTGGCGCCTCGCTGTCAGACATCTGTAGAGCTGCGGGCTGGGCGACACCCAACACGTTCGCTAGATTCTATAGCCTACGTGTAGAGCCGGTCTCCTCCTGTGTTCTCACCTCAAACGGGTAGAAGCACTGAGAGGCCCGGCTCTTGTCGGCTTGCTGCGCTCCGGCGCTCTTATTCTCCAGAAGCAAACTCTGTGAGTCCTCCATCTCCCTCGGTGCCGGACGTCGCGGGCGCCGGGCATCAGGCCCCTTGCCGCTGAATCCTTGAGAACCGGTAATGGGCTGGGCTTATATGAGTGACCCTGCGGGATCCCATATTTCTTCCACGGTCGCTCCTACGGGAAGCCCGTGTCTTTCCCTTGGGAAGAGCCTTCCCGTCACCGGGACTGAGCCCCCTCCTCCCTTGCGGGCTACGGCTCAGCTTTGTACTCCACATAACTCCTCCGGGGTACGATGTGGGCTCCGCAGCGGCCCCTTTTCTAGGGCACGCTTTCCCAGTGTCATCCAATAATCACTGAACAGGGTCATGCGGAACAGCAGTGATGGACTTCCTGGTGTGAGCCCCGTCTCATCAGGTAAGAGAGCTCAGGTGGCTCACACTGGGCACTGGAAGGGGGCAGAGGCCATGGCACTTTGGTAGGGATTCCTATTCGTCGGTACTCCGACGTGGCGTCGAGAGTGACCGACTGAATGGGAACGTCTCGGTTACGTATGTAACCCTCGTTCCCTGAAGGAGGGAACGGAGATGCCACGTCCCGTCGCCATGTCCTCTGTACCCTGCTGGGGTGCCTGCCTACCTACTCGGCTCCTCAGCAAAGGCTAATTTGATGCAATCACCTGTGTCTCATTTATACCCGCTTTGCGTGGCATGAGCACCTGGTGCAATCATTGCATGCCAATGTGCATTGGCTCGTTTTAGTTACACTCGGCGTAGATTGGCTCTACATGCGAGATTCCTATTCGTCGGTACTCCGACGTGGCGTCTCCGTTCCCTCCTTCAGGGAACGAGGGTTACATACGTAACCGAGACGTTTTGTCTTTGTTTTGTTGGCAATCGGCGCATAAGTGCATATAATGTAAACAACACGAACGTATAGTTAATCAAATGTTGTCCAGTGATAATGCCATGATGTGTGTGTGTGTGTGTGTGTGTGTGTGTGTGTGTGTGTGTGTGTGTGTGTGTGTGTGTGTGTTTGTGTGCGCGTGTGTGCGTGTGTGTGTGTGCGCACACTCATGACTCTGCCCACTGCACGCCTGCACGAGCGCAACTGTTTTCAGATTCAGTTTATAAATATGATAAAACTAAAGAATCTTCGGACATATGAAGGATGCAATACCACTCTATAGGTACTCAAGATTAACATGAGACTGGTAGAAACTGTGTGTGTTATGTACCTTCATGATGCTATGTTTCTTGAGCAGCAAATTAGCATATTAGAAGGATCATGTGAGACTGAAGAATGGAGTAATTAAATAATAATGAAAATGAATAATGAAAATTCAGCTTTGACATCACAGGAAAAAAATTATATTAAAACATAAATTAGAAAACATAATATTTCACAATATTACTGTTTTACTATATTTTTTATCAAATAAATGCAGCCTTGATAGACTTCTTTTTAACAAAAGATTAAAAAGTCACAATACATATATATACATATTTTAATATGGAGTATATTGTCCATTTATATTCATATCTCTGGACTTCTAGAAGGAATTTTTCTTCTCATTTTTTTCTTCACTTTTGGATGGCAGAAATATAGTGATACTTTCCACATGGCTGCCTGTTTCTCTCAGATCTTCAGATCAGATTACATTATTTGAGCAGACATTGTGACCCCTGTTCCTGAGTCTAACCTAAAATAGCTATAATGTGAGCGCATTATTATTTGACAGACAGCATCGTAAAACAGCACAGACTGACATTTAATTGTTGCCAAATGTGATTGCTTTGAGTCGTGAGAGGTCTGCTTGTCAAATTTTGCCACCAGGGTCAGGCTTAGATAAGATCGTTTAAGTTTGATGATATGTTGTTCCTATTTTAAGTATTTCAGGGAGAACTAGTGTTCTCTGTTCCTCTCATTTCAGTTGCACTAATGCTTATAATTCAGTGCCTTTGAAGTCAACGTGAAACATCATTTGCACGCCATTTCATTTCTGTAAGTGAAATGGGATATTCGTTGAGAGAATTCAGACAAATGTGAGTTAAGAAAGTCAAGAAAGAAAGAGTTTCTGGAAAACCAACTATTTTAAAAGAAACTGTAAAAGTGAGAAGTCATACTGTATAACATCACATATTTCTCCAAATTTCAATCTATGTAAACATGTAGTGAATTTAGAACTCCGATTCTAAGCGTGTAGGTCATGTGACATGTTTAACATGCAGACCTGGACGGTGTGGTGACATGGACAACGCAGACGTTTGATCTGACACACGAGTCCAGGCTTCAGAGCACTGAGGGAGAGCTGTTCTGTTAGACTGTGGGAGGCGCTCCACGCGGGAAGGAAAGATTGATGGGATCAGAGCCTCAGAACAGCCGAGGGGAGCTTGTAGGTGTCTGTCAATGCTACCGTGCACAGTGGCACACGCGCAACTCTCCACATCTCCTGGGCTCCACACACATACACAAACAACCACAAACATACACTCTATCAATAACCAACACACAGCGACATGCGTCTGTCAGCGTTACATAACATGAGGGATGTGGGAGGACTGAAAAATGAATGGCTTTCTGTGCTTCAATGATGTTGACCCTTCATCTTATGTTCAGTCATGGCTCAAATCACATAACAGGCAAAAAGAAACCTAAATATTTGTGTAATTGTAACATTAGGTCAAGTAAACTTTATAGTGACTAGGCAACAACCTTAGTTAAAATGGTTTTAGATGGATTATAGCATGCTATAACACGTGTCAACTTCCCAAAACACTACCGTTAAAAAGTAGATTTTTTTATGTTTTTGAAAGAAGTGTCTTTTGCTCACCAAGGCTGCATTTATTTGATCAGAAAATACAGTAAAACAGTAATATTGTGAAATAAAATCCCTGTTTTCTATTTCAATGTATTTTAAAATGTAGTTCAATGTCTCCAGTCTTCAGTGTCACATGATCATTCAGAAATCATAGTAATATGCTGACTTGAAGAACATGTCTTATTATTATCAGTTGTGCTGCTTAATATTTGTGTGGGAATTCTATGTATATATGTAATTCTATGTATATATATATATATATATATATATATATATATATATATATATATATATATATATATATATATATA
>CM031957.1:17099526-17159526 GCA_018749465.1 Paracanthobrama guichenoti
GTTTATTTTTCTTACCCAGTTGGCAGATATTTGTATCTTTTTGTTGTTGTTTTTTTGTTGTTTTTTTGTTGGTTTGTTTTAAGCATAAAGTCACTTAATCTTGATAAAAAAAAAATGTTAAATTCTGAAAACAACACTTAAAGTAGTTTTGCTTCTCAAGTAAATGTATCTTGGTTTAAGAATGCTTAGATATTTTTGCTGGAAACAAGACAAAATTACTGAGGACGAAAAGTTGTGCAGTGTGTGTGTTTGAGAGTAGTGGGAGTGAAGGTACTGAACAGTGTGTTTTTGACTTTTTATTTTTTTTACTGTCTCTGTGTGTGTGAGACAGGTCTCCGAGGAGCTCCTGGATATTCACTAGAGCAGGCCCATCACCTCCCCATTGAGATGGACTCGCTGATTGGTAGGTTTGACGCTTTTTTTTTTCTTCTTTTTCTCTTTTTTTTTTTTGTTGTTGTTAAATACTTTCTTCTGTCCCAACCTTAGCTATACGAAGTGGTCCATTTGAGCAGTGGGTTTATTTCCCTGGAAAGTGTCTCTGTGGTGCTTTAAAAACAGTGTTCTGTTTTGATGAGTATTCCTAAATCGACACAGCAACATTGATTCAATAATAACATGAGTTTGGGGTGGGGCTATCTGTTTCTCCAACCAATAGCAGATGTGGGGGGTGTTTGGAAGACTTGTTAGAAAACAATCATTTTTGCAACATGTTTGTTATATAGTGGCTGCGTCCGAAATCGTAGGAAGCCGACTTGTTGCCCCGCTGCCTTATCAGTCAATGAATCTGCAGGCAGTGTTTGCACACAAAGGTACTTCACAAAACAATAGAGCGAGCTTTGGTGAAAACTAAGCAAATACTGAATGACTTCAATAGTAATTCATTGCTAGAAATGACATCAGAAGTGGAAAACGTTGGTCAAAAAAGTACATTGACAGACAAGCTGACTACCAACCTCAACTTTAAGGCACCATCTTTATTTTTTAGCTCAACTGGCACAGAATGGAAAGCACAGGATTGTGGGATAACTGACAATAAAGATATTTTTTAATTATGTTAAACGTGATTTCTATTTCAAATAAATGCTATACTTTTTAACTTCTATTCATCATAGAATCCTAAGAAAAAGAGTGCAGTGAATCACTGAAGTAATGGCTGCTGGAAATTCTGCGTAAATTGCATTGTAAAATTGTAATAAATTAGGCTTTTATTATATACTGTAAGTAATAATTTTTTAATCAAATGATTTCAAAACTCTGTAAACATGTCTATTCCAGCGAACAACTCGGGCACAAACAAGCGACAAATCACTGACCTGGTTGACCAGAGCATTCAGATCAACACTCAGTGTTTCGTGGTGACGGCAGATAACCGCTACATCCTGGTGTGCGGTTTCTGGGACAAGAGTTTCCGCGTTTACTCATCAGACACAGGTAAGAGACACTCAGTGGATATTAAGGGAGTAGTTCACCCAATATGTAAACATTTTGTCATCATTTACTCACCTTAAATAAAAGTATCCTGAAAGAAGTCCATAATATATTTGTATGTTATACTTCTGATTCTATACGATTGCTTTGTGTGAACTTTAAGGCACAATATGTAAGATTTTTGGATTAAAATATCCAGAAAACACTAGAACAGTGTCATATATTTTGTTGACTTGTGTACTTACATTATTCCAAATGTTTCCAAGAATGTTTAAATCCAGAGAAATAAGCAATTTTAACCAGGACATGGACCGTGCGTCGCCTATTAATAACATCATAGCTGCGTTACCCTCGATTTCCGTTTTATTTAGTAGAAATCATGGAAACACCAAAGACGCTTTAATATATTATGCGTTTTATTAGACAGGTGAGTAACTAACCATAATGTTTGGATACATTCATCGACAGAAAACTAATCATTGTTATAGCTCAACACAGTTAGTCTTATTGTTTAAATCTCATTTTCTTGATTTACGAGTACCAAGTTTTACCATGTCTAATATCGATCTAGCTTACTGTGCAACAAGTGTCTCATTGTAGCCACCGAGCAAACATAACATAACTTTCAACACACTCAAATAATGTCTCTAATATGATAAAACAGTGACGCGTTACCCCACATATGCATGAACAGAAGAAGCAAGTGGTTGTCTGCGGCGTAATAAAAGCTCCGCGAAATCAAGCTACACCTTGATTTCTATAGGGCACAGCTGATTGGTTCCTGCTGTATCAGTAGCCAATGAGCTCGCTGCTCAGCCTTCAGATACTGGTCAGCATTTGCTGTAGCAGTTGCAGGTCGCTTTCAGAAACCCTTCTCCTTCCCCAGCTCCACCTGTTTAGATCTGCTATGGGTAGTTCATGTATGTTATATTGTACAGCAGCAGCATGTCTTACTTGTTCACAAAAGCATGTTGTGTATGTATTGGCAGTTGCAAGTCCCGTACAGCAGCAATAACCAACAGCAGTGTAGCAGATCTATTCCACCAAGACCAAAAATATCAACATTACCATGCCAAACACTCTGAGAGTTGTCATGACACAAATCTTGTTTCTCTCTAGAACTCTCATGAAATGTTATTAGACTCTTATAGTTTAATTTTGTGATACTTTTATGTTTTTTTATTTTTATTTTACAGGCATCCCCAGTCTTCATTCACTTTCATTACATTGAAATGAGTGGCCAGTATGTTCATTGGTCTGACCAGCATATTTGTGCTTTGAATTGTCTGTGTGTTTGTTTGCAGGTAAGCTCACTCAAATAGTGTTCGGTCACTGGGACGTGGTCACATGTCTGGCGCGCTCAGAGTCTTACATCGGAGGCGACTGCTACATTGTGTCAGGATCCAGAGATGCCACTCTGCTGCTCTGGTACTGGAGTGGGCGGCACCATATCATAGGAGACAACCCTAACAACAGTGAGTAACAACTGAACTTTTATTCAGCACAATTACATCAATATAAAGCATACTACATTATACAATCATCCAACAAGAGACATTAAGGGTTAGTTCATCAAAAAATTAATTACGACACCCTCATGTCGTTCCAAACCCGTAAGACCTTCTTTCATCTTCGGAGCACAAATGAAGATATTTCTGATGATATCCGAGAGCTCTCTGACCCCTCCATAGACAGCAACATAATGAACACTTTCAAGGTCCAGAAAGGTAGTAAAGACATCGTTAAAATAGTCCAGTGGTTCAACCTTCATTTTATAAAGCGAAGAGAATACGTTTTATGCGCAAAAAACAAACAAAAATAACAACTTTATTCAACAATCTCTTCTCATCTGTGCCAGTCCCCTATGCTGTTGATGTAGTGTAAACTTCTACGGCACAGCGGCTCACCATTGACTTGACTAGCTCCTGCGTCAGCATACCATGTATGCGTCGTGGTGCTCACGTGAACAGCGCCGGCTTGTTCTGACGTAGTGATTCGAAAGCGTTGCACTGTATTTACTAAATCAACAGCATAGGGGACTGGCACGTATGAGAAGAGATTGCTGAATAAAAGTTTATTTTATTCATTATTTTAGGGGGGGTTTCACACAAAAAGTATTCTCGTCACTTCATAACATTAAGGTTGAACCACTGGAGTCACATGGACTATTTTAACAATGTCTTTACTACCTTTCTGGACCTTGAAAGTGTTCATTAGATTGCTGTCTATGGAGAGAGCTCTCGGATTTCATCAGAAATATCTTCATTTGTGCTCCGAAGATGAACGATGAGGGTGAGTAATTAATGACTAGTAAAATTAATGATTTTTGGGTGAACCAACCCTTTAATATTAGATGTTACATTAATTATGGAGGAGATTATAAAAGCTCACATTCTGGGAAATCTATTATTATTATTATTATTTTAATTATTATTTTTTTTTATATATTAATCACTGTAGTAACAAAAGCTATTATTGCACAACTAATGAATGCATTACAGCTCATAATTGTTCAAGGTTTCCTCACTACTGAAACCAGAAAGCGTTTTTTTTTTTTTGGTAACATGAGCTGCAAACACGTTAACAAGAAAACAAGCTTGCACGCCGGAGCTTGCTTTTGTATGTGTTTTGCAATAAATCTGTGCATTTGCACCATTGGTGTGTGTATTAGATGTATTGTCTTCTCTACGTGTTGTCATGAGCTGTGGTTTAGCTGAGCGTGTTCTCTAATTAACTTCAGTGATGCTCAGACAGTTAATTAAGGATTTCGGCTCGACTGCCTCCAATTAGCGAGGTACAGCCTCGCTCCTGTTTTCAAAGCAGAGGAAACAAAACTCCCATGATATTCACACACAACTGCTCACTGTGTGCCCTCACAAAGGCGACTAATGGTCTGTGTGCTTAAAACTGGTGGGAATTATGAACAAAGAACTATTTCTATATTTAATGAGGAATAAACCTAACAATGGTAACTTTATCAAGCCCACGGTACACCAATCTAGTACCAATCTGGTGTCATTATGTCATATGCAATATGATAATTACAGAGTCATTTCTGAGTAATACTAATGAACACTTTGTAATTATTTTTGGAACAGCTTAATAATAATTATAATAATAATAGCATTAATACTGTAACGTTGCTGCATTATTTTCCTGCTATTACAGTAAAGCTGCTTTGAAACAATCTGTATTGTAAAAGCACTATATAAATAAAGGTGACTTGACTTAATATTATTATTAATAATAATTAATACTTTATCATTATTAATATTTACATTTACATTTTATTACATGCAAAAAAACAACAACTAATGTTTCTAGAGCAGTGAATTTTAAAATGGCATCTAATGGATGCATGTTTTGAGCATGTTCTCTAGGAAATGAACAGTGCCCTCTAGTTGTGTATTTCAGAACTATCTTTGGTAGCACTTTACAATAAGGTTCATTAGTTAATGCACCTTAATTCATAATCATAATTCATTACATTTCATTAGTTATTGCCGTTATAACAAACTTACAATGAACAGCTTCTAGCATTCCTAAATTCGGTTAATGTTAAGTTAAAAATGTCTTGATTCTATGCATTTGTAAGCATACGCTATATAACAGTGTTTGTAGAAAGACCCGAGGCAAAAGTTACCATGAACGTGACTCCATAATCCTCTGGTGATCTAAAGTGGAATGCAGACTAATTTAAAAAAAACACAGGCATTTTTTTATGTTCCCTCATTATATATTCCAGACTTATAGCCAGAATTCTTTGAGGTTGTTAAGATGATATCAGTGTAGCAGGAAGTAAAGAAAAACAAACCCTCATCAGAGTGTGTTTTTGTGTCAATGATAAGTTCAGCTGTGCCTCATCAAGCTTCTCACTGCACTTTTTTTTCATCTGTTACTCAATGGAGAGTGTCTGGACAGGAACTCCCATGAATATTCAGCAGATATCCGAGTACCAGCCCCCGCGGCACTCCGACATGGTGTAGAAATTGATTTCACAGTTGCCCGTGAAAGCCGAAGTGTGTCTTAAATGTGCAATGATTAAAATCCCGTCCGGCTCAATCAAGGCCCCGGTGCTTCACGACCCTAGCAGCCGTTCTCCAATTTACACCTCTTAATTGTGTTGCTGCACCGCTGGGGTTTAGCGTGAGGGTTTATAAGGGACTGATTCAATCTTTTGTGGTGAAGGTGATCTGGGATCTCCCGAGGGATCCAGTGCTGACACACGTCCCCACTCAGATCACTGACAGCTGCCAGACGGGCCCCCGTGGAGAACGCGGTGAACACGGGACCATATTGATCAAGGACTGAGTAACCTTTGATTGTTTGCCAACTTGAAAAAAGAAAACATCTGCATTTGGAGCAGTCATTCTATTGATTCCTGGGTTCATTTAACAGTGTTCTGCATGCAAAATAATGGCATGCGTCTTAATTATGTGGATGGTAATGAACTTAGTGGTAATTAAAAATTGAAAAGATCTCAGGCATTTAATGGGATGAACCTGTAGTCGTGACTTCTTCCTGTACAATATTATTAGCTTTGTTTAAGAAATCCCTCTGCCTGCACAATACACCAATTAGAGCATACAATGTGGACACTTAAAGTCAGGATTTTATCATTTATTAAAGGGTACATAACACGCACAGTGCCTGCCAGTCTCATGTTAATCTTGAGTACCTATAGAGTAGTTTTGCAAGAGTTTATCATATTTATAAAAGATAGCTATGCTGTACCGATTCTTTCTGAAAACAGCTGAGCTTGTGCAGGCGTGCAGTGGGCGGAGCTAAAGAGATGAACACACACACACACACACACACACACACACACACACACACACACACACACACACACACACACACACACACACACACACATCATGGCATTATCACTGGATAACATTTGATTAACTATACGTTCGTGTTGTTTACATTATATGCACTTATGCGCCGATTGCCAACAAAACAAAGACAAAACACAGAGTTCCACCTGTGGTTTCGACTCGTGACCGGGAACAAACAAACACACTTGCAGAACTCCGTTGCTGCTCCGGAAAAACAAACTGCATCCACTTTTTCCTTGACGTTGGGTTATTTGGGAAGCTGAAAAAGGTTATCTTTCCCTCACAACCAGAAACACACTTCTTTAGTGACATTTTGTGTCATTTAGTGATTTTGTTCTTGAAAAACAAAATGACAGCGCTGCACTGCCGATGGTTACGGTAACCGAACGAAGCTCGTTGATGGGCGTGCTCGTGCTCTCGCCTTGGTGGACCTGCACACGTGCTCATCTGGAAGAAGTGGCCATACAAGCAATTCTGCCCTTTATGACGAAATGTATTCGAATCCTGAAGGAGTGTATTTGGCACAGAAATACTCTGTCATACGTCCAACACGTTTTTTTAAATGATCATAGATTCAGTGTAATTTAAAGTCATACATACACCCGAATAAGTTGGGCTAACCGAAAAAAATTTGAGGTAATAAGTTTAAGCAGAACTATCAAGTTTTGAGTTTGTAGTACTCATGCATGTTAATTGCTCCTAACTTGAAGTTCTGAGTTAGCTAACTCATACATTTTGATAGCAATTAACTTAAAGGTTTAGTTAATGGACCTTTTTATTTTGAGTTATTGCAAATCAAATGAGTTATTTACTTCACTGTAAACTCTAAGTTGTCAGAACTCAAACAAGTTGAATGAGATTTCTTTAAGTTAAAAACTCAGTTTAAGTAAGATTTGTATTTTGTACTTGTATATTTTTATCGTTTTGAACCATTCAACTATTTGAGTACACTAATTTATACATTTAACTTAAAATGTTCAGGTTATCTCAACATAAATATTTTGCTAGCGATAACAAACTAATTCAGAAAATACCAACTTGCTAATATGTGAACAATACCATGGTAAAGCACTTATTGAATGTGTACAGCAACTTAAAACATGTAACTTACCTGTTAACCAAGCAGCATGCACTACTCGTCACCATGATGGTAACTCTCCAAAAACCCACACTAACAGAAACTCTTCTAAATTAGCATAACAAAACATTAATCGCTACTGAATCTCCCTTACCATTAATCTTGCACAAAAAAAACAAAACAAAAAAAACATTATAACACTTAATTTTAGCATTTATTCTCCCTTTCAAGTGCCCTGGGCAAAGCATACTGGGAAATAAAAAATCCCAACCGTTTCAGTTAAAATTAAGTTTAAATGAAAGGAAATTAGTTCATACAATTCAAAACAGTGAACCAGTTCAGTTTACTTGAAATATGTCAGTGCTGTGAACTCAAAAGAAAAAGAAAGTTCTAAATATTCATAACAGTTAATTTAACTGAACTCATTTGTTTAATTTAAGTCTGCCCTACTCAAACCAATTAAGTATTTTGAGCATTCAAAATGGTATTGATTTTCTGTCTTCTCTGGAGATTCGCATTTGTCGCTTTTACCACGCAATTGCAATGGATCGTGACTGGCTTTTTCAGGCTTCATAAAGGGCATAAAAGCACCATAAACGTAGTCCAGAAGTCTTCTGAAGCCCTATGATAAATGATTTACTTAAAAATCTTGACATTTTGACAACAGCTTTTTGCCACATTCAAGTAGAGATGTCTGATTCATGAACAAATATTTCACAAACCTGGTGATAGAAAAAAATATGAGATGGGAGGAAAAATGATCTGTTAATGCTTTTGAGTTCTCTCATCTAAACTGATCAAAAGCGACCGTAAATACATTTATAATGAAGGATCTGAATGATCATGAGGCTGAAGTAATGATACTGAAAATTCAGCTTTGTCTTCACAGGAACTTTTTTACTGTATTCTCAAATAAATGTTTTGATCAAATAAATGCAGCCTCGGTGAGCAAATTTTGAATGGTAGTATTTGTTCATCACTCAATGCTATTGAATAATATATCAGATTTATAATCTGATATTAAGATGTAAGATGCATGTAAGATGCATGGACTACTTTTATATCATGATGCTTTTTTGCTATTATTTGCAACTTTTATGGTGCTTTTGCATCCTTTTTGATGCTTGAAAGCTTCATTTCCCATTTATTGTGTGACCATTACATTATTTAAATGTCTCCTTTTGTGTGCCACAGAAGAGAGTCAAATGTGTTTGGGATAAAAAAGTAAATGATGACAGAATTTTGGATGAACTAATCCTTTAAACCAAACACACACACACACACACACACACACACACACACACACACACGCACACACACGCACACACACACACACACACACACACACACACACACACACACACACACACACACACACACACACACACACACACACACACACACTCTCTCGAAAGCAATGTTTAATCCATCCAGAAACATAATGTTGATCCCCCCGGCTAATAATTACTGTTTTGCTTCCTCACTGCACAAATCAAGCTAATTACACCACTGGCCCTGTTTTCCTTACGGTTGAATTGCTTCTCTAACTCACTGCAGTGTGCACAAATATAAGAGTGTGTTCAAGCGTGATGGGTACAGACCCAAGAGGGCGAGCTGTTTAATGATTCTACCTGTTATTTCTCAAAAGAACTGCTTTGCAAACTGAGGCAGTGGATCTTATAACAAGGAAAAACGTGGATGTGATAGGGAAAGCGATGTATGCAGTTTATATCACATCTTGGCAGATTTGAAATGAGTTTTTCACTTTTTCCAAAATGAGCCCTTTCATGGCAGCTGACCGAGTCACCCAGCCGGTGCTGACGTACCACAGGTGTCTTTAAATGACCTCATATCACCTCTTCCCTCCCCCTCATCCATCATGTGACAATGTATGGGGTCCAGAGGCTGTTGGGCCACTGCCGGTGATCATTTGGAGGGGACGCCTCCTTGAGCAGATGTTCTCTCGGGCACCTGACCTGCTTTATTGTGGCTCCCTCGCATCGGTTAGCTATATCGTGTAGTGTACTGAGTGGAATTACCTTCCAGTTGCTTTATTAGCAGTTGAATAAATCATATTAATTATCTGTACTGCAGGATCTAGTGGGGGTGCTTCTAATTTTTCCATTTATATTTTTATATTTTTGTTTACTTTTGTTAATTAATTTATAATTTAATTGATTTGTGTACTTGTTTTATTATTATCATCATTTTAATTTAGTTTTTGTAGTCTATTATTATTATTATTATTATTATTATTATTATTATTATTATTATTATTATTATTATTATTATTATATTTCAAAATCCTAAAAGTCTGAGTGCTTTTTAATTTTTAATTTATCATTTTAATTTTATAATTCAAAATCATAAAGTCAAAATACTAGAAGTCTTTGACCATGAGTATGCTTTTATTTATTTTAATGTATTTATGGTTTTTCTTATTATTATGAATTGTTGTCATCTTTTTAATTCTATATTTCTAAATCCTATTTAAGTCAAAATCAAAATCCAAAATCTTCTATTTTTGTATGCATGTTTTAATGTATATACAATTCAGTTTATTTTTGTAATCTATTATTATTACTATTATTTATCATTTTAATTTTATAATTCAAAATCATAAAGTCAAAATCCTAAGTCTTTGACCACTGAATATGCTTCTATTAATTTTATTTATGTATTTATGTTTCTTCTTCTTCTTCTTCTTCTTCTTCTTCTTCTTCTTCTTCTTCTTCTTCTTCTTCTTCTTATTATTATTATTATTATTATTATTATTATTATTATTATTATTATTATATTATGTATTGTTATTTAATGTTATTTAATGATGACTAATATAAATGCTTCTATTTTTGTATTTATGTTTTAGTGTGTGTGTGTGTGTGTGTGTGTGTGTGTGTGTGTGTGTGTGTATATGTATGTATGTGTGTGTATATATATATATATATAATTCAGTTTATTATTGTAATCTATTATCATTATAATTTATTCATCATTTTAATTTTATATTTCAAAATCATAAAAGTATTTGACCATTGAATATGCTTCTATTTATTATTATGTATTGTTTATTGTCTTAAAAAAACATCTAAATCCCTAAAGTTTATGACTAATAAAAATGCTTCTATTTTTGTATTTATATTTTGAATGTATTTATAATTCAGTTTATTTTTGTAATCTATTAGTATTATTTTTGTTATTTATTGTTATAATTTTAATTGTATATTTCAAAATCCTAAGCGCAAAGTCCTAAAAGTCTAAGACTTCTATTCATATTTTTTATGTATTTACTGAATTATGAACTAAATGTTCTGTTTAATTTTAGCCTGTGGTCTTAGAATCATGGATCTGCTGCATGCGTCGACTCCATTACAGTTAATGTTGTTATATTTCTGTTTACTGCTCTGTGTTTCCTGTGCTCATGTTTTAAATCTTAATTTGAATTATAATGTGTGTTTCCTGTGCTCATTTGCAGGTGATTACCCAGCTCCCCGTGCGGTTCTGACCGGTCATGACTATGAGGTGGTGTGTGTGTCAGTGTGTGCTGAGCTGGGAATTGTAATCAGTGGAGCAAAAGGTGAGTGAGAAGAGCATTGTGAGATATGAAATAATATGAGGCAGTGTGTAATTCCACAAGAGCGTCACTCATCAGACATCTTTGTTTGTCAGAGGGGCCGTGTCTGGTCCACACCATCACTGGGGACCTTCTGAGGGCTCTCGAGGGCCCTGAGAGCTGTGTGCTTCCCCGCCTGATCTCAGTGTCCAGTGAGGGTCACTGCATCATCTACTATGACAGGGGGCAGTTCTGCAACTTCAGCATCAACGGCAAGCTGCTGGCCCAGATGGAGGTCAACGACTCCACGCGTGTATGTTCTCAGCTCTTTGCTTTATCATGCACATGTTGGTCTGGTTACATTGATACTAAACATGCTAGTGTAAAATGAACCATTTAGATTTCTACAGCAAAGCCTCAGTGCATGGTCTAGTAATGCCATATGGCAGAAATTGCGGTAACATTTTATTTGACAGTCATGTTCTGCATGTACATACTTATAGCAATTACAATAACTAGATATTAACCCTGAACCTAATCTTAACCCATGTAGTTACCTTATAACTTACCTTATAAGTACACATACTGTAAAATAAAGTGCAACCAAAATTGCATTACTGTTTGTAGAGTAAAAATATAAGATTTTATATTTTAATTGGATAAATATAAGAATGTCAGAATGTTTTGGTAAAAGAAATCATACATTGTAAAAAATATTTAAAAAGTAAGTTACCTGGTTGCCTTAAAATTTTTAGTTCATTGAAATGAAAAATTTGAGTCAATACAATGAACATTTTTGAGAATTGACATCACCCTTTATTCAAACAGTATTAACAGATTTTGTAAGCATATTGCGCAATTGTGTTTGATTTGTTATAATGCAGTGAAACATGCCAAATTGATGAATGATTTATCACAACATTTTTTTAATTTTATTTATGAAGTTCAGATACAATAATATTTTGAGTTTCTATTTATTAAACCCATTTCCTTCATTGTATTAACTCAGATTTTTCATTTCAATGAACTCACCAGGTTACTTAGTTTAAGTTAAACCAACAATATTTTTTTACAGTGTACCTGCTAAATGTACTCCTATAGTTTGATATACAAAATAAATCATTTAATTAGTTAAATATCATATTATTATTGTTGTAATAAATTATGATATCTCAGCTGAATATATTATAAACATCACATTATCTATATAGTATATTTATTAATTATAATAATGTTTAAATCATTTATAATCCAATTAAATAATTGGGAAACATTAAAACATATAATTGTTATAACAGTAATATTTCATAAAAATATTGTTCATATTATTAATACTATATAATTTGTTTTTATATAGAATATAGTAAAATCTTAACTCCAAACTTTTGAAATGTTTTTAAAGGCAGCCTTATTCTCACCAAGGCTTGTTCTCACATTTATTTAGTCTGACATAAACAGTATTATTGTGAAAAATTATTAGAATATATTTCAAATAATTGTTTTCTATTTGAATATATTAAAATGTCATTTATTCCTGTGATGGCAAAGCTGAATTTTCAGCATCATTACTCCAGTCTGCAGGGTCACATGATCCTTCAGAAATCATTCTGATATGAGGATATGATGCTCATGAAATAATTCCTATTATTATCAATGTTAAAAACAGTGCTGCTTAATATTTTCTCGAAACCGAGATAAGTTTTTTCCCAGGATTCTTTGATGAATAGAAAGTTGAAAATAACAGCATTTCTTTTAAATAGAATATCTTTTGTGACATAATACATCTCTTTACTGTCCAGTTTTATCAATTTCATATATAAAGTATTCATTTCTATCAAAAATCATCTAACTGAACCCAAATTTTTGACCAGTGGTGTATTTGTAATACTATTTGGAAACTTGTTAAAAACAAAAAAGAAATAACTTTCTAGTAACTGCAGTAATGTGGAGTAAATTGTATGACAATGTAACTTTTGGCCAGCTAGTGGTTAAAAAAAAACAAAACTGCATGCATTTTGTGGAAGAACATTTTATTGGTTGCAACTGCATGACTGTGCAGATGAATATGATTATCTACTGCTCACAAAACATTCACTACTAGGCTTAACCAGTTAAGATGGAAAGGATCTCAAGCTAACTAGCTGAAGACGTTACTGTAGCTTTACCCATTAATAGATGCGGTACTTCCTTGAAAATAAACTCCATCACAGCGCTACAACAACCATAATGCAATGACCCTTCACAATAGACAATGCTTTACAATGAAATCTGTTAGAGAGATACATATGGCAGTTTGTCTGTTCAATAAAATACCATACTCACCTGCTGAGTAATATAAACACCATCTCAGCATCACTTTTACAACATTTCAAATCCTTCAGTATGCCATCTCCAAAAAGCCAAGCTAATGTTGGTTCTTGTTTTATTAGGAGGTCTGTCGCATTCTCTTTGTGCCAGCAGTCTCTCCTCTGTTCAGTGTGTTTGTTTGTTTGTTTGTTTGTTTTTTGTTTTACCTAGAAGGTTTGAGATTTAGTTGCTTCATGTCAACCTTTCTCGCTCATTGTGACAACTAATTTACGCCATTCCCACACATGGACATGGAGCAACTTTTCTCTATTTATGGATATGACGAGATGCGCATGGGCAAATGACGCGTATGTGTAATTTCCTGTTTGATGTTCTAATCGGAACGGAACAGCATTTCCCTTATGAAAAATAACCATGGTTTTATTGTAGTAAAAGTGTAGTAACTAATTGATTACCATTTATATAACCACAGTTTTACCACAGATACCATGGTTAAACTATGGTTAGAGTAGCAAAACCATGGTTAATTTGTGGTTTAACTACAATAACCATGTTTTTTTGGTTTTATTTGTAGTAAAACCATGGTTCATTTTCGTAAGGGTTGTCCTGCGACTGTGCTGTCTCACAGTCACCCAGTTGTGCTGCTGCAGAACCGAACAATGTACAGGGTTTGCTAGGCTAGTCGCATCCAAAGCAGTATCTAGAGCCCTTGCATTCTCGCTATCCTTGATTAAAGTTAGGATGTGTGTCTAATTCTGAAATCTTTTCAGCCTGACTATTTCCCTGCACTTATCATACACGTATCATATGTGAAACTCTCATTGCTGACAAAGAAGGCTATGCTAAACATGTGGCAAAAACAGGAAATGACATGACTTACCGTGTTTGTTGACTGATTCCGACCTACGTGTCTCATAGTGAATAAATGTAAGACAAAAACACGTTTTGGAAGAAGGATTGATGTTGTATTGACTCAATATTTAAAGCTGCAGTCCGTAGTTTTTCCTCTTTGTCGCCATCTCTGTTTGAAATCTGCAGCTGCAGTTATTTCCGGAATTATCAACTTTATGTGAATTGTGCCTCGGCACAGCACAGCATGGATGAATCCAGTGTTTTTAGGAGAATGTGCGGCTGTCAGTCACCGCGCCGGTGTGGATACTGTCATTCGGGAATGAAACACTGACCAACATTAGAATGTCATCTGAAATAATAAGTAGCTAACATCCACTTTTGTTCTGACCAACTAAGGGAAAAAAAGCATTGCAATAAATTGTGATGATTAAATCTAATGATCGCTTATCATATCACGTCAAACCGTGCAAATTATACTTTTCAAATTGTTAATGTTAACATCAGCATTGCGTGACTACATTTAATGTGTATTAGGGCTACCTGTAGTTCAGTTTCCATTTCTGTGCAGTCTAATTTCTAATCGTCATATACCAACAAATTAATGTGGAGTAGAGGTGAATTGCTCCCTCATAGCCAGCACAAAATAACTGATATTTACCATAATGCACATTGCAAAACGAGAAAGGCACAACAAAGAAAACTCCGTAACTGTATGAATTAAGCTAACAAGTGTGCTACTGTTACATAGCCCAATTGAACCATTGAAATGTCTTAACGTTACCAGTCCAGCAGAAACAAAGCTGAAAAAACACGGAGTTCACGCCACCTTTCAAAAGCCCTTTTTATCCTTGTTTTCGCATGGGCCCGGTTGCAGACTCTGTTTTTCTGTAGTCTTTTGCATTTTACAACGGGTGAATCTCCAGTTGTCACTGGTGATTGTCGTTTGAACTTTTCTGGATCCGCCATCACATTGATAAGTTTAATTATATCAAGAGCTGAGAGAAAAGGCTGTAAATCTCCACCTCTAACATCCTCACACGCAATATACCCTACGAGCCGGGACACCTTCTTTATGTGTACAGATGTGACGTAATGACGCAAAGATATGCTTGAATTTCCTGGCAAAATCCACCAGTACCACTGGAATTAAAAACATTATTACAAGCTTACCGGTGTAAATCGAGCTAAGGTAAGCAGATAGATTTCAACACTGGCTGGTTATTTATTTTGGACAATTTTTAACCCCAAAAAGTTACGGACTGCAGCTTTAAATGTTTTTTTTTATCCAATAAAAAGTTACATAGTGTACCATTAATGAGCTATATGTGATATGCAATTTCATACACTCAGGCCGTCATCCTGAGCAGCGATGGGCAGAATCTAGTGACTGGAGGAGATAACGGGGTGGTGGAGGTGTGGCAGGCCTGTGACTTCAAGCAGCTGTACGTTTACCCTGGCTGTGACGCCGGCATCCGAGCCATGGACCTGTCACATGATCAGAGGTTTCACTTAACTTTATACTTTTACTACACAGAGACATAAAGCAAATCCTAAACTGGTTTAAACCTGACGTCGTCTCTTGTGTTTCCAGGACTCTGATCACGGGCATGGCGTCTGGTAGCATCGTGGCTTTCAACATTGATTTTAATCGCTGGCACTTTGAGCATCAGAACAGGTACTGAGAGCGATAAGCCAATGACGGGCAGCTGCTGCCTCGGTTGGTAACGTGCCATTACGGGAGGTGATGTAGCAACAGAAAACATATGGAATGAAAGAAGTAACACAAGGCTAGTTGGAGAAGTCACAGCAGTTTAAGGAATCTCTGCTGCTTGAGCAGATGTATACATGTCTCAAACATGCACAGGAGCGATTAATAGATGAATCGAGAGAGCACAGATGGAGGCCAGCATTGTTTTTCATCACAAATTATTTGATCAAAATGTCATCTGAGCCAACAATAGCCTCTTTACTCACAGCCCCGTCATTTTAACTGACAGTAACACTTTGCATAGAGAACCAATAACAATATTTTTATGAGGTTTATTTTCTACTGGCTTCCAGCATATTTCACCTTCTCCAGGTTTCGTTCTACAGGCCCTCGGGAAAGAAAAGCTACATGAACAATACATAATCAAATGTCCTCTCTTTGATGCTGAGCTCATGTGTGTAAATGCTATACTTTCTTTCAAACTTGTTTCTGAGGCTGCTTTCTAAACTATTCTGCAATTGAATTATGTCTGTCCTGTGTTCATGCATTTGACATCAAATGCTTTTTATATGATTACAAAGAGAAAAAAAAAAAAGAGAGAGAAGATCTTTTGTTTTAATGTGACGTCCTGTAATGTTCGTTCAGTCATTCTCCTCATGTGAGGATGAATGGTTTGTCTATTGTGGATGTATTTGATTTCAAATTGTGAACCAGATTGTATCTGGACTTCTTGATGGATGCAGCATTAAAGACATTGTTTGGTATCATGTGCAGTCCAGGAACACTCAATGTGTCAAGCACTAAATGAGGGTTGACGCTGATCAATATAATTATTTTGCAATTTTACCATTTCAAATTCTATATATGGTTTTACACATGTGAAAAGACAACAGTGAGGTTTTTAGTATTTGCACTTTTAACTGATTTCTTTTTTTGTGTGTGTGTGTGTTCGTTTTGCTGTCATTTTACATTCAAATACACCAAGTACATCTCATCTTTGAAAATATCAGTTGTTAAATTTTTGCTTTTCAAAGTATTTTGAGGATGAAGAGGGTACGCTAAACATTGTTATATTCCTTTACTGTCTTAAATTGTCTACTGCCATCAAGATCTCTCAGAATTGCACTTGCAAACAGAAAATAACATTGTAAAATCACTGCTGTAAGCAATACATTATGTACGATGTTTGTGCATCTTTAATTCTATTGCATAATGTAAATCAAAGCTATTACTCAGAGTTTATGGATTAAAAAAAAAAACAATTTTTAATTGTTTTAGTGCGACTATATGAAATATTCTGCTGTAAGAAGAAAGCATTGAGTTTTTTTGCCAATCCACACAATAAATATGGTGCCATAGTTAACATTTTATTTACAAGAATAGCAATTTAGATTTGATATACTGAGCAATGGTTATTTTTAAAATCTTAAAAATGAGTTTACCTTAATGTCATATTTATGTTGAAATGCCTCAGATTTCAAAAGATTTATTTGATGTGAACAGTTTCCATCAGGAACTTTGACATTGCAAGTAATGGTGCCTGCTAATTCAGCAGATATGATTAAGTTAGTTTCTTTTTAGTTCAAACTGTTCGGTATGTCCTAGTGAATCATTGTGATGAAATGTATTAACCTACTTTTTATTTATAATAAAAGATGAGAAAAGTACTGCATTGAGTGCTGTTCCCTTGCATTAGTGCATACAAATGGAGTTAGTATGCTACATGTGCTTTTAAGAATAAAACATTTTCCATCAGTTTAAGCTAGGGTAGGCAATTTCAGAGAGGCTAGCCACAGGAAGCTAGCTTTGAAAGCATAAGATCCCATCCTCCCTCCAAAACACATGAAGCAGTCTGTAAAGAGTCACAGGGGTGTAACGGTACACAAAACTGACGGTTCGGTACGTACCTCGGTTTTGAAGTCACGGTTCGGTACAGCAGTTTTACAAAATTGATTTTTATTTTTATTCAACAGTGGCTTACTGAAAAAAAATGTGTCTATCCTTAAATGAATTCAATTATAACAAAAATGTTCTTAAAGATAATGCTGTAAACTATAGGGAGCCCTTACTTACACATTATAATATTAAAAGCTGTTTTATAATATTATAAGCTGTACACACGTGCACCGAACCGAAAGCCCTGTACCGAAACAGTTCGATACAAATACGTGTACCGTTACACCCCTGCAAGAGACGGCATTAAATTACCTTGTGTCTCAAATCACATAATAATAATGAACGCAAATGTAGCATGTAACGGGTCTGGCGTGTCACACTTGAATAATGTTCAATATGGGTCGATGGATCAGAAGGAAGATATGGCTACTGAGAGAGGAAAGCAGCACAGCAGGTAGGTGAGCAATCAACACAGAGGCTTGTTTGTGATTTACAGGTGCTGGTCATATAAGTAGAATATCATCAAAAAGTTGATTTATTTCACTAATTCCATTCAAAAAGTGAAACTTGTATATTATATTCATTCATTACACATAGACTGATATATTTCAAATGTTTATTTCTTTTAATTTTGATGATTATAACTGACAACTAAGGAAAATCCCAAATTCAGTATCTCTTTAACTATTAAGACCAATACAAAGAAAGGATTTTTAGAAATCTTGGCCAACTGAAAAGTATGAACATGAAAAGTATGAGCATGCACAGCACTCAATACTTAGCTGGGGCTCCTTTTGCCTGAATTACTGCAGCAATGCGGCGTGGCATGGAGTCGATCAGTCTGTGGCCCTGCTCAGGTGTTATGAGAGCCCAGGTTGCTCTGATAGTGGCCTTCAGCTCTTCTGCATTGTTGGGTCTGGCATATCGCATCTTCCTCTTCACAATACCCCATAGATTTTCTATGGGCTTAAGGTCAGGCGAGTTTGCTGGCCAAGTAAGAACAGGGATACCATGGTCCTTAAACCAGGTACTGGTTGCTTTGCCACTGTGTGCAGGTGCCAAGTCCTGTTGGAAAATGAAATCTGCATCTCCATAAAGTTGTTCAGCAGCAGGAAGCATGAAGTGCTCTAAAACTTCCTGGTATACGGCTGTGTTGACCATGGACCTCAGAAAACCCAGTGGACCAACACCAGCAGATGACATGGCACCCCAAACCATCACTGACTGTGGAAACTTTACACTGGACCTCAGGCAACGTGGATTGTGTGCCTCTCCTCTCTTCCTCCAGACTCTGGGACCCTGATTTACTTTCATCAGAGAACATAACTTTGGAGCACTCAGCAGCAGTCCAGTCCTTTTTGTCTTTAGCCCAGGCGAGACGCTTCTGACGCTGCCTGTTGTTCAAGAGTGGAATGCGACAGCTGAAACCCATGTCTTGCATATGTCAGTGTGTAGTGGTTCTTGAAGCACTGACTCCAGCTGCAGTCCAGTCTTTGTGAATCTCCCTCACATTTTTGAATGGGTTTTGTTTCACAATCCTCTCCAGGGTGTGGTTATCCCTATTGTACACTTTTTTCTACCACATCTTTTCCTTCCCTTCGCCTCTCTATTAATGTGCTTGGACACAGAGCACTGTGAACAGCCAGCCTCTTTTGCAATGACCTTTTGTGTCTTGCCCTCCTTGTGCAAGGTGTCAATGGTCGTCTTCTGGACAACTGTCAGGTCAGCAGTCTTCCCCATGATTGTGTAGCCTACAGAACTAGACTGAGAGCCCATTTAAAGGCCTTTGCAGGTGTTTTGAGTTCATCAGCTGATTAGAGTGTGGCACCAGGTGTCTTCAATATTCAACCTTTTCACAATATTCTAATTTTCTGATACTGAATTTGGGATTTTCCTTAGTTGTCAGTTATAATCATCAAAATTAAAAGAAATAAACATTTGAAATATATCAGTCTGTGTGTAATGAATGAATATAATATACAAGTTTCACTTTTTAAATGGAATTAGTGAAATAAATCAACTTTTGATATTATAATGACTAATTATATGACCAGCACCTGTAGTAGAGGGTTTATATTAGGAAATATTGTCTTTTTTGTTCTTTGTTCAAATGCAAGCAGTTATTTCAACATGTCACAATAAATGACAACATTTGTAAAATCACTCTCATTGGAATTTTCAGGTACTTGGATTCAGCAGTAAGAACAGTTCAACTCAGTTGGGAATCAACTTTTTTACACTTTGCACAAAAGAATAAAATAAAGCATTTGGAAAAAAATTCAACACTGTGTCAGTTTGTTTGTGACCCAATATGTGAATATGTGTGTCCAAACACTTAATTTGTCTCAATGTACAGAATGTGGTTCTGAATTTCACTTTTCAGTTTCAAACAGATCACTCTTTTCTCTCAAACTCAGTGGCTGAATCCGAAATCCCCCCCTAAACCCCCATTCACTGTTTCATATACAGTTCACTTGAAGGAGTGAATGAAAGTCCGACAGCCGTTGTGTGTACATCGGCTGTACACTCGTTATTGCGGTGCAATGTGGGATTGAATGAGTGCACTCAATAATGTCCACTATGGTTTCGGACGCCACTACAAACGGCTGTCCCCTCAAATAGTGCCCTATTTAAGGGTATAGGGGGCGATTTTGGATTCAGCCTTTGTCTTTTCAGACAGGTGAATTAAATACTCAAGATTCAGTGAATCTGTTCAGTTAATCTGAGTCCATGAATCAACTGATTGAGAGTGAAGAAATGTTGATTCTAGAATAGTTCAGTTCAAAGTCACTGTCTTTCGTTGACAATTCAGATGGAAAAAATGAAGGAAAAAAAAAACTAGCAGATCGCAACGAGTCCAGGTCCAAGTTGTTCAAAAGCAACAAAAGGAATTCTCCTACCAGGGGTCTGTTCTTCGTACATCGCTTAATACATCTGAGATGATTTGACAGATCCCAGATCTTTTAATCGTGATAACTGATCTCTGGCTAATTTGCGGATTGGATTAAAATATCTGGATTAAGTTATCTGAGATTACTGCGCATTCTTGTGTTCACTGAAGAGGGCAGATGCATCGATACTCGAAACCACGATCAGTAAATCAGCGACTGGCTGGCGTCAAGACAACTCAATGACATTATATCATTAAAAAAGCCATCTGGCAAAAAACTTGAAAAAAAAAAAAAAAAAAAAAACCTGAATTTCTGGACCTTTATAAGGAAATTATAAATGTTTTTTTTTTTTTAAACATGATTCCCAATTATTTATATTCATGATTTTATAGTATTTGTACACCCTTTACATTTTTATTTCAATGTTGTAATTAGCAATTCATTTCATTTAAGTCAATTTGAAGCAGATTTGTTACGTGACCAGCATTAATTAAAGTTTCTTAAGGGTCGAGATCAAGTTATCTGCATCAAGCCATCCCATAATATCAGTCATCACTCAGATTAGTGCACGGCTCAGAGTAACGTTACGGCATGTGTAAAACTCCAATAAAATGATAAAGTAATTATTCCATCACAAATAAATAAATCTCTCAATCAAGTGGCTGTCTATAGTTGCTGTTATACACCTTTTACACAACATTATAATATTATTTTCAAAAAATATGTTTTCTATTATTATTATTTAAAAATATTATTGACCCTGTTCAGTAAGGAACTCTTGTAATAAAGTAGCAGTGGCTGATTTTAAGTATCGCCTCAAGTTTTAATGAAATAAGCCTGCTCGCGAGCAGGTTTAAGCTTCCGGACCTGTTGCTATGACAGCAAGTCCAGGATGAGTTCACAATCTGTGGGTGGCTCGACATGTATACACTTAATTGTGTCTGGTGTTGTGTAATATTCAGTTCCTGTGAAAAACTGTTTCAGTGGGTGGAGTGTACAAACCCGATTCCAAAAAAGTTGGGACACTACAGTTTGTGAATAAAACCAGAATGCAATGATGTGGAAGTTTCAGATTTCAATATTTTATTCAGAATACAACATAGATGACATATCAAATGTTTAAACTGAGAAAATGTATCATTTTATGGGAAAAATAATAATCTAATCTAATCTAATATGATTAGAATATCATCAAAAAGTTGATTTATTTCACTAATTCCATTCAAAAAGTGAAACTTGTGTATTATATTCATTCATTACACACAGACTGACAAATGTTTATTTCTTTTAATTTTGATGATTATAACTGACAACTAAGGAAAACCCCAAATTCAGTATCTCAGAAAATTAGAATCTTGTGAAAAGGTTGAATATTGAAGACACCTGGTGCCACAGTCTAATCAGCTGATGAACTCAAAACACCTGCAAAGGCCTTTAAATGGGCTCTCAGTCTAGTTCTGTAGGCTACACAATCATGGGGAAGACTGCTGACCTGACAGTTGTCCAGAAGACGACCATTGACACCTTGCACAAGGAGGGCAAGACACAAAAGGTCATTGCAAAAGAGGCTGGCTGTTCACAGAGCTCCGTGTCCAAGCACATTAATAGAGAGGCGAAGGGAAGGAAAAGATGTGGTAGAAAAAAGTGTACAAGCAATAGGGATAACCGCACCCTGGAGAGGATTGTGAAACAAAACCCATTCAAAAATGTGAGGGAGATTCACAAAGACTGGACTGCAGCTGGAGTCAGTGCTTCAAGAACCACTACGCACAGACTTGTGCAAGACATGGGTTTCAGCTGTCGCATTCCACTCTTGAACAACAGGCAGCGTCAGAAGCGTCTCGCCTGGGCTAAAGACAAAAAGGACTGGACTGCCGCTGAGTGCTCCAAAGTTATGTTCTCTGATGAAAGTAAATCAGGGTCCCAGAGTCTGGAGGAAGAGAGGAGAGGCACACAATCCACGTTGCTTGAGGTCCAGTGTAAAGTTTCACAGTCAGTGATGGTTTGGGGTGCCATGTCATCTGCTGGTGTTGGTCCACTGGGTTTTCTGAGGTCCAAGGTCAACGCAGCCGTATACCAGGAAGTTTTAGAGCACTTCATGCTTCCTGCTGCTGACCAACTTTATAGAGATGCAGATTTCATTTTCTAACAGGAAACACAGTGCCAAACTACCTGCACACAGTGCCAAAGCAACCAGTACCTGGTTTAAGGACCATGGTATCCCTGTTCTTAATTGGCCAGCAAACTCGCCTGACCTTAACCCCATAGAAAATCTATGGGGTATTGTGAAGAGGAAGATGCGATATGCCAGACCCAACAATGCAGAAGAGCTGAAGGCCACTATCAGAGCAGCCTGGGCTCTCATAACACCTGAGCAGGGCCACAGACTGATCGACTCCATGCCACGCCGCATTGCTGCAGTAATTCAGGCAAAAGGAGCCCCAGCTAAGTATTGAGTGCTGTGCATGCTCATACTTTTCATGTTCATACTTTTCAGTTGGCCAAGATTTCTAAAAATCCTTTCTTTGTATTGGTCTTAATAATTAAAGAGATACTGAATTTGGGATTTTCCTTAGTTGTCAGTTATAATCATCAAAATTAAAAGAAATAAACATTTGAAATATATCAGTCTGTGTGTAATGAATGAATATAATACACAAGTTTCACTTTTTGAATGGAATTAGTGAAATAAATCAACTTGTTGATGATATTCTAATCATATGACCAGCACCTGTATAATTGGATACATTTTGCATTTCCAGCATCTTATTGGAAACATATTTTAATAATTCAGTGCTTGCCAGACAATTTTTGTTTTTACGTTTAACGAAAAAAAAAAACCAAAAAAAAAAAAACGAACAAAACACTTCTTTATAGTATTGTTTGTCAACTTGGTTACTGTCTGTTCTGTTACATACTGTCAACATTGTTACTCTACCTTAGTAACGGAGTTTGATGGTAACAGAGTTATAGATCATTTAAAACTTTTAAGCCAAAAACTCCACTTGCTAGCATAAATGCTAAGAGCACACTGCACTAATGAAATCATGATTGAAAGACTGTTAAACAAACTATTGTATGATCAGTGATGAATTCTGTTTTTCTTTTGATATTGTGGTAACAATTTTGACGTTTTACAAAAGACTTTTTAATATTTTCTCAGAGAGAGCACACATACCTTTCAGTGCTTCAGACCTTATCAGTGAGGGAAAGTGACATCATTTCCTGTATCTTACATAGGTGTGGGAGATAATGCCCCCAATTTAAAAGGCAAAGTATGGTACAGTAACATAATTGACAAGATTTATGGGGACACATTTATAAAATAAAAGCTATTTTTAAACAATTAAATGTTGTAGAATTAGGAAAATTACTATTTAGAGCTTTTATAAATAAAATAAATGAAATATTACCAAAAGAAAAAGTAGACTAAAATATGTTGGAAAAAATACACAAGAAATTGTGCTTTTCAGCTGTATAAGACACTTTTTACAGAATATATTATATTGTTATGGCCTGTAACATCTTATGATTCATGACAATGAGTAACAAATAATTAAAAATATAACCATTTGAAAAAAATTCGGACACCAAATGTACCTGCAATTATAGTTATCACCCATGTACGTTTTAATATTTAGGCCACTTCTACTATTGATTGCTATCAGGATGTGAAGAGAGGTTCAACCAGTACATCAAAAATTGCCTACCATAGCTTTAATAATCTGTTTAGTTGCGATTACAGAAAACATGCATAACAATGAAAATACATGATCCATTTCAGTAAATTGAAACAGAAATAAAAAAACAGGTATCTGCTTGAGGAATCATTTATTCACAGGTTTGGCTTGTTGCTGAATGCACCACTGTTCAATGCTACTTGGAAGCAAAGCCTCTTCTTCCAGGAAGTCAAGCCTAAATGACATTTGATGGGAGAGACAATGAACAGGCGATGGATATACATCTATACAACGTGTAATCAATGCTTGTGCACTGAATTTTGCATATGAGCTAGATTATTTCCTTTATTATAATGACTTGATCTACGTCCTATTTAAAAATAGGTCGATCACAGATTGTTTTCTAGTCTAATTTTGACGAGCAAATACAGCAGATACATTTTTAATTATAAAAATCAAATACATGCTATACCTTAAAGAGCTACTCTTTTATCCTTTGTGCTTTTCATTTACCCCTTCACGGTGTCACCGGAAGCCTTTACATGCTGGAGGCTTCAATAAGCAGTTTAACAATGTTAAATATTGAGAAGCAACAAACATAACCATGACTGATCTTCACTGAGACTAGTTGCTTGTGGATGGGGTCAACATGTAATGATGGTACAGTAAATGGATATTAAAATGATTATCACTCATACTTAGAACACATGCAAGACTCCTTTACAAGAAAAACACAAATGTCTCAACTGCAGCCAACTACTATGTTGGGTCCCACTTTATATTAACCTCTTAAGTATTTACAGCAGAATAATGTTACTGTATATACCGCACAATAAATGTACTTATTGTGTTCATGTTGTAATGTGCAAAACACTTTTGCTGCTATTGAGGTGGGAGACTGGCAATTGGAATTAGGGTAGGGTATAATAAGTATAAGTCATTTGATACAAGTTTATTGTATCAAATGACTAAATGTTAGTACAGTAGTTTAAGATACTTAATATATAACGGGTCCCCATTTCAGAATTTGAACAGTTATGAATAAATTGCTTTTATGCTAGTTATGTGCTGTTATGCTAGTTAGCATCCTCTGTTTTACAATCTTAAGGTAAAAAGTTCGTAATTATGTACTGTTTTTCTTCTGATCATTCTATGGTGTCGCATTTCAAAAACAACAAACTATACATTCAAATTAAAATTGACGTTTTGCTAGTCAGTTCAGTTCAAAAGGCAAAATAACCAAACTATTTTAACTACAATATTACATTCAACTTAAAAAAGACATATGCAAGTTACAATCTTAGTACAAACGTACTCTTTAAAATCACTAGCGTGGATTTAGCGCGTCTTTGATTTCTGCTACACTTTTTAAATAAATCGTACATTCTGTTCTCTCGGCAATGGAAAATTAGCATGCGCTCTGATCTGAAATTCCGGGAAGAAGCTGTATTATCTATTTATCTTTATGAAGAGTGATACTGACAGATCCGAACTTACTGACGAAGAGATTATTATAGCAGCAGCAGTTGGACTCATAGAAATGTAAACATAGATGCCACATTTGACTGCCCCAGACACGTCAGCGAGCCCCGCCATCTTGGAACAGTCAGTGTCGTCACTCACAGTAAGAATCAATAGAGTGGTGCAGGAATGACATCACTTTGTAGGACAAAACGTGTACGCGAGTTAGCATTTTAGCACTTCCAGTTCCCTTGTGCCGAAGTCAATGTTTTTTTTTTAATTGGGTTTTGTTTAAATGGCTGAAATAAGGTCTGTGGTGCAACACAACCTCAAGACACTTTCACGTTTTATTCTACATCATAAAACACATCAGTGTTACCCACTCGTGATTTTTTTAAACTGTCATATGTTTTGAAATGGGCGGATGCTAACAAGTGGCTAAATGGGAGTACAGAGGCTGTCGAGGAGATTAAACGTCACCACGCATTAACTCACATAGCATCACAGCGTGGTATGGGAACAGCACCAGTCATGACCGCAAAGCCCTGTAAAGAGTCGTGCGCTTATCCGAGCGTATCTCAGGGTCAGCTCTCCCGTCTCTGCAGGACGTCTACACCAAACGCTGCAAAGGTAGAGCTACTAAGATCATCAAGGACTCTAATCACCCTGCAAACCCTCATTTCACGCTGCTACCATCTGGTAAGCGCTTCCGAAGCCTGATGGCCAAAACTGAGAGACTCAGGAGGAGCTTCTTCCCCCAGGCCATCAGACTCCTGAACTCAGTCACTTAACATCACGTGACCATCGACATACTGACATTGCACTGCACTTTCTGTTCTCGTTGTTACTGTGTAACAACCTGTTATAAACCTGTTTGCACATTATACTTCTTTGTACATTTGTTAACCACATATTTATAAGTCTACAGTTTACTCACTGCACAGTTTACTCCACTTATTTTATTCCACTTCTTTATTCTTATTTTTTAGTTTTTTCTTCTACTTGACTTGATTATTTATAATTCTACAGATATATATATATATATATATATATATATATATATATATATATATATATATATATATATATATATATATATATATATATATATATATATAGTACTTTTTTATTCTATTTCTGTCATAATTTCCTCCTTGTGTTTTAACTGTGAATTTGCACTGTCCATGGAGCGGACCTGTTTACATTTCACTGCCGGTTGTATATTCTGTATATAACTGTGTATGTGACAAATAAAACTCTTGAATCTTGAATCACGCCGAACAGGTAATCTCAGTCCGCTTTTACAGCCTCATTATGCTTATAATTGTGCTCTTATAAACTATAGTCTAACTCAAATGTTCTGGGAAAATGTTTTATAATAAAAGCTAAGGAGTTGTGGGAAACTTAGTAATGGTGACGTTTATGTCGAGCGACCGTGGTGTAGTCCGTTTATAGCCTACCTTTAGCTTTTTACTTCTGGCGACTGCATTTAGGCTTCAAACTGTTCATCTGTGAAAATTATCTTGATGGACAAAACGTGTAAGTTTCATAAACTTTTGTTGATCACAGAGTTATAATCCAAAAGAGATAATCCAAAAGCCTATGGGAAAATCCTTTTGTGTTTTTGTCGAGGGAACCAGTGCGATGCTAACTGCCGGTTGGCCTACAAAGTGACGTCATACCTGCACCACTCCATTGCGAAGCTTCTGGTTGTGAAACCGCCAATTTAAATTCACAAAGAAATGTGATTACCTTTCACAGGTGAGAATGTGTTGGTTTGTGTTTTAATATGTATTAACACAATATTACAGGTTTTTACTATGGTACTTTTTATGTTTTTACTCTTACTATGGTAATGCTGTCTTAGCTGATGCCTTCATCTTTTTGTACTGTATTAGTTTAGACGCAGATATAGATATTCATACATGCGTTGCACACGCTTAGTCATCTTGCTCTCGAATGTTCACAGACCGCCTTTGACTGTTCCAATATGGTGGACAACTTATGTATAGTGGCCCACAGAAACAGCCGCCAATGAGGCATCTATATATCTATGGTTGGACTGACAAGTTTCTAGTCATTCAACGTCATACATGTTAAACCAGCACCGATTATTAAGTTCAAACAAGCATTTCTACAGCCGCATACATCAAAAAAAGCTTCATCACATTTTATAAAGAACATTCTAATGTCTAACCAACAGACAGAAACCAACATGTTTCTCAGAAATGCTGAAGTATGCAAATAGTTATCAGGTTAAAATAAAATGTATAAACCTAAAATATTTAAAATATATAAAGTTCATACAAAAGGTAAAAACCCACAAACCACATATAAGATTTTTTTTACTGAAAGAGGAGATGCTAAGACATCGGAGGGCATCAAACAGATGACCGTGTGTTTGTGATCACTTGAAACAGAGCGGTAGCTTTGTCTGCATTACTCTCTATCCAACACTAGAGGGCGTAAAAGAGAGGCGGTTTACTGCATTAGGGAAGATACGAAGGCTGCGTCCGAAATCGCATACTCTCTTGAGTAGGTACTTACTATAATAAATATTTACTTTGTGCCCGTTAAATTAGTATGTTCTAAATAGAATGTGTTTAGTATGCGTAATCTGGTGTCGCAAGAAATTGGGTCATGTTCCGATGAATGCTGTTTTAACCACGTTATAATGACCATTTATGTCTTAATTAGTTATCATATATACTAGCATAGCATGCAGATAAGCGATTAGCCTGATAGCTTAGTTTATACACACATTTGCACTTACCCTACATATATTCTCAATCACCCTTAATGTAATTACGTGTTAAATTAAGTGTTAAATGGCCAAATATTTCAGTTATAAATAAAACAAATGAATGATGTTCAATTATTCACTTAATCGGCTATTATTATTATTTATTAAATAACAGTTAATCAAGTGTAACAAAATAATGTCCAATTGTTGTTTTTTATGCAATGTGTTTTCTTACGCATTATATAGTAAGCTATGCGTATTTTAAATGAATAATCATTAATTGTCAGTTTTGAGGGAGGACCCGATTCGTCATGACACCAAACGTACTACATTTACCATGTTTGCCTTTATCATGTGACCAACCAGCATCAGTTGCATCACAAATCCTCTCCTCATTTGCACACCTTTAGAATCTCTTCCGGAAGAAGTCAGTCATCCGGGGACTTTTTGCCTACTCTTTTTGAGTACTGTGTCGTTGAGTATTGTTTTTTGTCAACTATATAGTAGGGAATATGCGATTTCGGATGCAGCCATGGTCTACAAACAAAACCTCATGGTCATGTAGCACCAAACATGTAGTTACGATGAAGAGAAAACTCTCAAACAATGACAACTTTCTCCTTTGCGATGAAAAACTGCTAAAAGCATGAGATTATTTTTTACACCTGTTCAGGTGTGCTGCTACCCTCACAGAATTTAAACAGAGAAAACCAGCCCATCCGCTCCTAGTTCACATCGGTTCCATGTAGCAAAACGTTCGATTTAAAAATCTGTCATCCTTTGCCATTCGCAAGTCAATTTACCTTTTACTTAAAGGTCATTTTCCATTCATTTCTGCCTGTGTGTGGGCTTAAAACGGCGATGTCGGTGAGCGGACCGTCTCGGCCGAGCTGGGGGAAATGTCCTCCGACTCTGAAGTGAAGTCTGCCGGAGAGAAGGTCGGGCCGGTGGCGGGGCTGCAGGGGAAGGTGCTCTGGGTGCTGCGGGCAGTAGCGGCTTTCACATCCTGGTGACGTCTTCGTCTGAAAACCTGCCTCTCCTTATCAAGAGGGGTGGTCTGGGGAACACGAGAGCATGGGATTGTTAATGTCTGCTCCGGAATCAACGGGGGAGAGTTCGGACAGGTGCAGAGATTTGTGCTTGGATTATAATCAAACTGTGACTTTCCAAGACAGCTCAATCAAAATCTGTGTCTTTGAATTAACACTGAACTGTGGTTAAAGTGTAAAAACAAGCAAATGTGGTGGTTAGATATAGTGCACCAAGCATAGTGAACTCTTTATCTTGCATCTGTTTAATAAAAAGGCTCATTTTATTTCCAGCATTTTTTATCTGTTCGTTTAATTAAATGTATAAATTATATGTAGGCTACGTACATACACACTACTGTTCAAAAGGTTGGGGTTGGTAAGATTTTTGAAATAATTTTGAAAGAAGTCTCTTATGCTCACCAAGGCTATATTTATTTGATCAAAAATACAGTAGTCTAAATATTGTGGAATATTAAAATATCTGTTTTTATTGTATTTTATTATATTTTAAAATGTAATGTATTCCTGTGATGACAAAGCGGTCTCAAAATCATTACTGCAGTCTTCAGTCACTTGTGTTTCATAGCATTTTTGTGGAAATATGTATTGTTTTAGGATACTGAAATATAATGTTCTGTAACAGTGTAACAGACTTTACTGTCCTTTTTGGTCAATGTATTGCATTCTTGCTGAATACAAGTATTAATTTATTTTTCTTTTTTCTTTTATTTTACTGACCCCAAACCTTTGAATTATATATATAAAACATTATGTATTGATGTAAATATATATACAGTATCTGTAAATCTTTCTTATTTAATTTAATGCAACAATTATGGCAAATTGTTTGCTTTTTTTTTTTTAGCACAGACCTAACTAATCAAAATGAGTTCTGTTTTCACGGATTTTAGTTTCTGCAACTCTCTCAACCACCAACAAATACATGTGCACTTTCAGTGCGTTCTATATCCAGCACAGGACTGCACATTCAAACCAGTGTGTAACCAATAACCAGCAGTGTCATGCGTGTTAGGTACTGTGAGTGTACACTTCAATTGTACAAGCTTCTTAGATCAGTAACACAGAGCAAAGAAAGGGAAAGGTGAAGCACTGACAAATAGAATTCAGCAAAGCACCACCAGAAAGCAAAAGCTACGCAGAGTATGAGCTGAGAAGCACAAATGGCAAAAAAGCAGAGCATCACCCCACTTTATAGCAAGAGGCCGAGTGTGGAAGGAAAGGGACTATGGAGACTGCCAGCACGTTGCCATGGAAACACTGGCGGTTAGAGCTGCTCTGTGGGCATACCTTATCCAATACATCCCTGGGTGTGGGTAGCAGTCCAAAGACCCTGAACGCTTGATGGTAAACCCCTCGTCCGGCTGAGCAGAGAGAAATGAGTGGAACTCAATAGATTAGATTTTTACTTTCACCGTGTAAAACAGCACAAGCTTTGAGCCATGATGTGCTGTTCAATAAAGGTGTGATGTTTAGAGTTTTACAAAACAGTAGCAGTGAGAAAACCAAGTGTTTATAATATTTCACCAGTTCTATACAAACACTCAGTTTGAGAAATAAAAACAACTGTATATGAAGCTAATGAAACGGTAAACATGCAAAGCAATGTGCAAACAAAAGTATGCAAAATGTTAATATATTGGGGTCAGTAAGACACTGAAGACTGGAATGATGCTGAAAATTCAGCTTTGCATCACAGGAATAAATTACATTTAAAAAATATTCAAATAGAAAAACAGTTATTTAAATTGTAATAATATTTCATAATATTACTGACTGTTTATACTGTATTTTTAAATAAATGCAGCCTTGGTGAGCATAGGAGAGACTTTGTATATATATATATATATATATATATATATATATATATATATATATATATATATATATATATATATATATATATATATACACACACTATATACACACACACTGTATACATATATATATATATATATATATATAGAGAGAGCAGCTTATAATTACTCTGAGAATGAGCTACCACCTTTATTGCATTACATTTTGATTGATTTTGCATCTTACTCATTTGTTACATATATATAGTGTGTGTGTGTGTGTGTGTATATATATATATATATATATATATATATATATATATATATATATATATATATATATATATATATATATATATATATATATACACACACACACACACACACACACACACACACACACACACACACACACACACACACACACACACACACACACACACACACACACACACACACACACACCAATCAGGCATAACATTATGACCACCTTCCTAATATTGTGTTACTGCCAAAATAACCCTGACCCATCAAGGCATGGACTCCACTAGACCCCTGAAGGTGTGATTGTGGTATCTGGCACCAAGATGTTAGCAGCAGATCCTTTAAGTCCTGTAAGTTGCGAGGTGGGGCTTCCATAAATCTGACTTTGTTAAGTACATCCCACAGATGCTCGAATGGATTGAGATCTGGGAAAATTGGAGGTGAAGTCAACACCTCAAACTCGTTGTGCTCCTCAAACCATTCCTGAACCATTTTTGCTTTGTGACAGGGCGCATTATCCTGCTGAAAGAGGCCACAGCCACCAGGGAATACCATTTCCATGAAAGGGTGTACATGGTCTGTAACAATGCTTAGGTTTGTGGTACATGTCAAAGTAACATCCACATGGATGGCAGGACCCATGATGGAGACCCAAGGTTGCCCACTGTTGATGCTTTCGGTGGTGGACAGGGGTCAGCATGGGCACCCTGACTGGTCTGCGGCTATGCAGCCCCATACGCAACAAACTGTGATGCACTGTGTATTCTGACACCTTTCTATCAGAACCAGCATTAACTTCTTGAGCAGTTTGAGCTACAGTAGCTCTTCTGTTTGATTGGACCACACGGGCCAGCCTTCACTCCCCACGTGCATCAATGAGCCTTGGCCACCCATGACCCTGTCGCCGGTTCACCACTGTTCCTTCCTTGGACCACTTTTGATAGATACTGACCACTGCAGACCGGGAACACCCCACAAGAGCTGCAGTTTTGGAGATGCTCTGACCCAGTCGTCTAGCCATCACAATTTGGCCCTTGTCAAACTCGCTCAAATCCTTACGCTTGCCCATTTTTCCTGCTTCTAACACATCAACTTTGAGGACAAAATGTTCACTTGCTGCCTAATATATCCCACCCACTAACAGGTGTTGTGATGAAGAGATAATCAGTGTTACTCACTTATTATGTTCTTATCATAATGTTATGCCTTGATCTGTGCGTATATATACACACACACACACACACACTGTATATATATATATATATATATATATATATATATATATATATATATATACACACTCACCTAAAGGATTATTAGGAACACCATACTAATACTGTGTTTGACCCCCTTTCGCCTTTAGAACTGCCTTAATTCTACGTGGCATTGATTCAACAAGGTGCCGAAAGCATTCTTTAGAAATGTTGGCCCATATTAATAGGATAGCATCTTGCAGTTGATGGAGATTTGTGGGATGCACATCCAGGGCACAAAGCTCCCGTTCCACCACATCCCAAAGATGCTCTATTGGTTTGAGATCTGGTGACTGTGGGGGCCATTTTAGTACAGTGAACTCATTGTCATGTTCAAGAAACCAATTTGAAATGATTCGAGCTTTGTGACATGGTGCATTATCCTGCTGGAAGTACCCATCAGAGAATGGGTACATGGTGGTCATAAAGGGATGGACATGGTCAGAAACAATGCTCAGGTAGGCCGTGGCATTTAAAGGATGCCCGATTGGCACTAAGGGACCTAAAGTGTGCCAAGAAAACATCCCCCACACCATTACACCACCACCACCAGCCTGCACAGTGGTAACAAGGCATGATGGATCCATGTTCTCATTCTGTTTACGCCAAATTCTGACTCTACCATCTGAATGTCTCAACAGAAATCGAGACTCATCAGACCAGGCAACATTTTTCCAGTCTTCAACTGTCCAATTTTGGTGAGCTTGTGCAAATTGTAGCCTCTTTTTCCTATTCGTAGTGGAGATGAGTGGTACCCGGTGGGGTCTTCTGCTGTTGTAGCCCATCCGCCTCAAGGTTGTGCGTGTTGTGGCTTCACAAATGCTTTGCTGCATACCTCGGTTATAACGAGTGGTTATTTCAGTCAAAGTTGCTCTTCTATCAGCTTGAATCAGTCGGCCCATTCTCCTCTGACCTCTAGCATCAACAAGGCATTTTCGCCCACAGGACTGCCGCATACTGGATGTTTTTTTCTTTTCACACCATTCTTTGTAAACCCTAGAAATGATTGTGCGTGAAAATCCCAGTAACTGAGCAGATTGTGAAATACTCAGACCGGCCCGTCTGACACCAACAACCATGCCATGCTCAAAATGGCTTAAATCACCTTTCTTTCACATTCTGACGTTCAGTTTGAAGTTCAGGAGATTGTCTTGACCAGGACCACACCCCTAAATGCATTGAAGCAACTGCCATGTGATTGGTTGATTAGATAATTGCATTAATGAGAAATTGAACAGGTGTTCCTAATAATCCTTTAGGTGAGTATATATATATATATATATATATATATATATATATATATATATATATATATATATATATATATATATATATATATATATATAAAAAAAATGACTAACATGCAAAATCAAAATAAATACAGAACAGAAATAACAAAACAGAAAGTAGAAAATATTTTTACCCTCACGTAACTTTTCTTTTTGTTCAAACTTAAAATTTAAATAATGAGTCATCAATCCTTCTTCCAAAACATGTTTAAGCCTATTATAAGTCTTTATATTTTAGACCTTTACATTCTTACACAAGGATTTAGTAATTTTATGCAATCGTTCTACAAAACACAGAAGAAAAAAAAAAAACATAAAAATAGAGGAATCTAATTTGCCAAATTTGATTCAGTCCCGGACAACAGTGCTGACAGTCATTATATAAGCAGAGAGCAGAAACAGAGGAGGAGATGTCACAGCAATAAGAAAGCTGAAGGATGAAGTCTGCCAGGAGAGAAGAGGAATGAGAGAAGAAGAGCTGATGGATGAGTCAGCGAATAGCTATGAGATAAGAGCACAACCTCCAGAATATTTGAATACATCAAACTATGTTTAAGTATAATGTACCAAAAGACAAAGGCTATTCAAGCTCAAAATAATGTGAAGTCAATTTTTCACATTATTGACACAAATTTCTGTCACTCTCTTGAGAAAAGCCTGAACAAGAGAAAAATACAATGTTTTAATGCCAATAACACTCCACTAAAAATATGTCACTCTCTGGAATATGGGAGTGCACATTAAAGTTATGGCAGCCTATAAAGTCATCACCTGTGCACCAATAACTGATTCGAGAATATCGGCTTTAAATCATGTGGATAATATGAATGGTCATAAAAATGATAAACATTTAAACATAAGAGCTACAGTATATAGATGATTCTTACTGCTATGACAGTGACTCCTGCAGTGGTGCTGTTGGGTTTGGGGGCAGTGTTGAAATGTTTCTTAATCTTGCCGGCCACAGACAACTGGTGCTCATTCTCACACATTCTGTCATCCTGAGAAAGAACAGGAAAATATCTCCACATATCACTTGCCTACCAATAGTCTGAGAATGGTACGTATACTTTTAAAATAAATAAAACGCACAACTGAACAAAGTCTTACATTAACCCAGGGATGGTCTAAAACCTGTAGAGCTGTGTATCTCTGGTCAACCTCCACCTGGAGCATGCAGGTGATAAGTGTCTGTAGAAAAAGCAAGTAAGAAAGAAAGAGATTGAGGTATATTTTTCTTTCCAGAACTCTCAAACTCTGTTTTGGTGCACCAACCTTTGCAGAGTCAGATACATTGTCCCAGTATGGATGAGGGAAATCTAGCTGTCCCATCAGAATATGGTCAAAAAGAGCCTCCTGGTCATCTGAGCTCCTAAAGAAACAGATATGCCAATAGTATTTGAATATTCATAAATATGTATTGTGCTGTTGCAATAAGAGCTACAGCTCAGCTCATTGTGCTATTGCTGTTGCAATAAGAGCTGAAAGTACAGCTGCTCACACTATCTATCCTCTGCAGATGTGCAGGTCAAAACAGAATTATAGAAAACGGCCACTAGAGGGAGTGAGACATCACAATTCAACTGCATTTTACTTACCGGTAATTTGAGCTGTGAAGTTCTCTAAATTTAAAAATCACCATGAAATCAAAATAGACAATTCTTATTTTTTTATGGAATATTGCAGTATTTATTATAATTTTATTTTTATTTTCCATGTGCCCTGATAATTTTGAATCAAAATAACTTCCCCTCCCTCTTGCAGTGACATCTTTTCTCTTCTCTGGTGATGATGCGTTTACTGGCGAAAGGGCAGGACAACCTGTCACTCACATGAGACTGACCAATAGCAAGCCACAACAATCTAATCAATTCCCTAAGGACAAAATCAAGTCCTGTCCTACGTTTTTCCTATTTAAGAAGCTGCAATTTCCGTTTCATGCTGACGTTAACTTGCAATGATGCTGTACTTACCCACGGAAAGGAGGGAAACCACAAAGCAGAATGTATGTTATGACCCCTGCCGCCCAGATATCAACCTTCAAGCCGTACCTGTAACATACAGAAAAAACACAATATGACAATTATTCTGGTTTTCACACTCAGTTGTGAATATGATTTGAATAACCTATTTCCATGCTAACGAAGACATGATTTACCCTGTCTCGGCGACAATCTCTGGAGCTACATAGGTTGGGGTGCCACAAATAGTGTAAAGTGGACCGTCCACAACTGTTGCCAAGCCAAAATCCCCCAGTTTCAGAGATTTGCTCCCATCCTGGTGCTCATAGACCTTAAACATATAAATGGACAAAAATACTTGCTATTTAGGTTCATAAAAAAATAAAATCATAATTACTAAATATAATTTAAAATGAAAGTAACTAAAATATATAGTTATTGAAAATTTAAATATAATGCATTAGATTTAAATTGAATAAAATTAAATATTTTAGCAGGTGTTGAAGGGGAAGCTCAGATGTTGGAAAAATGGTTTCCCGTTTTATCTCAGTTATGAGTGCAGAATCTCTGCGGTCAATTCACAGCATGCATTAAACGTATGAGCCACAACTTTACATAACTCACAGGATATTAATATGTGTGCTAGGCACAGTAGCCTCTGTCAGAGCTGTTGTGTTCTTCATACTGTCATTACATATACACACATTTCAACAGTGTTGTGTTTGATAAGATGACTAGACCCAGTATTGAGTTGCGCTATCTTTATTCTAAAGCTTGTGTAAGAAGGGTTATTTAAGGTTTTCTACGCTCAAGAAGGAAAAAAACAAACAAAAAACATATTGCATCTGCCTCTCTGAGTGTCATTCCAAGGAGCATTTGTGAAAGTAACAATGTGATATTGTCATTATAGAGACAATATTATCTGTGTAATATTCTAACACCCACCAGGAGATTCTCAGGTTTGATGTCACGGTGAACAATGTTAAGGCTGTGCAGATATTTGATAGCGCTGGCCAGGTTATACAGCATCCCGCTGGCGTCCCGCTCTGTGTATTTGTTGGAGGAGGTGATGGCATCAAAGAGGTCGCCACCCTGTTCATGCACACACAATTTCATCGCTCATTCAGGGACAATATCTGAGCAGTCAGATGTAATGCAACGTACAAACCCCCCCCCAAAAAAACAAAAAACAAAAAAAAAGGGTTTTAATATTTTCAAAAGATAATATTTGCATTTATTTGATCAAAATACAGTAAAAACACTAATATTATGAAATATAATTTTACCATTTTCTATTGTAATATATTTTAAAATGAAATTTATTCCTGTGATGGTAAAGCTGAATTTTCAGCATCATTACTCTAGAGTCACATGATCCTTCAGAAATCATTCTAATATGATGATTTGTTGCTCAAGTTGAAAAAGCGTTACTACATTACATCCATGGTGAATGTTGGCAATTTGTGGACTGAAAAGCCTTCTATAACTTCATGTTCGTTCATGTTTCTCCTGGTTTCCACATCAGTGATGTGACCTGAATTTGATTGCGTCTCACTAGATCTTGCAGCAATGTTATTAATTTTGTGGCAAATTCAAATGCTTTCTAACTGGATCTCCCAGTGTTGCGTAGAAACGATGTTTCAAAGATCAGACCACGAGTAACCCTGTTCTAAACTTGAGCTGCGTTTGTCTATTATTGGTCCGAGCTGATAAACGGTCGGCGCTGCGCAGCTCAACTAGCATGGTTTCGTTACGCTTTTGTTCCATTTACATCTTTTGCTGTTTCTCATATCATATGTAACAGAAATGGCAGCTCTTATCAGTTGGGCTACACGGTGGGTGCTCCTGTGCAACCTCTAATAACATTTTGTCACACCGGCAGGAAAAAATTTACCAAAATTGACCATTTGGTCACAGTCTGGAGCCTTAACTTATATAATATATACACTGTATGTAAATGTCAGATATTTCACCTTGACCAGCTCCATGACCAGGTAGAGCTCACTGTATGTGTCCATTTCTTCAATCAGCAGAACAATGTTAGGATGCTTAACTTTCCGGAGAATAGACACCTCGTTCTGGATCATGTGTTCCTGTGAGCCACAGACAAGCCATCTTGCATTAATATTTTGTGTGATGTCAGAAAACATCACATGAAGTGCACACACATACTATGTACGCATTTTTGTCAGGATTTAGAGATATATTAAAGCCGTCTCACCTTCCCCCTGCATTTGCTCTTGTTAATGATCTTCAGAGCATACTCTCTGCCTGTGGATCTCTCCATACACTCTCGGACCACAGCAAAGTTCCCATCGCCAATCATTCGTCCCACTTTGTACCTCTCGGCTATGGAAGCAGGAACCTGAGGACAATCCTCCATCAGCTCAGCTAGAAGGAAAAAGATGTGGGATGTAACATTCTGATGAAGAAGATGATAAAACAGTAATTATAGACTTTCGTCAAAGTTTCCCAGGGTTCCTCACCTTCACTGCCCGGCCCATCGCCCTCATCCATGGAGCTGCACACCTTGGTGGAGGCCAGAGAGAGAGAGGAGCCACTGTGCTGAGAGCCCTGTCAAAGAGATTACAGTGAGAGGCAGTCATTTTACAACTTTTTAGCTTTTTTTTTTTTTTTTTTTTTTTTTTTTTTTTTTTTAGTCATTCTCGTTATTATTTAGAATATTGTTGAACAAATTATTATATAAAAACACTACACAGACCTACATTCTAAACTGAGCAGAGTTATTACAGAGGGAAATAAAAGGTCAGTTTCTATGGAAACTGGAGCAGAGCAGGTATGTAACAACATTCAAACATTCTAACGTTCAAAAGTTTGGGGTTGGTAATATTTTCTCCAATGTTTTGTAAAGAATCCCTATGGAAGCTTGTTTCCACCACGGAATAAAACATTTTAAAAGATAATTGTGACTCTTTATCTCACAATTCTTTATCTTCACAAAAAAAGTCAGAATTGTGAAAAGTCGCAATTACCTGTTTTATGTTTTATTCTGTGACGGAACCAAGCTTCCACAGAATCCTCTTATCTTAAGGCTGCAACAGTAATATTATTACAATTTAAAATAACTTCTATCTGAAAATATTTAAATTAGCGCTGTCAAACGATAAATCGAAATTAATCAACCAAAATAAAAGTTTGTGTTTAGATATTATATGTGTGTATAATTATTGTGTATATATACACTTCTGCTCACCAAGGCTGCATTTATTTGATTCAAAATACAGCAAAAACAGCATTATTGTGAATTATTTTTACAATTTAAAATAACTTTGTTCTATTTGAATATATTTGAAAATGTAATTTATTCCTGTGATGTCAAAGCTGAATTTTCAGCATCATTACTCCAGTCTTCAGTGTCACATGATCCTTCAGAAATCATTCTAATATGATGATGTGCTGCTCAAGAAACATTTATTATTATCAGCAATGTTGAAAACAGTTGTGTAAAAATTTTTTCAGGATTATTTAATGAATAGAAAGTTCAAAAGAACAGCATTTATCTGAAATATAAAGCTTTTGCAACATTATAAATGTCTATACTGTCACTTGATCAATTCTTTAATTTCTTCAAGTTCTTTCCCAAAAAATAAATAAATACAAATTCTGATCCAAAACTTTTGAACAGTTTAGTACACTGTTACAAAAGCTTTCTATTTCAGATAAATGCTGTTCTTTTGAACTTTCTACTCGTCAAAGAGTCCTAACTGCTTTCAACATTGATAATAATCATAAATGTTTCTTGAGCAGCACATCAGCATAATAGAATGATTTCTGAAGGATCATGTGACAATGAACACTGGGATAGTTGGCATCACAGAAATAAATTACATTTTAAAATATATTCAAATAGAATTTATTATTTTACATTTTAATAGTATTTCACAATATTACAGCTTTTTATATAAAAAATATAATAAAAATACTGAATGCAGCCTTGGTGAGCAGAAGAGACTTCTTTAAAAACATTAAAAATCTTACCGTTCTAAAACTTTTGACCAGTAGTGTAAATACACACACATGCATCTATATATTTAAGAAAAATTGGCGAAGTTGAATTTTCAGCATCATTACTTCAGTGTCACATGATCCTTCAGAAATCATTCCAATATGCTGCTTTACTGCTCAAGGAACATTTCTTATTATTATCAATGTTAAAAAAAAAAACATCTGTGCTGCTTAATATATTTGTGGAAACTGTTACATTAAAATAAATAATAATAATTTAATAGAATGTTTGAATAGAATTTGTTACTGTCACTATTGATCAATTTAATGTATCCTTGTTGAATAAAGTATTGATAAAAGAAAATCTTACTGACCCCAAACATTTAAATAGTAGTGTATATATCACAACAAGTAATCCAGGATGAGTCCACCATTTTAACAATGCTGTGAGAATGAACTAGCTTTTTGAGAATATACAGCTAAATGGAATGTTAACAGCATGTTAAATCTACAGAAAACAAACAAACAAACATATCTAATTTAACAGAACACCATCAGTTAATAAAACAGGATAAAGTTGTCGAAATATGAATTAGGACTATCACAGAGAGAGTGGAAACGGAGCAGGCACACAGCCAGGTCAAAATGCTTGTCTGCTGTTGCTAGGAAACATTTTGGGTGAAAGTGGAATTATTTAGAACGGATGTGTTCAGCTTCAATTTGGTGTGATTCAGGACTATGTTGGCAAATTAAAGCACCTGAAATACAATTAGGGTCAAGCAGAAAGAAGAAAGTCATTGATGGTTTTGCTTGATGCAATTGAAAGACACTGCAATCATTTCCATGTAGACTATGTATGCTATTTTTAGTCTTTTTAGTGCATTGCAGCAATGCAGCAGATGTGAAAAGTCTTTGAAGTGACAGATCTCACCCTTCGTCTCCTCAGACTGGCTGGACTGGTGGGAGATGGACTGGGAGATTTGCCTGACCGTGGGGTCGACAGCTGACTTCCTGCTGTTCCGTTAGCTGAAATACAGAAGAACAGGTTGGGAAATGTCAAAGATTTTATTGAGAGTGTGCTAGTCATATTTCACCCCAAATATTAATTCATTAATTCATTCATTAACCATTTCGTATATCCCATTCTTGGTGATTCTATGGGCCATCACTCGTCGTATGCAAGAGATTGTCCTTGAATTTTCTTGCCAATGATTTTCCTGGGGTGGGTTGCCAGGTCTTTCCCCAACCCTCCCTTTCACATGGCTTGGGACCATAGACTGTAAAAAAATATGGACGTAATGTCCGTGATGTCACCCGTAGGTTTCTCAAAAGCATTTTTGAAACCTAAAGCCGGCTGTTGACATCTTGGTAGTGCGTCACACCCGGATAAGTGAAAATTGGCAAAGAGGTGGGATGTGGGTGGAGCTGAGCTGCCTGGTTGCAGAAACCAGTTGTCATGAAGGGCAAAATTAGCTGTATAGACCAAAACCACAATTTGTACCAGGCTGTAAACATGTTTTTTTTTTCTGCTGTAAAGTTGGGCATTTTAACACGGGCGAGATACAAATTTGACTCCCTTTTGGAGCCAGTCTCTAGCGGCTAGTCGATGAATTGCAGTTTAAGTCACTTCCGTGTTGGCTTTAAAAGAGACGGTTTTGAGAGAGAGGTTGCCGCTTGCTTGGGACTTACACACACATTCACACCTACAGACAATTTAGCATCTCCAATTCACCTATACTGGATGATTTTGAATTGTGGGAAAAACCTGGAGGACCCGGAGGAAACTCACACAGATGCAGAGAGAACAGAGAGAGAGAGAGAGAGAGAGAGAGAGAGAGAGAGAGAGAGAGAGAGAGAGAGAGAGAGAGAGAGAGAGAGAGAGAGAGAGAGAGAGAGAGAGAGAGAGAGAGAAATGGTCCTAAAACTAGGCTTTGCATTCTATATATATATATATATATATATATACACACACACACACACACACACACACACACACACACACATAAATATATATATATACTAAAAACAGTTAGTGAAGGTAAGAGCGCTATAATAAAATTATTGAGATATATACAGACGTACAGGCTACTTCAAGCTATGTTAGATAACTTACACAATGCTGCTTAATATTTTAAAACAAGTCATGTATGACATTTTAAGTGCAATATGAATACAAGCATTCATCTCTACAACACTTTCACAACAAACAGTTCCTTCAATGTTAGAAGCATACACATGATGCTTAGAAATATGATGAAAACGAGCCTCACAGCCATATCAGCCCTTCATTTAGCTACAATGACAAACTTAAAATGAAATATCAGCTTATTTAATTTCAAAATATCTTCAAATATCTCATCTTCATGAATTTGCCACACAACAGACATCTGTCCTACCTGCTAAAGAGTGCAGCAGGCTGCCAGAGCAAACTGCGATTCCTCCTGCGCTCATAGTGACTGTGAGGCAGCTAGAGTATGAATGAGTGTGGGAGAGGAGGAGAGGATGTATGAAGTGTGTTTCTACGCACACCTTACGTCATAAACAGCCACAGAGGGAGGAGTTTCTCTCATAAACATGCCATATCGTAGTTGCAGTGCTGTCTGTGTGGGTGTCTATAAAGATCTTCAAAAAGATCTCATGGCAAAACACTGTGGAGTTGTTTCTGAAGTGCAGCCGAGTGGATGACGTGGTGTTTTTAGCGGATTTCCGAAGTATCACTCCAGAATGTGTGAATACAAATTAAGCTCAGATTATGCTATGATTCAGAGGTTCGGCCACTAATATGATTCCTTTCAAAGCTTCTCAGAACACATCAAGTAACAAATAAAGCCATCTCAGGCACAGATATCAATGTTACTCTGTGTTTGTGTGCCACTGTGATCCGAATATCGTGCTCCCTCGCCATCTGTGATACACTATCACAGCCTGACATAATTCAGTGTGTGGAGAGTGGGAATGCATCATCGTGTTATTTTTGGGATGGAAAACAGATTTGAAGGACTATCAGATCAGCTGTCATTCATGTGTGTGATTACTGAACAACAAACTTGGGTGAGTAAACGCAACTAGTGTGGGAAAAATATTAATCACAGTAATATTAGTCAAATATCAGTCCACTTTCAAACCGGATCAGACTTCATATATTCACATATTATAGTTTATAACAGGTGGATGTTGGTGATAAGAGGAATTTTATTGTATGTGCACTATTTTAAAATCATTCAAAAAATTGGGGTCGGTAATGTTTTTGAAAGAGGTCTCTTTTGCTCATCAGCTGCATTTATCTACTCAAAAAACAGTAAAAACAGTAATATTGTGAAGTAGTATTAGAATTAAAAATAACTTTTTTTTTCTATTTGAAATATATTTTAAAATGTCATTTATTTCTGTGATGGCAAAGCTGAATTTTCAGCAGTCTTCAGTGTCACATGATCCTACAGAAATCATTCTAATATGATGATTTGCTGCTCAAAAACGTTTTATTATTTTATCAATGTTGAAAATTGTTTTGCTCCATAATATTTTTGTGGAAACCATGATACATTTTCAGAATTCTGTAATGAAAAAAAAAAAAAAAAAAAAGAAATCCTTTGTCACTTTTGATCAATTTAATGTGTTTTTTTTTATCTCTATATGTATATGTAATATAACACAATTTGTTTTATGATCCAGTTAATTTTACACACAATTTTTTTTTTTTTAAATCTGAAAATCAGATTATTTTCCCACGCTATATTTTTTCTTGTTTAATATAGAATACTATTTATTTAATTATATAAATATATTGTATCTAACAATATACATAAATGGGTGGCACACATAATTTAATGTCAATAAAAAACATGTTAAATAAAATACAATTAACTAAATAATCCATATGCTCAAGCATAGCCTTAACTAAACTACTAAATAAGTGATGGCTTGTAATTCTGGTGGCGAATTTATATTTCATGGCAATTTTTTTATAGTCCAATCTCCACGTGAATTGTCAGACTCTAGTCAACAGATCTTGCAGACAGCTAAATCACACAAAAAAGCACCCAATGTACTGCCTGCAATGTTCTTGGTGTTCAAAATGCTTTTAATATACATTTGATGCACCTAAATCACTTTATATTTTCTACAAAAAGATATAAAGAGAATGATACATTTCATCCCACACAAACCAAGAAGGGAATGACTAAAACTAGTATATCAAATTAACATCAAATTTCATGACTCTTGTTTACAGTATTCAGCAATTTAAGAAATATCCATGTCATTGTTTTTGCTTAGTCCACTACTATTTTTTTCCACTATTCTATTCTCTTGAAACAAATACAAAAGGCACCAGCAAATTTATTACCAGCCAAAACATTTTCTAATTAAAATATTCATTAAGATTGATTTACTAAGTGTCACAAAACCAAACAGAACATCCCTTTTATTATTAAGCAACTTTTTCCCCTTATACCAAATGTTGGTGCTGTTTATATGACCTTTCAGTTCAATAAAAACAATTACACTAGATTTGTTTGTCCAGACTGCATGGCAGATCTCTGTCCCTTGAGACCATCTGCCAGAGTGTGGATGTGTTACATTTGTGATAAGGCACCTCTATTCTCCCAAAACAACACTAGCAATATCCCTCGTAAACAATTTGGCCCAATCACCTAGTTTATGCTCATCTACGTCGTTTCCGGACTGTGTTGTCTTCAGAGAATGAGGTTGATACTCAGTACCGGGTCATTACAAAACAACACGCGCGGTGAGCCAGTTCTAAGGGCTCATTTTGTACCTGGTCGGAATACAAAATTTGAAGAACAGGCTCGAGCTGAAGCACAATAATTGTTCTGTTTTTGTTGTTGTCTCTATACAGCTTACAAAGTGGCGAACGCCCGACCGGATGAATGCCTGGTGTTTTCCTGGAACATCAACACCAGGAAGTGATGATACATGATCTATTCCAGGAAAAATAATGAAACCTAGATAAATTGGATGTTCAGGACAAATTTTCATGCATTTTCTTGTTCAGTTAGGAACAGATGCAAACAATCCAGTTTGATAGGCTTGTGTTTAAATAGAAAACACACACTAGTGGACAAATGCACAAAAATAGGCTGTCTAACAACTGCATGTACACAAACACACGCAGCGACTACACTGCTGTCAGAAATGTGTTAGCATTGGACATTTAGAGCGTAACACTGCAAAAGGGTGCCAATGCGTCACAAACGGAGAAAAGTGTTAAAAAATTTAAAAAACTGCTTAAACCAGTCTAAAATTGTTAGTTGGACTCCTAACATGAGTTAAGCCGGTCTATTTTGCTGGTTTTAAAATAGTTTGGGCACAAAGTAGGAGAGCAGCTTGCCAATAGTCAGATAAACTAGAATAGTTTGTTAAGAATAGAATAGAATAGAATAGAATAGAATAGAATAGAATAGAATAGAATAGAATAGAATAGAATAGAATAGAATAGAATAGAATAGAATAGAATAGAATAATAGAATAGAATAGAATAGAATAGAATAGAACAGAATAGAATAGAATAGAATAGAATAGAATAGAATAGAATAGACCATGATGGAACAAAATAGAAGAGAAAATAAAATCATAATAAAACAATAGAATAGAACAAAATAGAACATAATAAAGTAGAACGACAGTATAGAATAGAATAGAATAGAATAGAATAGAATAGACCATGATGGAACAAAATAGAAGAGAACATAAAATCATAATAAAACAATAGAATAGAACAAAATAGAACATAATAAAGTAGAATGACAGTATAGAATAGAATAGAATGGAATAGAATAGAATAGAATAGAATAGAATAGAATAGAATAGAATAGAATAGAATAGAGAATAGAATAGAATAGACCACAATCTTTTTTTCTAGGAATGTTCAGGCTTTTAGTTGGAGTTTTTGGAGTTTGCTTCAGTAAATGAAACCAGCTAAATTTCTTCAAATCAGACAATCAGACTACATCAACACAAAACAGAATATAATATAATAAAGAATACAGAACAAATCAATAGAATAGAATAGAATAGAATAGAATAGAATAGAATAGAATAGAATAGAATAGAATAGAATAGACCATGATGGAACAAAATAGAAGAGAAAATAAAATCATAATAAAACAATAGAATAGAACAAAATAGAACATAATAAAGTAGAACGACAGTATAGAATAGAATAGAATAGAATAGAATAGACCATGATGGAACAAAATAGAAGAGAACATAAAATCATAATAAAACAATAGAATAGAACAAAATAGAACATAATAAAGTAGAATGACAGTATAGAATAGAATAGAATGGAATAGAATAGAATAGAATAGAATAGAATAGAATAGAAGAATAGAATAGAATAGACCAGAATAGACACAATCTTTTTTTCTAGGAATGTTCAGGCTTTTAGTTGGAGTTTTTGGAGTTTGCTTCAGTAAATGAAACCAGCTAAATTTCTTCAAATCAGACAATCAGACTACATCAACACAAAACAGAATATAATATAATAAAGAATACAGAACAAATCAATAGAATAGAATAGAATAGAATAGAATAGAATAGAATAGAATAGAATAGAATAGAATAGAATAGAATAGACCATGATGGAACAAAATAGAAGAGAAAATAAAATCATAATAAAACAATAGAATAGAACAAAATAGAACATAATAAAGTAGAACGACAGTATAGAATAGAATAGAATAGAATAGAATAGAATAGACCATGATGGAACACAATAGAAGAGAACATAAAATCATAATAAAACAATAGAATAGAACAAAATAGAACATAATAAAGTAGAATGACAGTATAGAATAGAATAGAATGGAATAGAATAGAATAGAATAGAATAGAATAGAATAGAATAGAATAGAATAGAATAGAATAGAATAGAATAGAATCTTTTTCTATTCAAAAATGTCCTGGCTGTTAGTGTTTTTGGAGTCTGCTTAAGCAGAACAAATGAAACCAGTTCTATGCTGGGTGAATTAAAATTGGTTCAGTAATCTAAGCCTCTGTTAGGCAGTGTAGAATGTAATTATATTCTAATTATCCGCTGATTTTTGACATTGCCAAAAGTCTGTGAAGAGCTCCAGCAAATCTGACAATTAGACTACATCAACACAAAACACAGGTCTCATTGAATAGAATAGAATAGAATAGAATAGAATAGAATAGAATAGAATAGAATAGATCATAATAAAAACAGAATAGGGACAGATTAGAACATAACAAAATAGAGCAATAGATTAGAACAGAACAGAACAGAACAAAAGACAACAAATAATAAAATAGAAATAACACTAAATATAATAAAACAATAAAATAAAATAACAATAAAATATAATAAAAAGAACAATTAAACAAAGCAATAGAACATAATAAAATAGAATATAACAATGGAATAGATGAGTAAATAGAATAAAGCAAAAAAAAAAATAGAGTCTTTTTTTTTCTATTCTAGAAAGTCTGCTTGAACAGAGCAAATGAAACCAGTTCTATGCTGGGTGAGTTCAAATTGGTTCAGTAATCTAAGATTCCATTAGGCTGTGTAGAATGTAATTATAATCTAAACATCCTTGTTGTAAAAGTGTTTTTGTTTTTGTTTTTTTGACATCACCAAAACTCTATGAAGAGCTCCAGCAAATCAGACAATCAAAAATCATTGACTTGCATACTAAAACATTCCATTAAATGAAACTGCAAGAGTTGCTGTTAATTGCTGCAAGAGCTCATTACAGATGGAGAGACTATGAGTAAATGACAAGTGTCCCAATTTGGGACATTACTCCTCAAGCACATCTTCTGAGAATCCAGAGGGATTTGGAGATAATTAATGCTCAAACTACAACAAACCACACTCACCCATGTTTGCAATTTACAACTTTAAATTCTGAGACTGCTGTAGCGTATGGACGGTGCTCATAAATGATCAACGGACCAATACTTTGATTAGTTATAATGACTCAAGCAAGACCGGCGCCGTCAAGTCTACAGACTGACAGGTTAACGGCCCTAAAAGAACACAAAACAGCCTCCACCAGGACAGAGACTATTATAAATAACAGCCCCCACCTTCACACATACCAAAGGACACCCGAACAGATCATATGACTTTTAACTTAGTTATTTTTCATTTTAGGTGTGTTGTGGTCCCTGTATGTATGCATGCTTTTTGTTATAACCATTTTAGATGTGTTTGATAGGTTAGAAACTTATAGCCAGTGAATGCTTAAGGAAGAATGACGTCAATCCTCGCCGTTCCTTTAATTCTTAAGTTAAACTCCCCATGCTTGGTCTCGAAATCTTTGTCTCGCAATTTGTAGGCCGGCTAGGTGCGTTGTGTGGTACTATGATGCATCAAACTCTTTCTGTTAGGCCAAAACCCCACAGTCTGCATACCAAAACCCCCAAGTCTGCTTATCTAAGAGAGCCATAAACATGTTAATGAGGCGAGACCCAAGACAAAGGGAGATTTCCCGCTTCTGAGTTCCTTCGCTCTGATTGGCTGTTCCGACAAAAGAGGCGTGCCCCGTCACGGCCCTTTAAGACGGGCCACAAACGCTTCTCCTTCCTCTTCTCCTTGCTTTTTCTTTTGGCTTTCCTCCTTCCTCTTCTTCTTCGCCATCTTCCAACGGATCTCATCACACAAAGGAACCAAAGTTGAATTTCCCGCGGACTCCAAGGAACCACCCGGCAAGATTAAAACACGGACCGGATCCCGGAATTCCCCTAAACGCACGAACTCGCGACCAAGGAAACATATGCAAGTATCCCTTAAGCTGTCGTTATAAAGTCTTGAGCTTATACCAATAAGTTGGACTGATTTCTTGCTTGTGCTCAATAGGTTGTGTTGATAGTATCACCGTTGCCTTGTCTCTCTCTCAGAATCAGATAAGAATCAGAATCAGAAAGAGCTTTATTGCCAAGTGTGCTTGCACACACAAGGAATTTGTCTTGGTGCTGAAGCTTCCAGTGCACATATACAATACAACACAACATGAACACAAATATACAAATATGAAAAATAGTACAAAATAAAATAAAGGTATATATATATATATATATATATATATATATATATATATATATATATATATATATATATATATATATATATATATATAGGTCACAGTTACATTTAAGAATATATTGCACTAGTTTAGAATATATTGCACTAAACAGTCAAAGTATTGCACTTAAAGGTGGCTGGGGGTGCTGGGGGGGGTTGGGGGTATTCAACTGTTCAAGAGGGAAATGGCCTGTGGGAAGAAACTGTTCCTGTGCCTAGATGTTCTAGTGGCCAGTGATCGGAGTCGCCGTCCTGACGGTAACAGTTCAAACAGGAAGTGTCCAGGGTGAGCGGAGTCTGTGATGATTTTACCTGCCCTCTTCCTCACTCTGGAAGAGTACAGGTCATGGAGGGTTGGCAGGGGGGCACCAATAATCCTCTCTGCAGTCCGGACTCTCTCTCTCTCTCTTTCTCTCTCTCTCTCTCTCTCTCTCTCTCTCTCTGCAGTCCGGACTCTCTCTCTCTCTCTCTCTCTCTCTCTCTCTCTCTCTCTCTCTCTCTCTCTCTCTCTCTCTCTCTCTCTCTCTCTCTCTCTCTCTCTCTCTCTCTCTCTCTCTCCTCCCTCTCTCTCTCTCTCTCTCTCCTCTCTCTCTCTCTCCCTCCCCTCCCCTCTCTCCCCTCTCCCCTCCCTCTCCCTCTCCCTCTCCCTCTCCCCTCCTCCCCTCTCTCCCTCCCCTCTCCTCTCCCTCTCCCTCTCCCTCTCCCTCTCCCTCTCCCTCTCTCTCCTTCCTCCTTTCAGTTAATTTGTGTATGTTTGTTTATTGATGTTGATTTATTAAAATATATATATTCACACGTGATTGCGCTTGAGTTGCTCACCCATAGGTCACTTTTACGTTGAACTGACCCTGTTACAAATTAAAAGAAAGATATTTCTCCTGGCCAGAGAAACATTGTTTAAGAGTTATTAAAAGGGAGATATTTGGTGGACAATTATCCGTCCTTTGAACTCAATTCTAGAATCAAAGAAATTTCTAAAAATTGAATCAAGCCCTAGATATTAATAATTGTTATAATTCGTTATAATCAACTGTTAATATCCAAATTCCCCTCTGTGCCAATTTATGCACGTTTGATCGTAACACGATTAAACGCATGCATAAATCCCGCACCATTTCCCCTGGGGCTCGATATTCGCTACACTGTAATGAATAAACTGACAAGAAACCAGTTTAGATTTCATGAGTCACTCTTGCACAATTGAGTGTCAGCCTACTAAACCTAACCCACAGTTTACAGCTGCAGGAATGCTCATCAGACACATTTATAAGCATGATGGGACAATTAAACAACGTACCTGAGCTGCTGGAACCAGGGGACTTGCTCCTTCTTGAGGGTCCACCACTGCGTGGAGAGCAGCGGCCCTGCATGGAAGAAATACGGCCATAGGACTGCGATTTCATCACCCTGCACTCTGAGAAAGGTAACAAAAGAGAAACATCTGAATTCACTCAGTTGATTTTACTGCAGAGGCCTGAGCACACTTTTCTCTCTTCCAGCTCAACACTATGATCCTCCGGTCTCTGTAATACACACCGAAGAGAGTCTCATTTGTGTGGATGACCTGATGTCACTGCCGATCAATCTACCGCAACCTCTGTCTGGCCCAAGTATGACGGCCTGACATCCTGGAGGTCTGATCAGAGGAGATCTGACAGGCTGCTTTGCTCTTAGATCAATATGTCTATCAACAGGATTATAAAATAGCTCATAGTCTGATGCCAGCGTCTGTATGAAAACGTCAATGCCAAATCACTTTTTTTTTCTTGTTTTTCTTTTTTTAAACTGAATAGTAATTACCTAATGTCATAATAATAATGACAAATGTCAGTAAATTGTTGTACTGCTAAATAAAAATGTATCCCTACCTGAATATGTTCATTTGTTTACAAAAAGTGAATTTTAATGGTAAAGCTTTAAAATACACTATATTGCCAAATGTTTTGGGACGTCTGCCTTTACATGCACATGAACTTTAATGACATCCCATTCTTAATTCTTTTACCATTCTTCTAGAAGCGTATTTGTGAGGTCAGGCACTGATGTTGGATGAGAAAGCCTGGCTCGCAGTCTCCACTCTAATTCATCCCAAAGGTGTTCTATTGGGTTGAGGTCAGGACTCTGTGCAGGTCAGTCCTCCACACCAAACTCGCTTTGTGCACTGGTACGCAGTCATGTTGGAACAGGAAGGGGCCATCCCCAAACTTTTCACACAAAGTTGGGAGCATGAAATTGTCCAAAATGTCTTGGTATGCTAAAGCATTAAGAGTTCCTTTCACTGGAACTAAGGGGTCAAGCCCAACCCCTGAAAAACAGCCCCACACCATAATCCCCCCTCCACCAAACCTTACACTTGGCACAATGCAGTCAGGCAAGTACCGTTCTCCTGGCAGACACCAAACGCAGACTCATCCATCGGATTGCCAGACAGATAAGTGTGATTCGTCACTCCAGAGAACACGTCTCCACTGCTCTAGAGTCCAGTGGTGGTGTTCTTTACACCACTGCATCTGACGCTTTGCATTGCACTTGGTGATGTAAGGCTTGGATGCAGCTGCTCGGCCATTGAAACCCATTCCATGAAGTTCTCTACGCACTGTTCTTGAGCTAATCTGAAGGCCACACAAAGTTTGGAGGACTGTAGCTATTTACTCTGCAGAAAGTTGGTGACTTCTGTGCACTGTGCGCTTCAGGATGCGCTGACCCCGCTCTGTGATTTTACGTGACCTACCACTTCGTGGCTGAGTTGCTGTTGTTCCCAATTGCTTCCACTTTGTTATAATACCACTAACAGTTGACCATGGAATATTTAGTAGTGAGGAAATTTCACAAATGGACTTATTGCACGGATGGTACCATGCTTGATTGACTGAGCTGCTAAGAGTGACGCATTCTTTCACAAATGTTTGTAGAAGCAGTCAGCATGCCTAGGTGCTTGATTTTATATACATGTGGCCATTTAAGTGATTGGAACACCTGAATTCAATGATTCGGAGGGGTGTCCCAATACTTTTGGCAATATAGTTGTATATTCAAATAACACTGATACTGACAGCGGGAAACAAGTGCTACAGCTAATTAAGTAACAAACTCCAGCTGATGAGCTTATTATCTAAAGTTATAACTTCCACTCTCAAATATTACAGCGTTGGAAAAGATGTTAATTATTTAAATTTAAACTTAATTACTAACCACTAAAACAGAATTTGAAGCAACTTACTTGTTGTTGGTCAGGAAAACAGTCAGACAGATACATTATCCATTAACTTACCACTCTCATCCAACAGGAAGTCATCCTGGTATCGAAACTTCTCTGGGCCGCAGGCGATGAATATATCATCCTCACCAAAGAAGTCCTGAAGACATGTTATCTATGAACACAGCAGAGGTAGATTTATTACTCCCAAAACATCAATGCATTTGAAAGAACATTTCCGTTCAGAAGTTTGTGGGGTCGATAAAATATATTTTAATGTTTTTGAAATTCTCTTTTGTTCACCAAAGCTGCATATATTTGATCAAAAATACAGTAAAATCAGTAATGTTTGTTATTGTAAAATATTATTAAATTACTTGAATACATTTTAAAATGTAATTTATTCCTGTGATAGCAAAGCTGAATTTTCAGCATCATTACTCCAGTCTTCAGGGTCACATGATCCTTTAGGAATCATTCTGATATGAAGATTTGCTGCTCAAGAAACATTTCTTATTATTATCAAAGTTGAAAATAGTTGTGGTGCTTAATATTTTAATGGAAACGGTAATACAATATATATTTTTTTAACAACCTAAAAGTCTCTACTGCCACTGTTGATCAATTTAATGTGTTCTTGCTGAATAAAATCATTAACTTTTTTTCCTTTTTTAAACCCTTTTAAATGGAAGTGTATATTTTCTTTTCTTTTTTTCACAATACATATAAATAAATTAAAATTAAGCAATTCCTAATATATAATAAATTCATTATAACAAAAATATGATGCAGCATGTAAATAGATTTTAAATGTAAAATACATAGCATAAATATTAAGATAAATAAATGAATTGGCCAAAATAGGCTACATAAAATAATACATTCATATTAAGTCAATAATTCAAGGCTCAAATGTGAGGGTCAGTTTGATAAGTGTCTCAAACCATGTTTGACATCCTTATATTCTAAAAGTCAGTGATCAGTGATTCACACAGCTGCATGAATGAGAAGGCAGTTTAGCGTCTCACTTTTATGTATCATTTACACATACCAATGAGAACATGTTGCTCTAGCAACAGTGACGTCATCACCAAGAACAGAGTAATAAGATGATTCAGTCAGGCTGCAAAAAGTGACCTAATGCTCTCACGCTGAGCTCAAAAAGAGTGAATGATCCGATATTCAGCGATATTACAGCAGTATAAATGGCATCACTGATGAAAAGCATAAGGCAGGTGTATATGTGATCTTTTGTGTGCAGCATAGGGGTTTCAACCTAATCTTTTGCACATTTAGCCTACTGTAAATGTCAAAGCTAAAAGTTATGGAGGTATTTTGCATTTATGAATAGAATAAAGAGAGCAATGCTGTGCATAAATAACAGTTAGAATATACATTTAATTTCCTTTAACATTGAACGGTAGGGTAATTACCTTTCTGTAAGCCGAGGAACGTGCACTAATATTTTCAGAGTCACTTTAACACAAAACAGGAAACTCATGAATATTCATGTGCGCTCTACCCAGTGTCACTGACAATCTCAGACTCTGAATATTTCAGAACACCGGCACCCAGTTTGCACTTGTCTAAATTAACTGCTTACATTTACAAAATGCGCATACACTAGCAGAAATAAGACTTTTTAATGAAAATAAAGGTCCATGTTTAATAAAAGCGTTCATGAAATTAAATGAAAATGTTTATTTGAATGATAAAAATTAGAAAATATTTAAGAGATTGTTGTTTAAAGGTAGGGTATAGGCAATTTGTTTTATAAAAAACTTTTGTTACTTTTTGAAACTCTCTTCACATCCTGATAGCAATCAATAATAGAAGTGATCAAAATATTAAAACATGTACATACAGTGCCCTCCACAATTATTGGCACCCCTGTTTAAGATGTGGTCGTGGATTTCTAAAAATTCTCCTTTTTTTTTTTTTTTTTTTTAACAACATAGAACCCAAATGCAAAAAGAGAAAATCCAACCTTTCATTTAAGTACATTACTTTGGTGGTAAATTAAAAACAAACAAAAAAACCCACACATTTAGAAAAAAAAAAAAAAAAATTCCACAATTATTGGCACCCCTGATGTTAATACTTTTGTGGTTGTACAACAAGACAGCACTTAATCTCCTCCTATAACATTTCACAAGATTGGAGAACACAGAGAGAGGGATCTTTGACCATTCTTCTTTTGCACAGTCTTTCTAGATCATCCAGTGTCCTGGGTCCTCTCTTATGCACTCTCCTCTTTAGCTCGCCCCACAGGTTTTCGATTGGGTTGAGGTCTGGGGACTGAGATGGTCATGGGAGGACCTTAAGTTTGTGACTGCTGAACCATTTTTGTGTAGATTTTGCCACATGTTTTGGATCATTATCCTGCTGAAAGACCCAATGATGACCCATCTTCAGCTTTCTGGCAGAGGCCATCAGGTTTTTATTTAAAATGTCCTGGTAGTTCAAAGCGTTCATAATGCCATGCACCCTAACAAGGTTCCCAGGGCCTTTGGAAGAGAAACAGGCCCACAGCATCACAGATCCTCCACCATACTTCAAGGTGCTTTTCGGCATACTCATCTTTTGTTTTACGCCAGACCCACTTAGAGTGTTTGTTGCCAAAAAGCTCAATCTTAGTCTCATTTGACCAAAGCACACGATCCCAGTTGAAGTCCCAGTACCGCTTAGCAAACTCCAGATGTTTACGTTTGTGAGTGTTAGTGAGAAAAGGCTTTTTCCTTGCATGCCTCCCAAACAGCTTGTTGGCATGTAGAGAGCATCTGATGATTGTTTTGGAGACTTTGTGACCCCAAGATGCCACTCTTTGATGCAATTCTGTGACAGTGAGCGTAGGACTTTTTTTTTACTTCTCTTACCATCCTCCTCACTGTGCGTAGTGGCAAGATAAACTTGGGACCTCTTCCAGCCTTGTTTGTCACTGTTCCAGTTGTTTTAAACTTCTTAATGATTCCTCTGACTGTAGATACGAGCAAGTTAAGGCGAGTGGCTATTTTCTTGTAGCCATTGCCTGACTTACGAAGGTCGACACACATCTGCCTTACTTGAATGGTGTGTTCTCTTGTCTTTGCCATGTTGACAAATGGGTAAGAGAATTAGGCCTCTGTGTCATGTCATATTTATACCCCAGGGAAACAGGAAGTCATGAATTACTAATTAAAAGTTCCTAGATACCCTGGCCAACTTTAGCAACTACAGAAAAATATATTTAAAAAAAAAAAATCTATTAGATTTTACAGAGGAATTGTTAGGGGTGCCAATAATTGTGGGACACATAATTTCAAGTTTTTTTATAATAATTTTTTTTTAATAATTGTGGAGGACACTGTATATCTTCTGTGGAAGTCTCAGGACCATTTTTTTATTTTTTTATTTGTCCAATCAGAAAGTCATATAAGAAGCATATGTCTTAATGCTTTAACCCCATCAGATTCTGCAACCACTGAAATGCACATCACATGGTTTTTGGTTTAAAGGTGCAGTGTGTAGTATTTATGAGTATCTATTAACAGAAATGCAATATACATAACTATGTTTTCAGTGGTGTATAAAGACCTTACATAATGAACCGTTATGTTTTTATTACCTTAGAATGAGCCATTTCTATCTCCATACACCGCAGGTCCCCTTACAGTAAAATCGCCATTTTGCTCCGTCATGATTCTACAGTAGCCCTAAACGGACAAACTTCTCACCAGAGCACTAGCTGCTCTCTGCTCTCTCAGACGACGACATCTTTTTCCTGTATCAGCCCCCGTAGCTTCTCTATGTGCTCCGAAAGGGAGAGGTGAGCGATGGACAGTTACAATTCACAACCTCATTTACCGCTAAAATTTACACAGTGCACCTTTAAGCCAATACGATTTTTATGTTTTTCTAATAATATTATGATATGAGTACTGCCTGGTCACTGATTGGTCCCTGGTCGACCAATCACAATGAAAGTATGACCCATAACTTAAGACACGCATGGCTAACCAACTAGACAGGAGGTAGATTGACTCCTTTTTTTACCTTTTATGCAGATTTATGTTCATGGTAGCATCATCAACTTATTATAATTACATAACTTATTATAATACATAAATTTACTTATTATAATCTAAATTGTATCAAGTTAATTTGAAGATCTTTCAGAGCTGTACACAGGATTCTTTTTAAAGTTTAATGTCCATTGCAACTGACATCAAGTTTTAATAAAAATAAATTATTTATATGATTTTATGTCTTCAATGTTGTGACCATTAAGACATGAGTGAATACACAGCAACACACACACACACACACACACACACACACACACACACACACACACACACCTTGATGCTATATGCACACAATCATATATTTAGTTTAGTATGTGTTCTTTTCAAAAACTCCAATGCTAGTTCACATACTGGGTTTGAACTCTAGTTCATAAGTACTGTATGGTCAAAATATAATGAATTATTTGTTGCTTCAGTCCTGGTGTCCAGTGTAGTAGACATGAAAAACAATCTAATAAAAAATAAACTTGCACAAAGCTTGATTTTTAGACTCATTTATACATGTTTTTTTTTTTTTTTTATTATCAGTGGAAAAATAAAACTCCAGGTCTGAAGTTAAAATTGAGCAGGGCTGTGCAATATGACAATATAAGTCATATTATAGTGTATATATTATATATGATATAAATTATAAACTTTTTGATATTTACAAGACAAGACCAAAAACTTCCATTGGCTTTAATTTAAACTGCACAGAAAACAATAATAACTTCAAGCATGCCATTTGCGTCCCAGTGATCATTTCTCCTGATCACCACAAGATGGCACAAGCACTTAATTTTGCAGATGCCATGAAACAAGGGCTACAGAACTAATTCTCTAACCAAGACCTCAGCATTTCAACTCATCTCTGAGGCCCCTGGGGCTCCTGTGGTTGCCTACCATATCTCAGCTCCAAAATATCATAGTAACATGTGAATGAGCTCTTTTGAATTAGGACAGTATACAGAGACACAAAATCCTGATGGCAAGCAGTATTCACATGAAGAACAGTCCAGTTTACTAGTAACATTCAAACTGTCCATGTTACTCACCTAATATGACATCAGATTACATTCAGATAAACCGATAACAGTCTGGAAAACTAGTCTCCTTACATTTTGCTTTGATTGCAAAGTGTAAATCTTCTGGCTTTAAGTCAGTCTGTTGGCAGGAACTGCTTGTACCAGACAGGAGCCGTGGAACTCAAAAACATACACAAATCTGATGAATTATGTTTTTAATCTACATCCGCCATCTGAAGTACTGACTAAAACTGGCTCTATAAATAAAAGAAAATTGGGTTCAAGTGAAAAGATGCCAAGATATGGTGTACTCCATTAATTAGTAGGTAGCATCAAGTCCATATATCTGTGTTCAGAAGGACATAACTGGTCAGAGATTACTGCAGGCATCATCTATGAGGATGTATCATCAATTAATCAGGGCGATACAGAGCCTATGACCTTCTCTGTGGTTCTTTAATCGTGATTAACAGCTGCATGTGAGAGTTAATGAGCACCTCCTGCAGGTTTATGTCCTGTTTGACAGGAAGCTTTTTACTGGGACTTCCTCTCAATGCATTACTAGGATGCAGCTCATCTACAAAGCCATTACTGACACTCATTTAAAGAGAATCTAATGCAGAAATGCATAGCAGATAAAGCCTTAGAGAGGTTAGGGCCAACTAACAAAACCAACATGCTCTCTTTAGAGAAGGAAACCCAAATGGCAAGCATTCATCCATAGGTCACAGTATCTACATAAAGTTTCATATTTTAAGGCTATTTGTCTCCTGAATAAATCTGGGTACTACGAATTGACAAGCATGAATAATGCACTAGGTTTTCAAGGATTCTGTTAACCTCCTGAGAACCAGGATAAAAGTTTTTTGTGAATTTAGTATTTTTTTTGTGTCATTACATAAGAAAATGTTTTATATTTTATTAATTTGTTATGCTGTGTCCTCTGTTGAGGACACCAGGACTCAACAACAACAACAAAAAGATATGAATAGATCAAAACAATCAGATTTATTTAAATCCCCAATTTTTTATACCAAACTTAGTACAAATTATTCTAAATGATGTTATGAAAGACATAACGGAATGATTTGATAAATAATTTTTCTTTATGCAATGTGTGCAAAATGGACATAAGTGGTATAAGGCCCGCTAAAATCGTTCCAATGAGGGTAGCGATCCGCGGTCGAAGGTCGCTGCGCATTCGGTGTTTTCAGCTGGGCAAAAGGATTTCATTCCAATTTATCTTTATCTGACTCCATTTCATCATAATTTCGAATTTAGGTTAAAATGCCAATTGTTTATTTGGTCATTTATATTTAATGGTTAACATTTAATTATTCTGTTTAATCCTTTGTTGAAATTATACCCGTTCATCTACTAGAGATAGTTAATAATTCCAGAATAAATCAGAATAGATCAAAATGTAACAATTTATTAACAGTCAGGTAAATGTATAACGGTGATTCCTGAGATGTTAATTTATGAATAACAATATTCAGAAATTAGTTACATTTAAATTATAATTACAAAATATTATCTTATTTTCATAAGAGTGTTAAATTTGATCACTAAATTAACGTCAGTCATTGTCAGTCCAAGGAGAGGCAGTTGTCATTGTGAAACTTCCAAATATTTGGTATCTCTGAAAAGCCCTGAATGTGCTCTTCACCAAAATATAATGTCCACCACAGAGGACAAAAGTCCTATTCCTGGGTCCCAGGAGGATAAATGTGTACAAGCATAAGATGTCCTGTAGCTTAAAACATCAAACTTAAGGCTGGCACACACTAAAAGATTTTTTCAAAATGTGAGAGACCACACAGTTTTGTTCCAATAGTGTGTGACCAAGACAACACACCACACACTAACAGATTCCATCCACAAACAACCAGAGTCCCGACTACACTATCACAGTTTTAGATCACCTGTGTGGGGGTTGCCTCCCATTTCGGCAGAAGGATTGTTCCTCAGGAAAACACATTAGCATATTTGCTAGAAATAGACTGTCTGGGTTCTGAGGTCGTGTGGGGGAGGCACAGCGGTGGATCTGTCATTGGAAGAGCAAGGGAAATCCAGGCCAGTTTGATGAAGTGCACAGACTAGATGCTGAGAATTGGATTAAATGAAATTGAATCTACCATTATTATGTTATCATAGGGAAACTACATTTCACTATGCTTTGGTTGAAAGAAAGTATGTGTAAATTAATCTGGTTATTCTGAATGAATACAGTTTAAACTATCATCACTGCTGTATTGAAAGGACAATAGCACAACCTTAAACAAACGATAAAAATGCTGTCATTATTTACTTATACCCTCATGTAATTTCAAAAACATAAACTGTTATTTTTGAAGAATTCCGAAGAACATTGATTCACACTGTTCTTTTCCATACACTTTAAAAAAATAATGGTTATTAAATGGGCATTGATGGTTCCATGAAGAACCTGTTAAATGCACAGTGGAAAAAGTTTTTCTTAGATTATAAAATTCACACTAAGAAAAATATATTTGTTTAAGAACTGTTCTTTGAGGAACCCAAAATGGTTATTATATGGCATCACTGTAAAAAAACAACAACCTGGTATTAAGATGTGATTTGATCGATCAGATGACAAGTGGATAACGCTAAATACAGGTGTAAA